>JAGSMR010000086.1:0-540000 GCA_029286605.1 Sericinus montela | reverse complement strand
CGGCTGTACCGATTTTAACAGGACTTTCACTGACAGATAGCTAATGATAAGGAGTAACTTACTTTTACTTTGGAAACATAATTAGGATTCCGCGTTAATTGTTAAACTGCGGGCAAAGCCACGGGGGGCAGCTAGATTTTATTATAAATGCGATAATTTAGATGATGGGTGTTTGTTACCCATCCATGCCAGATTAAAAGGTTCGTACAAATGCTAGCAAGGAGGATCTGAATGATCCTCTGAAAGTAATAGCATATACATACTTTCTGATCTAGAAAAAAAATAGTCACGATAGCCGAGTGGTTGGGTGATCGGAATTCGCGTCAAGAGACCCATGTTCTATTCCCAGGTAATAGGCTCGAACCAATGGGGTTTTCAAAACCTATGTTTTTTTATAGGGAAGGGAGGCAAACGAGCAGGTTGCTCACGTGATGGTAAGTGATTACCGCCGCCCATTAACATCCGCAATACCAGAGGCATAGTAGATGCGTTGCCGGCCTTTACATGATTTATGTCATTGGCTTGATCATAAAGACGGCGACAGGCTGACCACCTATTACATTGGCCCGAAAGATGTCTTTGGTGAGAGGCGAGCCGAAAGGACTCAATTGTCTAGACCTCTGTTTACTGCAGTACTGCGAATGACGTGATGATATTTATTTATAATAAAAAGTACTATTCCCATAAAATAAATTTGGAACATGATTTGGTTTCTTGAATTGTTGTAAATTTGTTCTATTCTGTGCGTTATTACTATTATATACCTTAGTATAGCGTGGCGACCCGTCGCCACGCCAACAATTAGGTTCACAAGTGAGCCTATACATGTTTTGTATTTTATGTTACTTTGAAGCGACATCTAGCGAAACGATTTGAAACTCTTAAAATTCATGACAAAGTAATGTTGTTATAACATATTATTATTGATATAATCCTCTAGATGTCGCTTATAAACAATTTGCTTTTTCAATACGCAGATTTCTGTTTAATTTATGGTGTTTTTTTTATTTGCAGAAAAACAGTACCTTTCGTCGTAATAATATTATATACCTTTTGTTTTTATGTAAAACTAGACTCAATTAAGTATTAAATTTTTAACTTCAAAATCCATGGTTTTATAATCCCTTTACTATAAGTTTGCTATAATATTGTTCTATGTATAATCGTTCAGAGTTCGGAGCATTTTTAAAACATCTGTCAATCTTAATAATATTTTATGATATTCTAACAACAGTACAAGAGCGATCCTGAGTATTTAGATTTTATCTCAAAAATTGCTAAATCTTAATATGATTAATCCAATGAACAATGGTACACTAATCTAAAAAAAAAGGATTTCAGTATTTAATTATGAACCTTAACCCTCAGGTAATAGGGTGTAAATTACGTTACACGATATATGAATGTCATTGTTTGGCAACCCGTCGCCACGGAAAGCGTCGCCACGCCAGAAATCGGTTTTACGTGCGGCTATAGATGTTTCACATCAATAAATAAATATCTTCACGCAATTCCCAAAACAGGGGTAGACAGATGTCTAGTCTAGTCTAGACAATTAAGTCCCTTCGACCAACCTTCCACCGAAGATATTTTCGGGACAACGTGACAGGTGGTGAGCCCGTCACCGTCTTTATGTCCAAGCCAACGATTTAATTCGTTCATAAGTTTTTGAAAAACCCATTGGTACGAGCCTGCCACCTGGGGATCGGACTCGGGTCTATTGACTCGAAATTCCGATCATCCAACCCCTCGGCTATCGTGACATTGTTATTGATAAACTTTCATTACGGTTATTTTACTAGTTTTTGCCGGTTATGGGTTTCACATACTCATAGTGGTAAGAATACCTATCTCTTCTACAACGTGCAAGCTCAAATCAATGATTCAAATCAAATCAAATAATTATTCATCGAAATAATAATATTTATCGTTAGTACCTTTTAATCTACCACCGTTTCGTAATAACATTCATTTCACGGAGAAGACTGTTTCTTCTCCGTGAAATGAATGTTATTAACATTCGAAACTTCGTAAAACAGAAACAGACGAAAAAAAACGTAGGTCTGTTTTTGAACAATCACTTTTTGCGTCGATTCAATATTAAGATAATTTTTTGTAGAAAAAACATGGGAGCGATCTCCTTTATCCCTGGGGTTACTGTCATTATAATATTATAGTTATATTTATGTTATAATAATGCTTCCTACGTAGATTTATTTAATAAGTTTAACATATTTAAACTTAAACGAGTTAATTTTTAAACCCTTTTCACATTTCTTGTTTTTGGTTTGTGTAAAAGTATATACACCGTCCCATTACCAAGTTACTCAAAATTATGATATGATGTAATTTTTAAGTGAAAGCCATTTGTTGATTACCTCCCCTCCTGTCAAATAAATCTACTGCAATGGTTGGAGATTAAAGTAACCTTCGGTGTAACGCGGCAACGTTCTTACCAATCTAACTACCACATCTATCCGGATCAATTTTTATTCTTTATTTTCTTTTGTTTTCATGCAACTGTTTTACTGTCATAAGTCTAGACAATGACGTCCTTTCGACCCACATTTCTGACATGGATATGTATTTAGATAGATAAATATTCACAGGCAGGCAACCAAGACTCGAGTACAAACATTCATACTCATCACACAACTATTTCCTATTAACGGGATTCGAACCGGCAACTCTTAGCTTCGTAGGCAGGGTCACAACAAACTCGACTATCTGTTCGAAAAATCTCTCATTTATTTATCGGTGTTTGATGTAATGCCCTGTTTTGTAGTCATAGAACTTATATATTTACCACTTAACTACTCAAAACACTACCGGATCAACAATTCAGAACAGTAACCATAAATCCAAATACAGAGGTTTAGTGTTACATAATTCATATACATTTTTGAATAATGAAACGTCCAAGCATCATAAAACGCGGCAAAGTTTCCAAGATTTCCCTTGACACTCATGCCCCCACCATAATCATTAACCGAACTTCAAGTTTTATTTAATTCAAGAACATAAAGTTCATAACCCGAGGGAACATTGTGGCCATATCTTTACATATTTATAACACTGCAGTGTAAAAGTTGAAAAAATTCACACTTTTTAATATAGGTTACAAACTCTGCTTTTACTAAAAAGTTTTAATTTAACTCGGTGAGAAGATGAATCGCTCGCACACTACTGCATAGCTCTCGCTAAATAACAACAATCTAGTTTTAATTGCTACAATTTGTCTGCGACTCGGATGCTGCGGATTGTGTCGCCAATGGACCGTTTTCGGAGGGCTTTAACGTATTAATGAGAGCAGCCATAGTAGAGAGGGTGTACGTTAAATTTTGGCCAATACTTAAGCCGAATTTACGCAGTGAATCTTTGTTTATTTTTCCATTTTACAATGGAATTCATGATTCAAACATAATTTAATTAAAAATAAATGTAAAGACAGTAAAAAATACAAGAGAAGTACATATTACACCGTTAATTATATAAGTTAAGGATATCCGTGTGGTTTGGTAATCGGAATTTCATTCAAGAATCCCGAGTTCGGTGCCGGGAGGTAGGCTAATGGGTTTTTACAAAAAGAAATGTACGATTTATATCATTGACTAGGACACAAAGACCGCAACGGGCTCACCTCCTTTCACGATGTCCGTAAAGATTATATATTACAGAGATAGCCAGAGGTCTAGACCTCCGTTTCCTTTTTTTCTACGACTTTTAGGAGCTCCAGCTGTCAGCAGATGGCGGTGTAACTATCTCGAAACATACCAAAACAACTTAAATAATGCAATAAACTTCTACATGCCCACGTATTTGCAAGAGAGTGAAGTGCATTAAAAAGCTTAGCGTTGAAAACTAACGCAATTCACCAGTGCAGTAAATTATTAAGAGGTGATTCGTCGTGTCCAGTTTTAATATCTATAAACCAGCGTATTATAGGGTCATAATAATGTGATTGGAATGACAGCACATGGTGTCATATTAACGCACGAGTATCAAAGTTTTAATTAAATTTTAAGTTATGTTACTTCATATCACTATTTTGTGTCTTTAATAAAGTAAGACATATTATGATTAATAAAACATATAAATGATTATTGTGTTTTTAAAATTGGTGGATTCCTGCTCTATCCGGGAGTCATCTAGCTGAATAAATCAAAATATCTTCTCGCCATTCCCAATACCGGCGTAGACAGAGGTCTAGAAAATTAAATCGGTTCGACCCTCCACCCACGGGAAATATTTTTGGGACTACATGACATTTGGGGAACATTTCGCCATCTTTATGTACAAGCCAATAATATAAATTGTATATAAGTTTTGAAAAAAAACCCATTGGTACGAGCCTAGCACCAGGAGATGCTAGCTAGCTTTGTTTAAATTATGCAAATACCTAACACACTTGACAAATTGCAGAAGCAATAATACCTCATGAGAGTCATAAAATATGACTTTCATGTGGTATTATTGTTGTATGTTAGCATAAAACTATATTGCACCATCCAGAACCTAGCTTGATGCCTCGGATTGAGGCCAAACATGTGTCGCTTATTTATCAGTGATGGCGGATGTTACCCGAGACAAGATTAGTGGCGGTGGTGCATTCTGTAGAATTAATGCACGCATCTGTGGCAGTATCATGGTCCAGGTAACACACCGTTAAATGTTTTTCGCATTCGGAGTCCTGCAATGTAAATTTCTGCTAACAACTTTATGATAATTTAGTAACCTCGGGTGTCTACTTAGAATCATAAAAGAGTAATATTAAACATATATTGCACTTAAAATAAATAATAATAAACAAATATCTTCACGCCATTCCCAGTACAGAGGTAGACAGAGGTGTAGACAATTAAGTCGTTTCGTCCTTCCACTGAAGATATTTTTGGGACAACGTGACAGGCCCATCACCGTCTCAAAGTCCAAGCCAACGATATAATTCGTACATAAGTTGGTACATACATACATTGGTACGAGCGTGCCACCTGGGGATCGAACTCTGGTCTCTCGACTCCAAATTTAGACCATCCTACCACTCGGCTATCGTGACTTTTTCCTCTATTACCCTTTTACGGTCGTAATGCGGTTTTGATTCTTTAATTTCTGTTTTTTCTAAATTGGTATGCGTGTGATGTTCCACGTCAAAGCTTTAAATTTTACGATTGCTAGTTTATTACAAAGGTCGGTAATGCACCGCGGGGCTAGAGTGGCGCGAGTTTTTGTGGCCGCCGGCGCTTGTGGCTGTCGCTTCATTTTTAATGACTCTATTAAAGAGATTAATTGCGTCTATCGCTTTAAAACATCTCGAACTTTTTCATTTCTTACAAATTTAATTAATGTTGATACAGATCTTTAGGCGATGTTTGGGTCATCATGGGTTATTTAAAACCGGTGCACGAATTTGTTTTTATGGGTAACCTGATCCCGGCGTGTCTTGGTGTTCATTTCTTCAGGTGTTATAAATTTTAATAATCATTTCTAGAAGATGATAATAATGTAACAAAGTAACGTAACGACTTCTATAAAGTTTCTTTATGGTGGATAAGTTAAACGTAAAGGCTCAGGCATTCGTTTATGATGGTGTTTGACGCATTCTTGAATAGTTAAAGTGTGAGTTGAAAGCATTAAAGTCTCTTGAGTCACATGTTTACAATTCTGATTCATTAGTCATCACAATGATCTTTCAATACGAATTCTTTACTAACCTTGAACTTGGGGTCGTTACTCGAAAACTCCTAAATGCAGTGCTCCAATCACCCAGCCGCTCGTCTATCGTGTCTGTGTGATATCCTATAATATGAATTGCATTAAAATAAAGTGTTGCTCACCCTTGACCGTCTTTATAGGCGATGATAAATCTCTATTTTTTAAATCGTCACTATCTCCCCCTGAGCCCTCATCAGCCCATTACCCTCAAGTTAAAGCTCCACATGTCGAATAACGATCGTCACTGTCCCGGATTCCGATGTCCCCGGATGCTCCCCTCCGAATTTCCACGCGAACTGTCGCCAGATCTACAGCTCGTACCGAGCTTTTTTTTTTTTGTACTATCGAAGATTAAAGCGTAAGATGAACGCCTGTAGTAAGTAGGTACGTTTGTGGATACCGAGGGGTAGAAAGTTTCGTGACTTTGAACATTCTAACACTACTACGATTGTAAAATATAATGCGATGGAATAGTTGAGGGGTATTTAATTGTAGTTAAAACGTCATGAGTTATTTGACGTGTCATGGTTGGTTTTTCCACTGAGTGTAGTAAGTGGACCGAAGGAAAGGCTTTGAAATGTCAATTGCCTACCAACATATGTGGGGATAACTATTAAAATATCCCACCAAAAATTCAGCAAACCATTTACGGGCAGCAACGCATAAGAATTGAAATACTACGATCGCCATTCCGCTAGCAAAACGTGGCGATTATGGCAATCACTTCCGTACGGGAGTGGCCTATATCCAGCATTGGACTTATACAGTCTGTTATTATAATGATGAGGTGTTTGATTAGGTGTAAAAACTACAAATTTATTTCATTATTGTTCTTAATTATTTTACAATTGACGCTGGCTGACTAAGGTAATATGAGGTGGACTAACAAAATTCATAAAAATAAATATGATCGCTCGTTTTCTTCATAAAATATCTTCGTACCATTCTCAAAACTAGGGGTAGACAGAGGTCTAGAACACTTAATCGCTTTGAACCACCTTTCACAGAAGACATTTTTTTGGGACAGGTGACGGTCGACGTCTTTATGTCCTAGCAAATGATATGAATATTCATCATATGAGAATATCATTTAAATGGGTGATTATTTAAGAAACTATAACGTTTTACAAGTAATATGTAACCTACTACATTTAATTTTTATTAAGTATAAAACGTCTTTTGCCCAAGAATTAATAATTTCATCACCTGTTAAAACAATTCCAATAAATTAATGTCGTCTGATCCGCACTACTTGGCAATCGTAGTATTTCATTCGGATTCCAAGGAATATTATAAATATAATATAATATATGAAGTCACGATAGCCGAGTGGTTGGGTCGGAATTTCGAGTCAATAAACCCGAGTTCGATCCCCAGTTGGTAGGCTCGTACCAATGGGTTTTTCAAAAACTTATGTACGAATATCGTTGGCTTGGACATAAAGACGGCGAGGGGCGTCACCTGTCACGTTATCCCGAAAATATCTTCGGTGGAAGGTGGGTCGAAGGGACTTAATTGTCTAAACTCGACCACTGTCTACCCCTGTATTGGGAAGTGCGTGAAGATATTTTTTTATATATATTTTAAAAATATAAAGTGTCTTCACGCTATTCCCAGTACTGAGGTAGAAAGAGGTCTTTCTTAAGGATATGGACTTTGGCAAGTGGTGAGCCCGACGGCGTCTTTATGTCTTAGACAAAGATATAGAAATCGTACATCAGTATTAATTTTTTTGGAAAAAACCTCAGAACTCGGATCTCTTCACTTAAATTCTAATCTGTTAACCACACGGCTACCGTGACTTATCAAAATAATACTAATGTGTAAATAGACGTCTGATTTTTTACTGAGTGATTGAAATATATTAGGTTTGATAAATAATAAGGTTCATTTTATTGTGATTATAATTAAAATCATCCAAGCTAGCAATTTTTTAATTTTTTTATATTCACAAATATCTCAATAACGTACGTAAAGTACTTTTTAATTCGCTAAATATTTTTTTATCATTTATATATGTATTATACATAGATAATAAAAATATTAAACTTACACGTAACAGGTGGTGAGCCTGCCGCCGTGTTTATGTCCAAGACAACGATATAGATCGTGCATAAATTTTGAAAAATCTCATCGGTATGAGCTTAATATTTAGGAATCGAACACGGGTCTCTCGATTCGAACTCTCCGTTGCAGTTGTTTTTACATTTCGGTTTGAACGATTTTGAAACTTATTCTATGTAATATGAAAAAAAGAGCAAAACAAGAATAATTCCAAATAAACACAGTACTAATAAATTTTCCTTAACCGAAAAAACATTGCCATCCCTTACAAGTAGATATAAACGTTTAAGGGTCCATGTCTTATGAATCGTAGAGATGCAGCGCACGCCTGAGCGTCTCCCGCATCCGCGGCGGTTACCAAAAGCGACTTTATCCCGGACAGACTGTACTTTATCGTCAGTCAGTGGCGTGCCGCCTGTCGACTGGGAAGGGTGTTTCTACACTCCTCGCGATCGAATACATCGAACTCAAATACGCTAACGTCGACAATACGTTCTACATTTAGTAACTTCAACAAAATTTATTGTAAATTCTCGCAAAGCTTTCGCTATTTACGTTTCTTATTCGTCGCGTGTGTTTTGTCGTGTTTTGTTAAATTTAAACGAAAATCAAGTGAAAAGCTCGCACCGGAAACGTCTATTGTAATGACAATGATGATACAAACGTTTCTAACAAAACATTAATCATGGGAACTTTGAAAATGTTTCCGCTAACTTTCCGTAACGATATTTCGATCTCGTGAGAGTGGGAAATAAATAAAATGATTTTAAAAATGGGTGTTAAGTTGCCCACGGGCGTGAAGAGTACAGAGAAGAAAGAAAAGGAGGAGAGAAAGGTTGAAAAGAAAGAGGTGAAGAGGAAATGGGAGAAATGCGAAGACAAATGTCCAGGTGATCCGTGGGCTTATTGTGCGGTGTTGTGGTGTGCGTGTGCTATGAGCCTGATATCGAGCGGATATAGCTTGTACAAGCAGCAGGGCCTCCAGGACAGGCTGTCACTGCTAGAGGAACAGCATCTGGCACTGAGGAGTGCAGTCTTGGAGCCGCAGCAGCCGTTAGTGGAACGACTAAGGAGGGAGGTGCTGTCCAGGCCGCCAAGTAATTGGCGAACGAGGCGGAGTATCAGGGATTACGGAAACTGCGCCTGCCCACCAGGTTAGTGTAATGAACATCGCAAATATTTAGAATCACGTATTTAAATACCAAATTTAAATCTAGATATATAAACATTTCTATCATAATGACTAAGTTACTACTTAAGATACTTCTTAGTTACTTAAAACTACAATATGTAAAAAATTAAAATCTATCAACCAGACAGATTGTTTGTTCCCGCCCGTTTCAGTTGAAATTTTAAAAATTTTTTCCCTTTAATTTTTTAACTTGACGCATTTTCCAATACAGAGATAGTGCGAGTTCTAGATATTTGGATTCAAAATTCATCGGGGATTATTTGGAACATCGTGACAGTTGGTGAGCATGTTTAAACCAAAGACACAATATACTTATATAGCATAAATATTTGCATAAACATATACAAATCTATAACTCGAACAAACATTCATACAAACGTACAGACATTCATATTCATCATGAAAATGTTTGCCCCTATCGGGAATCGAATCCGCTACCCTTCATTGTGAAGGTCAATAATCTATACTGTCAGTGGTCAATATCTATTAGGTCAATAATCTATACCTAAAACGTAATTAAAAAAAGGTTTATCTAATTTTGAAAATATTTTTCATAAATTTTTGTACGTAAAAAAACATTTATTTATAGTTATTTTGTCACCAATGCGTTGTTTTTATTACCCATGGCAACTTATTCACTTTAGGTTATTATTTCACCGTCTCGACTGATGTTTTAGCGACCTATAACAGGTCCATTCATTACCAAAATTAATCCGATTCTGTGGCATTTTATTGACAACCGTATCCAACCGTCAAACTCAAGGTTATCCTGTAGCATTGAAATTAAATTAATTCGGGTTTCCGAAACACGTTTAATAGAACAAAAACCGACAAAATTGATTAATTAATAGTTCGCTTTCCAAACGTAACGATAAATTTAAATAGTCACGATAACCTAGTGGTTGGTTGATCGGAATTCGAAGACAAGACTCCCGTCTTCGAATTCCGATCATATAAGCTAATAGGTTTTACAAAATCTTATGTACGACACAATTTTTAATGGATTTAAAGCATGTAATTTATGCAGAATTTTTGTTAATAAATTAAAGGAAAAATTTGTTCAAAATTTCAACTGATGCGGTGGGATTCCACCCCACCACCTCTGCCGAACCGTGGCAACGCTCTTACCTCTGAGCCATCGTGTCCTATACGCATCAGTTGAAATTTTAAATCTCTTTCTTTATTTATGCCTGTTTTTGGCATCTACTGATATTTTTGCAAATTACAGCTTAATATTCATGAGTTTTCAGGAAATATTAATAAAATAACGCCAACTAATTTATTACGCAATTTTTTTTAGATTTTAAAGCATATAAGTTATGCTGAATTTTTTGTTATTAAATGAAAGAAAAAAAATCGTCTTATGTACGATTTATATACGCAATTGTCTGGACCTCCGTCTACCCCAGTATTGAGAATGGCGTGAATTTTTTGGACCGTTTGACAAATCCATTTGCCAAGCAAACTCGGTGTTGTATTTACTTCATCTGCTGGGTCAACTGTTTGAAACGAACGACTGATATCCGTATTTGCAGAACGCAGGCGTATTTTTTCACGTTGAAAACGTTACGTTGTGTAGTTTGACTATTATAGTTTTCTATTATAATCATTTAAAGACCTCCGTTGCCGAGTAGCATACACTCTGATTTACTGAGTTTAGAGTTGTTCAATATTTTTTGATTGATCTATGAATCAGGCAAAACGAATTTGATGTGTCTAGCGGCTGTTTAAAACTTACTATATAAACTCTGCTCAATTTTAAGATGACGACTGGCTTTCAGGTCACATATTTACAGAGGAATATCTGATGTAAAATTTAAAACAATTAATATATTATTATTATTCTATTTACAGCTTCAGCCTATTTTCCATACTATAAAAGCATAGGTCTATACAATAAAGTCCTTTAGACTTTCCACCGAAGCTTATTTGGGACAACGTGACCGGTGATGAGCCTTCTGCCGCATTTATGTACAAGCCAGCGATATAAATCGTAAATAAGTTTTTGAAATACCCATTGGTACGAGTTTACCATCTGGGGATCGAACTAGGGTCTTTTTACTCGAATTCCGATCACCCAACCACACGGATATCATGAATCATAGAGTAGTTAAATATTCATATATACATATAAATATCATATATAAAAGTAAGGTTCAGGTATTTGAAAGGAACGAAGAAAGAACGAAGTGCGAAATTTGGGTAAATCAGGAATGTCTAGAACAGACGAATGAAATTGTATACTTGGGGAGTGCGTTTAGCCGGGATGGAAGATGTGATTTAGATGTGGACAGGCGTGTCGCTGCCGGGAACAAAGTCAATGGTGCCCTGACTGCGTTAGTCAAAATGCAAGGCGTAGTGAAAAGTGCACGCCTTGCAATACATAACGGAGTGTTGGTACCGACTTTGTTATATGGCAGCGAAACCTGGGTATGCCAGAAGAAGCATAAAAGCAGGTTGAATGCAGTGGAGATGCGATCTCTTCGTAAAATGTGCGGCCTTACCATGGCCGACCGAAAGCGAAACGAAGAGATTCGCAATATGGCAGGTTTGAAAGATGACGTTGTCACAAAAATGGATAAGGGCGTGCTTCGATGGTTTGGGCACGTTGAGCGAATGAGTGAAGACCGAATGGTGAAGAAAATATATAGCGTGAAAGTTAATATTAAAAGGTGTCGAGGTAGACCGAGACTAACTTTCGAAGACCATGTGAGCAAATTGCTCGAAGAGGGGAGGGTCAAGAGTACTCGGATACCTAGACGTGCATGTATGAAGAAGATGATGAATCTGAAAGAAGCGAAAGAAGTATGTAGGGATCGTGACACTTGGCGATCTGTTCTCTCTGGCTACCCCGTCAGGGATTGTGCGTGAAAATAAGTAAGTAAGTAAACATATAAATATCCATTATTTGAAAACAAACATTCATATTCATCACACAAATGTTTGCCCCCTAGCTGGACTCGAACCCCTTAGCTTTGACAGCAGAGTACCTAACAACTAGGCTATTGAGTCGTAAACAACAACTAATATAATAATTATATCATGTCATGTCATCGTGTCTTATATCGTTTTATATTATTTTCGTCGTCATTTATTTATTATTAATAAATAAATATAAATATCTTCACGCAATTCCCAATACAGGGGTAGACAGAAATCTAGCCTAGACAATTAAGTCCCTTCGACCTACCTTCCACCAAAGATATTTTCGGGACCACGTGACAGGTGGTTAACCCGTCGCCGTCTTTATGTCCAAGCCAACGATATAATTCGTACATAAGTTTTTGATAACGCCATTGGTACGAGCCTGCCACCCGGCGATCGGACTTGGGTCTTTTGATTCGAAATTCCGACCACCCAACCACTCGGTAATCGTGACATTATTGTATTAAATAATTGATTTGATTTGAAACGCTGTCGTAATAAAACCAGCATCCTGTGTAACTTCCCAAACTCAAGTATACTCTCTCTCTCTCTCTCTCTCTCGCGTTTCTATTTACGTGTTGTCTTTTCGCGACAAACGCGCAAACGAAAAGTGTAGCAACATATTAAAAGTACAACGATCCCTTCGCATTACAAACGTATTGCCCTTTGTTTTTAAATGTTGTCCCTCGCACGTGATCACCTGGCATTATGTTTGTGTTATTGTGACCGCGGAATTATTAATGATTGGATGAAATTGCCACGGGCCAATACGAAATAACGCGGCGATAAATTATTCTATTCATACTGCAGTAACGCCGCGACATTCGATTCCATACGAATTCATTGTTTAAAATTTATACGCTCGTAAAGTTTGCATTTTACCTAAATCGTTAATGTGAAAATATTCATCGAGGTCGTCCGTGTCGTATACGAGATATATCACCGTTATTTGTCACTGGATTTATTTTATTTCTTTCAATAAATCTCACGTAGTTCTTAATTAAATTTTGACAGTTTTATGTCATATACAAGAATGTCATATTTTACAAAAAACGTACAGTTAAAGTGGCAATGGGCCGGTCACATAGCTGGACGAACTGGATAGCCGTTGGGAAAAAAGGTTCATGAGTGGCAACCTCGCTTAGGCAAACGCAGTGAAGCATGTGCCTCCACTAGGTGAAATGGCGACCTGCAAAATGTTGCAGGAATTCAATGTTGTTGAAATAGATGACTGTTTGGGCAGCTGGTCGTGTGAGTTCGAGAAGAGGCCTATGTTCAGCAGTGGCCTCTTGATTGGCTGTAAAGAAAAAGATGATAATGAGACTTCGGTTTCTGTTAGGTTTTAGTTTTCGGAATTATGACAAAAATCATTTTCTTACTGCTTGAGCTTGACAGGCTGTCTATTAATCTCGTTCCAAAAATATCTTCAGTGAAAGGTGGGTCGAAAGGGCTTAATTGTCTGGACTTTTGTCTACCCCTGTATTGGGAATAGCGTAAAAATATTCATTTATATATTTTTAACTCTATCCTAAGGATCGCATGAGTCACTCAACGCAAAGTTTGCTTCTAAAAACTTTGAGTACGCCAGGTTCAACCGTCTCCATTTATATATTCCTATATTTATATATTATATTTCCTTAATAAGTTCTGGTATTCGCGAGTTACAAGTATTAATATGTTTTAGACCCATTTTCGTCCTAGTGTTGGATACTGGTTGATTTGAGGGTTAGAACGTCATGAGAACTTATTAGAAAAAGTAAGAGAACTTATTTTTAAATTGGTCCCTTCATATCTAAGTATTACAGCACACTTGGAAACAATTTCGTACGTACTCTACGTATTATAATAAAGGATTATCATTGGATATTGTCCTGCATAATTATGTTATGGGATTAAGTAACGATAGACTAGGGCTTACAAGCGGCTGTGAACGACAGATTAGCCCAGTTAATGCACCCACTGAGTCTGAATCCTATCTGAAATTAAACCTGGAACGGATAATATATTTGCACATGTATATATAGATGAGGACAACATCACACACATCTCTCTGATCCTAAATTAAGTAGCTAAAGCGCTTTTGTTAAGGAATTGTAAACCACGAAAGTACCAAAAAGAACACCCGAGAAAATGTAGAACAAGGGTTTTCTACATTGACCCAGCCAGGAATTGAAACTAGGATCTTAGAGCTACTAGAGGTCGTATGACCTGCTGGTTTATGATGATTTCTTTACTTTAACGCTACATGTTATATTTGGCTACATCGATAGACACGTATCTTTGAATGTAGACGTAAACCTTCTGCTCTATGTGAGCGATAACTAGATGAGTTTTCAATTTTGATTCCAAGGTGTGTCCTCTCAACTTATGGTTGGCACTTTGGTCAGTATATTTAACACTATCAAAGAATTTTTAAAACATTTATAAAAACAAAATAAAACCAAACTTACGATCTTATACCCTATACTGGTGTGGTCGGAGTTCAGCTTAATGTTTTTAATCTACTATTCACCAGAGCTCATTTGGAACAATCCGATAATGCATCTGTCGCCGTCTTGTCGAAGCAACAATATATTGAAATCGGATGCAGATAATTTTCGACGAACTTACTAAGCCATTCTTAATGGTGGTAGAACTCATCTTCGAGTCGAATTCAGATCACCCAACTACGCAACCATGTCTTATATTATAACCAACATCCAGTTTTAAGCTTAATATGCAACAAAAAGTTTTAAATAAAATGCTTTCTTTGTTAAAAAATAATAACGCTTGAATTATTAATTTCCTTCCACTGAACCTTTTCATGAATAGCAAAAAACGCCTATAAAGATGTTACACTCAAAAGTCGTGGTAGGTCGTATATACGCATCTTCTTAAAAAAAACCTATTAAATTTTTTTGCCCTTCGCCGCAATACGAAGTTAATCCCGACTTGAAAGCTGTTAGCTAACCCCATAGTTATCTGCCTCGCCCGCAGTCTGATCGAAAAAATGATAAAGCACCGGATGGTGCGAACGGGGCCCGCTGGGGGTGACACATTTATTTAAGGGTTGGAACGTGTAGTTAACGCTGAAAAAGCTTTTATTATGAAGCTGTTTATTGTTGTGTCTTTATAGATGGATGTTATCTGAACGTGTTAGAATGGGAAAGCAGTTATTCTAACTGTTGCATCAACGATAATAATAAAACAGGCGCTGCAAGTCTGTTTAAGCGCTGATATCTTAATGGGAAGGAGTTAAGCCTTCAATTATTGTTTAAGCAGACACATTAAATTCGTTGCATTGTACTCGGAAAGCTATTATTCTCTGTGAATACAATGAACAATTCTAATAAAGGTATAAACGTATCTGCTTTCGATAATTATAATTCACGATAGCGGAGAGAGGTTGGGTGATCGGGATTCGAGTCTAAAGATCCGAGTTATATTAGCTTTGTCATAATCGCCACGCTTGGCAGGCGGATTGGTGATCGTAGTACATACGTACATACATATCAGCCTGTTAAAGTCCAATGCAGGACATAGGCCTCTCCAATAGGGATGATTTGCCATAATCAACACGCTTGGCAAGCGGATTGGCGATCGTAGTACATACGTACATACATATCAGCCTGTTAAAGTCCAATGCAGGACATAGGCCTCTCCAATAGGGATGATTTGCCATAATCAACACGCTTGGCAAGCGGATTGGCGATCGTAGTACATACGTACATACGTACATACGTACATACGTACATACGTACATACATATCAGCCTGTTAAAGTCCAATGCAGGACATAGGCCTCTCCAATAGGGATGATTTGCCATAATCAACACGCTTGGCAAGCGGATTGGCGATCGTAGTACATACGTACATACGTACATACGTACATACGTACATACGTACATACGTACATACGTACATACGTACATACGTACATACATATCAGCCTGTTAAAGTCCAATGCAGGACATAGGCCTCTCCAATAGGGAGGATTTGCCATAATCAACACGCTTGGCAAGCGGATTGGCGATCGTAGTACATACGTACATACGTACATACGTACATACGTACATACGTACATACGTACATACGTACATACGTACATACGTACATACGTACATACATATCGGCCTGTTAAAGTCCAATGCAGGACATAGGCCTCTCCAATAGGGATGATTTGCCATAATCAACACGCTTGGCAAGCGGATTGGCGATCGTAGTACATACGTACATACATATCAGCCTGTTAAAGTCCAATGCAGGACATAGGCCTCTCCAATAGGGATGATTTGTCATAATCGCCACGCTTGGCAGGCGGATTGGCGATCGTAGTACATACGTACATACGTACATACATATCAGCCTGTTAAAGTCCAATGCAGGACATAGGCCTCTCCAATAGGGAGGATTTGCCATAATCAACACGCTTGGCAAGCGGATTGGCGATCGTAGAGCCATGCCATGAAATTTTAATAAATTAAATTATTTTATAATTATGTACATACTATTTAAATTGATATTTTTACACGCTTTGTATTAGCTTCACTTGTATGTTTGTATGTTTGTAACCGACTTCTTTGGGCGCGATTTTGACCCACACACATCCCAAACAGCTAGATTTCGTTCAAACTTTGTAGATTTATCGAGGACCGATGACAATACACTAATCTGATAAAAAAATAAAAAGTAAAAAATAAATAATTTCTAAACTATAAAAACTAAAAAGCACGCCTTTTATAGAAAACCGAACTAAAAAATAGAAAATAAATTTTAATAAATTTAAATTAAGAATAGCGTTAAAAATTTAAATAAATATAAATTAATGATAGTGTGAATAAAAAGAAATATTTTATTTTGAAAAAAGCGTGGGCTGCTTTTTTCAAAATAAAATAATTTTTTTGAGAGATATGAGTAGAATGATTATCATTTTGATAATACCTTAAAAAGCACCCCACGCTTTTTAAAATTAAACATTTTTTTTGTTCACACTATTATTAAATTATATTTATTCAAAATTTCTAACGCTATTCTTAATTTTAATTGATTAAAATTTATTTTCTATTTTTTAGTTGGGTTTTCTTTAAAAAGCGTGTTTTTTTAGTTTTTAATTATTATTTATTATCATGTCTTGTACATTTTAATATTTTTGACATTTTGTGAAGTAAATTTTACTTTATTTTAATCTTAATATTTGCATGCTATTGATAAAGTTGAATGCGAACGTGAATGCCTTTGTTTTATCGTATTGTAACATTCATGCAAATAAATTATTATTATTAAAGTATAAATTATTAGTAGAAGTCACGGTAGCCGAATGGGGCGATAGCAATTCGAGGCCCGAGCCAATAGGTTTTTTTTTTAAACTTATGTACTACTTATGTTGTTGACTCGGACATATGGACGGCGACGGGCTCACCACCTGCCATGTTGTTATAAAAATGTCTTCGGTGGAAGGTGGGTCGAAAGGACTTAATTGTCTGGACCTCTCCCTATCCCAGTATTGCGAATGACGTGGAGATTTTTTTATTATTATTAAAAAAAGTTGCTATACACACAGAATATTCGTCGTATAGGAGACAGCTACTTACACGAAACACCCTCTAATTTCGGTCCGTGTGAACCAGGCGTGCAATCGATAAAAAAAAGTAAACGAGGGTACGCTGGAGCGATAGAACTGACGCGTGCATGTGACAAGCTCCGCTCGCCCTCTGGATTAGGCAGTGTACACACACGCGACTTCTCGTCGCGGTCTGATAAATCTGTGTAGCAAATGCATTATGTTTTCAATGATAGTTAATGTATTGTTTAATGCACGATTGTATGTTGATAATGTCATTGTTTAAATTTTTATTGTATTTCAGTCACGAAATGAATTAATTTGTTGGTTGGGAATTTAGGAAATTACGGGTGTTCTCATACAACGGTTTTTGTCATTATTTTAATGTTTTTGTTGACTGTACCTTTTATTTTTTTTTAATGAAATTAATGCTTTCTTACTTTAGGTCATAAATAAGTGACTATTCAGCTAAATATTGTATATATTTATTCGTTTAATTAATTACAAAGGTGCCTCTAAAAGATTACAAAGGTAGGGTTGAGAGAGGCAACTTTGTAATTAAATATTATGTATATATTATATGTATAGGCTTGCGACAGCGACTCAAGAAACTGTCTGCCCCTTTTAAGACAATTTTTTACATGCGGGGCAAGAATTCTGGCATAATGTTAGGCAGATTGGCGATCGTGGTACCTCTAGCACCTTAGATAAAAAGAAAGAAAGAATATAATTTATTGGATCAGCATAAAAAAACAAAATACAAAAGAACAATCAGTAAATAAACAAAAATAGGGGAAAAAGTATAAGCTTTGTACGAAAAAATATTACAAATGCAACATCAATGCAAAATGGCTGGTCTCGTATTTTCGGAAGGTATCGCCATCTGTCGGCAGCCTATGTAAATTTCAAAACTGTACCCTTAACCGCAGAATCTAAGAGGAAAAGAATGACATATTGGATTGTGTATCCTCGAGAAAAGCCCGTAGGCCAAACAGGTTAAAAGTTAGCAAGCACATAGCCCGTAAGGAATTCTGCAACTTTAAAAGACTTCGGTTAAGTTATATTTATAAAACCCACTAGTCAAGAACATAATAAGTGTTACCGTATACAAAAAAAAAAAAAAAAAAACAGAAATTCCGCTCTTCTTTCACCGACAACGAGTGTGCATAGCCGGCCTAATCGGGATTATTGTGAGCGGAGCTAAGTACCGGCCGCTTCAATACACTCCCATTGATGAGTGGACATTTAGCACTAGGCGTGATCGCTTTTCAATGCATAGCAGGCGAGGATAACACCCGAGTACACACGAGCAACACTCGTACGTGAAATGGGATCAGCGAATGTATTTGTAACGTGGGTTGGATATTGCGGATTTATAATTGAGCAGAATTCTGTAAGAAGATTTTCGGATAAAAGATTCAGTTCGGAAAACTGTACGTTTAATGATTTTAGTTTGAAGGGAAATTTCATTACTCGTGAACTTCGTTTTTCTGATTGACGAAAAGCGGAAGTTTAAAAAAAATATTAAATAAATAAATAAATATAAATATCTTCACGCAATTCCCAATACAGGGGTAGACAGAGGTCTAGTCTAGAGAATTAAGTCCCTTTGACCCACCTTCCACCGAAGATATTTTCGGGACAACGTGACAGGTGGTTAGCCCGTCGCCGTGTCCAAGCCAACGAAGTAATTCGAACATAAGTTTTTGAAAAACCCATTGGTACCACCTGGGGCCTACCACCTGGGGATCGAATTCGGGTCTCTTGACTCGTAATTCCGATCACCCAACCACTCGGCTATCGTGACTTTAACGTACGTGACGTGAAAAAAATATTAATAATTAATAAATAAACACATACATAGATAGATACAACTCCACATACAACTACACATAATATAAAGTAAGCAGCTAAAGCACTTGTGTTATGTAACCAGAAACAACGAAGGTACCATAAATACCTAGACTCGAGAAAATATAGAAATTGTATTTTCTACATTTTTCTGATCGAGAATCAGACCTGGGACCTCAGAGTTGGCGACAGCAAGAAAACCGGTGTGGACGCCACACGGCCGCAAAAGTCGTCTAATAATATATATCTATGTATATATTATTAGTCTAAAGTTCGCCTTGGATACTAAGAAGGCGTCAGGCACGTCACCTACCGTGTCGTAAATAAGCTTCGTTAAAATGCGGGTCGAAAGGAGTTAATTGACTAGATCCCTCCCTAACCTAGTTTGGTAAAATGCGTGAAGATAAATAAACCTCAGCTATGTAATTATAAACGTCAATGATATACATTTTATAACAGAAAAAAAACATCCAGATACAGAAAAGATAAATTAAATTCACCCGAAGTTCACTCATGACTTCAAACTATTAATGGTTTTTGTCTTTAGCAGCACCGCATTGCGAGTTAGGCCCATAACTAATCACTTTAGCACAAAATCCATTGTCGAAAGTTTCCCCGAGGCACGGGTTCCGAGTGTCTTCAAGCTAAATACTGCTCCCCATTGTCTTTAATGCCTTCGAAGTCTAGCTTCTCCTGCTAACACTAAACAACTTTGTAAGTTAATTATAAGATGATTATAATAACTTGTGATGTAAGAAAATCTGTTTTATTTTTATTAAATCGAAATAGAGTGACTAGTGATCTAAGATACTACGAAAAGCGTGAAGAGAAAAGTGTGTGTGTGTGCAATTCACACAAAGCAGAAGGAGGATTAACATAAATGTGAGGATTATTATTTTTCATCATGCTTAACAACTCTGTAATATTTTATATATTATTCAGTTTCCATATTTTCACAATGAAGAAATCACACGAGGGGCTTATGCACTGTTTCTTTATGTATAATTATGTACATAATTGTTATTGCGAATTTTATTTTTTAGTATTGCAGCCCTCATGACGCGAAGCGGTTGAGTTAGTGCTTTACTCCCGACACGTTAAGGTCACGCAAACTCCTGGGGATCGAACGCACCTCTCTTTATTCGAATTCCAATCGACTGCCGTGACTTTATAATTTCTAAAATATTTTCTATATTTATAAGATCTCATCAATATGCATTATTCATAAAATATT
Organism: Sericinus montela; assembly: GCA_029286605.1. Lineage (NCBI taxonomy): Eukaryota > Metazoa > Arthropoda > Insecta > Lepidoptera > Papilionidae > Sericinus > Sericinus montela. The sequence goes on along the minus strand of JAGSMR010000086.1, from coordinate 519,484 downwards.
TCAAAACTTTGTACATGGAAAATTTTTCGTACTTAACGCCTGTATAAACAGTTCCGCATCTCGTAAACTTCGAAAGTTGGAGCGGCTCTGGGTAAGTATTTACGAAGTAAAATTGCGTTTACGAAGGCTTATACCGGTTTCTCTATTATCAGACGGAACAAGCGAGGGCCAGAAACTAATAGCTAGTCCAAACAATCCGGGTGTTTAATCAAAACTATGCGAGGCCGGAGATGTGAATCCTCTGTAAATATAAAACTTAAAACTCGACTTCCACCCTTTTGAATGCGTAATCGAGTTGTCTGGAAGCAAGTGATTTATTAGGACGACCCAACAGCCTAGTTGGCAGGACACTGTCTTCGAATCTGAGGGTTGTGGGTTCTATTCGCGATATGAGCAAATATTTATGTGACGTATATGATTTTTGTCACTCGAGACATGAATGTATATATGTATAGATGAATATTTATGTATAGATGAATATTTATGTATTGATGATTGCTAATGATGCGCGTTGTAAATGTTTATCAACTGCTGAAGTAACTACTTATAAAAATAAACAATACGAATTTGTATAGTTTTACGAGGGAGAAAATGTTTTTCCTATTTCTTTTTAAAACTGCTATATTTGGATTCCCTGTTCTCGCCATTTTTATGTAACTGATGCCAAATTCATTAAAAATCTCAATCCGATAAGTCTAATAAAATCGACAACCGTAGGAAAACATAAAACACGTGGATAGATAAATAAATAAATAAATATATAGATAGTGGCAACATAACATACATTGCTCTGATACCAAAGTCAGTAACAGTAACCGTACCAGTCAGATAAAGCACTTTTGCTTTGAAATCGGAAACAAAGAAGGCACCGCAATCACCCAGACCCAGGAAAATGTAAAAAGTTCTTCCTGGACGAGTCGAAGTAAATAAATCGAACCCGAAACCTCTGAGCTGGCGGCACTTTAAAAATCAGACTATTTTGCAAACATTTGGCATCACAACTATATTCGGTTAAGATAGACAGTTACATCGGCACCGCATTCAAACACTTCAGTTATGAGAGAAAAAAGATAAACAAACATTAACCCGAATTGAGAAACTCAAGCAACACGTATCCTAATTTGTCTTCCAAGTTTTAAAATATCTGTGCCAATAATTTCGTACTAATCCTTCCACCTGTTTTGGTGTGATTGCGTAATAAGCAATCAATAATACTAACATGATAGTCTAAAACGAAAATGAAAGGAATAATAATAGGTAAAAAGGAATTCATTATCTATGCGTATGCCCACACCAGTATGGGAAGTTGCGTGAAGATTTAAAGAAACAAATTATCAAATATACAAACTTACACCTTTACAATATTACTAAGACATTAACATTGTAACTTAAGCAAGCAATACTTACAGCTTAAATAAACATAAGCTTATTTTCTGCTATCGGTTACACTTGTACAAACGATCTTCATTAACGAACCTTATTAAAGCTGTTTGTCTACTCGAGACCTGTGTGTGAACTTTTAAAAGCTTTCAGAGGTGGCACAGGTCGAGCGCAGCCCTAATTGAATGTTTACTTTGCCGATGGATTCGTCGCAGCCCTACGATTTACATGCAAATCTAAATTTTACTCCACCCGATATTAGCTCTTATTAACTTCCAACATACGGAACTGAATCGAAAATACGATTAGGAAAAAAATCATTTAAACGCGGGAGAAATAAATTGTGCTGGTTGAGATTTATTTTGATTGCGATTGAAGTGCGTATACATAGTACGGATGCGTGTTGGGGTTTATTTTTAAATGGGTTTAAGTTCATTAGGAGTGGTTTATGCGTGTCATCTGCATTATATTTAATGGTACTCTTAATTCCGAGCATGCTTTCTAGTGTTTTAATATTATTATCTTTACAATAAAATTAACTATGGTATGCTAAAGGGTCAAGTGGTACGCAATATTCGGATGACGCTAACATTCCTTCAAGCTATGAAAACATGTCTTTTATAAGACAATTTTTTTAGTTTTTTAATTATTGTTTAATATTAATTAATTATTTGTGACAAAATATTAAAGAATTAAAGTTGGTAGAGACGTGGTAGTCTTGTGATCACGGCGCTTGCTTCAGACGCCGGTGACCAAAGTTTGATCCCCATATTATTTAGAATTTAGGCTTTATCAAACGGTCGTAGGTGAAGGAAACGTTGCGACGCCAACCTGTACTGGAGGAGCGGCAGACCTTCTCCTGTTCGAATCTCTCTTAAATATTCAAGTCTTTGCCCAGCTGAGAGCATTGAGAGGTTGCTACTTTTCTGTAAAGTAAAGTAGCAACCTCTCAATGCCATAGCTCAATGTATGTGTATAATATATTAGACATTTTTTATATTTCATTTATTAAAAGTCACGATAGCCGAGTTGTTGGGTGGTCGGAATTTCGAGTCGAGAGACCCGAGTTCGATCCCCAGGTGGCAGTACCAATGAGTTTTTCAAAAACTTATGTACGAATTTCATCGTTGGCTTGGGCATAAAGATGGAGACAGGCTCATCACTTGTCACGTTGTCCCGAAAATATCTTCGGTGGAAGGTGGGTCAAAGGGACTTAATTGTCTAGACTAGATTTCTGTCTACCACTGTATTGGGAATTGCGTGAAGATATTTATATTTTATTTATTTTTTTTTTTTCATATTAAAACATGTTGATTAGACCAGTTTAAGTCAGAGTAGTGAACCTACCCTATTATATTTCCCGCGGAGATTTAAGGCGGGCTATAATTAATAGGCAAAAATAAAAATCCATTTAAAAACGATTGTCGAGTAGTTGGGTGATCGGAATTGGAATCAAGAGACAGGAGTTAGATCAGGATCAAGGTAGTAGGATTGCACCAATGTGTTTTTTGAATACTTGTGTATGATTTATATCGTTGGCTTGGGCATAAAGATGGAGACAGGCTCATCACTTGTCACGTTGTCCCAATAAATGTTTTCCGTGAAAGGTGGATCGATAGCACTTAATTATCTGTACCTGTATGCCCTGGTATATAAAATAGCGTGAAGATAATTTTGTTTTCAGTTGAAAATTACTTCGTAGTGCTCGAATTAATTGGATTAATCTAACAATCATCGCCGTACAATCGATGGTTGCTCTACGACGTTACGACAATGCGTCCCGTCCTCGCTATTGAAGGACCGCGCTTCGGAACATTGAACAAATTAAATCCAGTCGACACTTGACGAGACAAATGATGGCAATTCGTTAGATGCAGTACAGTGCAGTGGAAAACAGGATAGGAATTGTGAAAGAATGATGCGATTCTCCAAGGTGTCGCAGCGTTAGTGAGAGGTGGTGTTAGTGACCAACTTTTGAAGTCGGTTAAAAAATGGTGATAGGTTGTATATACTCTAAACAAAAAGAAAAGAATACTCAATAAACGTAGTTATTATAAAATTAAAGAGAAAAAAAAATCTCTTTAATTTAATGACACAAAGTTCGGCATAACTTATATTCTTTAAAATTAGTAAAAAAATGTTTTTTAAAATTTCAATTGTCACGGGCGGGATTCGAACCCGCGACCTCTGTGGAACCGTGGCAACGCTCTTACCTCCGAGCCACCGTGTCTTACACGCAGCAGTTGAAATTTTAAATCTGTATTCTCTTTTTCTTTACTTATGCCTGCATATAATTTTATCACATAAAAGTTCAGCATAACAAATATGCTTTAAAAATCCATAAAATTGCGTAATCAATAAAAATTTAATAAGGGTTATCCCTCTCGAAAAAACTGGACCCAGATTAAACTGTTATTATCACTAGCATTCTGAATAAGTCTCCCTATAATTAGTGCTTAGTTTTTATGTTTACCTATTGTATATGTAATTATTATGATCATAGAAACTATTGTAAAACTATGGAAACTGACGTATTTTTAGCTATAATATGCTCGTTCATCGATTTGTCTTTTCTAAGAGCTGTAAAAATATGCAATTACTTCATACCTCGCTTCTGCTTATAGCTTGTACTCACAGCTAAATAATTTATGCGCATAGTATAGCAAGATCGGGTGGGATGCGGGGATGTTAGTGGAGCGTAAAGTTAGGAAACATACGTTGTATGCGGAATATAACTCCTGTGTGATGAATCTTGCTTTATACTCTATTTCGTTTACTTGAATTGCATCCGCTGTCAAGGGGAACTGACGTAAAACTTAACCACCTTCTTCTTTCTCGTTGGCATAAACATACGGCAAAGTCTTTTCTTATACAGGACGCTATGATTATGATAATGCAACTAGAAAACTGTAATAATAAATAAAAAAATCTTCTCGGCTTTCCCAATACAGCGGTAGACAGAGGTCTAGTCTAGACAATTAATTCCCTTCGACCCTCCTTCCACCGAAGATATTTTCGGGACAGTGTGACAGGTGGTGAGCCCGTCGCCGTATTTATGCCAACGATATAATTCGTACATAAATTTCTAAAAACCCATTGGTAGGAGTCTGCCACCTGGATCGGACTCGGGTTTCTCGACTCGAATTCCGATCATCCAACCACTCGGCTATCGTGACTTTAAATAATGTAGGGATAGATATTTTTATTAAATGTAATCGATAATTTAATATATGAAGGATTTATTACTCAATTTCATGCTCTATTGAGTAACCGGAAGTAGAACGCGGGGGTTGTTATCATAACCCTGCTGATTCAGTGACGTTCAAAGAAACGAATCAAAAAATTAAGTTCTTGATATTGTTAAATTCTCAGAGACCTCTGAAATATCGACGCGGGTTCGAATCCCGCTGGAGTTGATTTTTTTATATTTCTCTTTCAAAACAAAATATTCAGCATTACTTACTTTACAAAAAATTTCTTCGGTCGGCTTTGAAAGACTTATCTAGATTAAGAATGGCGTGAAGAAGACTTGATAAATATGCATAAAAAACAATTAAAAAGTCAATGCTCACATAAGCATCAAAGCTGTGAGATTCGGTTGCACGTGGGTTTTCTTTAATTGACTCCTCATGCCCACACGTTTTGTTTGCTGTTAATTAAACCTTTGTATTTGTAGGTAACATTATAAGGTTTGTTCTTAAACAGGTTTACGGTGATCATTTGTAATGAGCTTCTCAAATCCCGTTAGGTTTGAGAAATTGATTAGTTTTTAGTTACGACAAGCGTTTATTAATGAAACAACTCAAGAGCCATTGAATGAATGAAAGAAAATGAATGACAGAACATCATTTAAAGTTTTTTAAAGTAAACCTTTTCGATCTAAGTCATCAATTGATTATATTGGCTATTTACTGAGTTGACTAGTTTATGATTTTTTCTTTCAGTATTTTTTTTGTTGTTGTACTAATTGCATGAATAACCAACGACTTTCGACCGCGGAGTATCGGTGATGTCTTATTTTACCTCTTATTGGGCGTCTTTTAGTGTATTATGTATTGTTCGGAATATTCTGCTACGCACTTGCAATTTATGGAATGTGCTGCCGTCAGCGGTTTTTCCGGACCAATGCGACTTAGGGACCTTCAAGAAAAGAGCCTATACCTTTCTCAAAGGCCGGCAACGCATCTGCTATGCCTATGGTATTGCGGATGTTCATGGGCCGCGGTGATCACTTAACATCACGTGATCAATATATATAAAAAAAATTGTAGTAACGGTAGTATAGAGGTAGTACACGCATCTATGGGGGGTAAGATGATGCTCATCTTCCCTTTGGAACGGATGATATATAAACATTGTGTAACATAATTTTATTATTATATGACTTTCTAAATTATACATACATACATATATTCACGCCTCTTTCCCGTAGAGGTAGGCAGATACCACTTCTTTCCACTTGCTACAATACTTACATACTTGTTTCGCTTCGTCCACTTTCATTATTCCCTTCATACATTCTCTACGATTTAGGGTACCCTTGACCTGGCCTTTTACTAAATAAACTGGACTTACTAAATTAATTACAAAAATATCATTACTTTTCAAAATTCACATCATACATACATACGTACCGGCCAATTATAGTTCACTGCAGGACATAGGCCTCTCCCATAGAGAGGATTTGCCGTAATCGCCATGCTTGGCAAGCGGATTGGCGATCGCAGTACCAGACTACTCGCACCTCAGACGATCTTCAAATTATTCAAATGATGTAATAATAACAATAAAATTCAATTGAATAAGACGATAAAAAAAATATTCATATTTCATTACAATAAAATAATCTAGAACTTTCATCAAAACAATCAAAACACGTAAGATACATGAAAGTCTTTGGCAAGCTGCAATTAAAATGATTTGAATTCAGATTGGAAGCAATACTACTCGCATTTATGGTACACAGATAAAATATAGAGACAAATGCGTTTAACTGTAATTAAATTCACTCTTAATTATACCACAATCCTATTTAGATAGTGGAATTAAAACAGGCTGCAGTCGGAACGATCTGAGAAGGCGGGCCACACGACAAGTTTGGGCCCCACGTTCGATGGAGTCATTAGCTGGGCCGTGTTGATATTACCAATTTAAAAGCAAATGCGTTCAGTTACGCCGGTTCTAACTAGAAAGCTGTTGACGGTAGTCATTTAGCAGTCGCACGTAGTTTATTAAACGATGCAATCGACAGTACCAAGGGAATGAATGCGTTTGTACTTATTGAAGTTGTTAGCGCGTTGTCAGTGATGCATAAATATACCGAACAGGTATTGTTTGGTACAACCGGTGCGTGGTTTTCAGGGATTCGTGAAGTCTGTTTATCTGCCTACCCTATACTTTTATATCTTAAATATCGTTAAAGATATGACGTTATGACTTTTATAATGAAGTTTTACATACAGGTTTTTGTATCACAATCTCTGATGTCCCTTTGTTTCCATTCCCGGACGGGTCAATGTAGGTGTTTGTGGTGCCTTCGTTATTTCGGATTACATAATACAAAATACATAATACAAATACTTTAGTTACTTACTTTGGAATCAGAGCAATATGTGTGATGTGGTCCCTTTCTATGTATGTCCTCAATTATTTATTTTACTTGAAAAAAAAGCTATTAGAAATAAGTCCGATAGCCGAGTGGTTGGGTGGTCGGAATTTCGAGTCAAGAGACCCGAGTTAGATCGCTAGGTGGCAGGCTCGACCAAGGGGTTTTTCAAAAACGTACGTTTTTTTGGCATAAAAAACGTTGGCTTGGGCATAAAGATGGCGATGGGCTCACCACCTGTCACGTTGTCCCGAAAATATCTTTGGTAGAAGGTGACGAAGGGACTTAATTGTCTAGACTACACTTCTGTCTACCCCTGTATTGGGAATTGCGTGAAGATATTTATATTTTTATTTTATTATTTATTCAGAAAAAATCAATCAATTAGTGATTCTGCAGCAAGATATTCTTGAAATAAATAATTTTTCGACAATCGTTCCGCTATATACAATTCAGTATTCCATAGATATTTTCCAAAAGCGGTATTTTCCAAAAGACCGTATTGACAATGCAGTCGTGGCCGTCAATAACACAACCAATTTTGATAGGCAAGAGTCAATCGTTCAAAAGCATTGTGTATCGAAACTCAAACGTTCTATCTACATACAAAAAGTGAACGAACAGACGAACGATACAATGTTACGAGTTACGCCTATCGCTGTGCCGTTACCCTTTGCTTTAATGGTGACTGGCTTTTATTTTTATTGCACTCTTTTATGGCCCCTCATTGGGATCTGATTTTAAGTATTCCCCGTGTTGTGATTAAATCATTTCTTTTTCTTTATGTTTTTTAGTTTGAGGGATGAGTGAGTGGTTTTAAAAATTTGTAACGTTCACATTAATTGCAACTTGTTAATTGATTTTTGCATTTTTACTAATTGTGTTATTAGCTACTAGTATTAGTATTGGTTGAATATTTTCTAAAATAGGACCTATCGATTTTTATTCTATACATCTATACATATAAATAAAATTGTAATATTTTAATAACTGTCTGTCGGTCTGTCTGTTTGCTCCGGCTAATCTCTGAAACTGCTGGACCGATTTTAACAGGACTTTCACTGACAGATAGCTAGTTTTATAAGGAGTAACATAGGCTACTGTTATTTTAGCAACTACTTTTATTTGGACAACTAGTGTAAAAATTACTGTTTAAAACATCTCATTTGTTTTGTAATTGATAATCTTGACGCGAAAAAACCATTTGATTGACAGAAAATAATTAATATAAGAAACTTAGTTATTAATACTTTTTTATATTTTGCATATATTTGTATAACGAAATTTAATCAATCCTGTAATCGTTATCTTCAGCGTCATCAATCAAGTAAATGACATCAACGAGTTGGCGAACTTTTTTAAAGCTTCACACAATTCCCATTGAAGTTCTTTCGAAGCACTTTTCACTAATGCTTATTTGGGACAACGTGATCAGTGCTAAGACTATCGCCGTATATTTTAACAATTGTTTTATTATTATTATAACCTATTATCATTAGTCTTTATTACACCTTCTTATGTCTTCTTACCAAGAGAAAATTCTTTCACGTTATGTTAATGCGAATACGATCTATTCCTGTCGTATCCACTGCAAATTATATTACGGTTAATAAATTTATTTACAGTTTATAATTGGCATACTCATTTTAATATTGAAATACACACCTAACGAGATAAACTACTGCTGCATAATAGCAGTAAACGATTATTAACTAATAATTTATTTGCTATTTCTATTTAGTCGATTTTAATAATAGCATAGACACCCCGCTGTATGGACCCCATTGTAGAGAGCCGATGACCCCGTGAATCACGCCCCATGGTAAAATTTTAGGGAGTGACGCGCCGGACACTAACCCTTTGTGTATTCTGCTTATTTGTATTCGATTGTGCAGTACCAATAGTGATGTTTTTTGCGATATCGTCGTTGACTTTAAATGTGAAACTTTATAGTACCAGGAGCGCGGCTTCACTAGTTATAGTGCTTTCTATACTAGGTTTATTTATTTAATTTTATATAAGTTAATTTTATTTTTATTACTGTTTATTGCGAGTAAAAGAGGTCGGTCAGTAATCGTCTAGAAGGTTCTTGCTATCTTTGCCAAAATTCAAAGTCGGTGGTATCTTTAAGCTTTAAACTTTAACGAACATAGGAACACCTTTGTCATTTATAATATAAATTATACTTTTGTTATAATTTATATGGTTGATGGTTAAATTTACGAAACGCTGCTGCCGTTTTATAAACTAAGAACTTTTCACATATTTCGCTTCGCGCTATTGCCCACACTGGAGTAGGCAGACGTCTCGACCGACGTTTCGAAACACTTTTCATCGACGTTTATTTGAAACTAAAAGACTGCTGGTGAGCCTAACGCCGTCTTAATGTCTATGCTAACGATACAATATTATTATATACACTTAAATTTACTTAGATAAATAATCCAATAAAAATAAACTACTAACTTTAGACTGCGACATAATTATCTAGGCTAGACCTCTGTCTACCACTGTATTGCGAAGATATTTATTTATTTTATTTTATAAATTACTTCGTAGATACGTAGAAGTTTTAATAGAAAAGTTTTTAAATTTAACTGTGGTTTCATAAAGCAAACTTATTTTGACAATACCATTATTACTTATTTTGACTATCCAGAAGTCAGTTTATCAGTAATTTTTTTATTGAAACCTATAGTTAAATTATAAAAAATAAGTCGTTATTTCATTATAGAACATACTGCTTATATTCCCGAGTTTTCAAAATATTTTTATATCAAACTCGGTCATCCTTTTGTACTTGAATATCCTCTCCCTTTTAAATAAAATAGGTCATGAGAAAAATTTAACCTCAATTCTTAATCGAATAAAATTTCAGTGGTTTGTAGTTCAGTGAAAAACAAATTATTCTGAGAAACAAGGTAGGCTTCCGGGAAACTGTCGCTAATACCGCGTATACTTCTTTACTGGGCATAGCTTTCTTTGGTTAATTATTAACGAGAGAAACAACACATGCTTTGAATCTTTTGTTATGTTTCTTTACTCCCTTTTGTAGTTTCTTCTTTAACTATTCATCTATTTATGTCGGTGTAATATATCTTCACGCCATTCCCAATACCGGAGTAGACAGAGGTCTAGACAAGTAAGTCCTTTCGACCCACCTATCACCCAGGTGGTGAGTCCGTCGCCGTCTTTATATCCAAGCCAACGATATGAATCGCACATAGGTTTCCAAAAAACCCATTGGTACGAGCTTGTCATCAAGGATCGAACTTGGGTCTCTTGAGTCAAATCCCGATCTCAGCTTTGGTTACTCTTATGTCAGTTTTATTTTTTCAATTTATTATCATCGTAAAGGTCGACGTTATAGCCTTATTTTTAGTGACCTGACTTAGGTTAGGGGTCGCGTAAGGTTTACATGGGTGTCGTTAAAGGCAACTGCGGTAAAAGTCTTGTGAAGGGCATTGACTACCATTATCTCGAAATACGAGATCAAATATAAGCTGGACGGTGATAGTACTGCGTCTTCGATGCGGATATCTTCTATAACCAATCCACTGCTCGCGTGGATATTATGGCATATTCTAAAAGGAGAAAGCCTATGCCCTGCAGTCAACATTTGCAGTATTATTATTATTATTATATTAAGTAACTAAGTAGTTAAAAATAGCTATCAATTGACTTTACCACCGCAGAAAAAATCTTATAACGCCTATTGACACAAAAACTGCTTGCTAAGCGAGGCGATAATGGCAAATCCTCTTTAAGGGAGAGGCATGTTACAGTCCACTAAAATTCTCGAAGCTATTATTGCTACATCATGATCACAATACCAAACAAAACTGAATTAGTTATATTTTAACGAATGACCCCTCTTTTTACGCTCCATTGCGCGTCTTGTTTCGATTGCAGCTGCTTATTGTTGTTTAGTGTAAACACGACAAAACATTCATTCAATTTAAATGACAATATAGGGAGTCCAATCCGACATTCTAAATGTTATGGGCACAGCCGTGGGAAGAACCGAGGCATAAATCACAGAGCCACGTGCCCACGTTTTTGATCACAAACAATTGAAAATGCAAAATATTTTATTTTTATTTTATAAATTACTTCGTAGATACGTAGAAGTTTTAATAGAAAAGTTTTTAAATTTAACTGTGGTTTCATAAAGCAAACTTATTTTGACAATACCATTATTACTTATTTTGACTATCCAGAAGTCAGTTTATCAGTAATTTTTTTATTGAAACCTATAGTTAAATTATAAAAAATAAGTCGTTATTTCATTATAGAACATACTGCTTATATTCCCGAGTTTTCAAAATATTTTTATATCAAACTCGGTCATCCTTTTGTACTTGAATATCCTCTCCCTTTTAAATAAAATAGGTCATGAGAAAAATTTAACCTCAATTCTTAATCGAATAAAATTTCAGTGGTTTGTAGTTCAGTGAAAAACAAATTATTCTGAGAAACAAGGTAGGCTTCCGGGAAACTGTCGCTAATACCGCGTATACTTCTTTACTGGGCATAGCTTTCTTTGATTAATTATTAACGAGAGAAACAACACATGCTTTGAATCTTTTGTTATGTTTCTTTACTCCCTTTTGTAGTTTCTTCTTTAACTATTCATCTATTTATGTCGGTGTAATATATCTTCACGCCATTCCCAATACCGGAGTAGACAGAGGTCTAGACAAGTAAGTCCTTTCGACCCACCTATCATCCAGGTGGTGAGTCCGTCGCCGTCTTTATATCCAAGCCAACGATATGAATCGCACATAGGTTTCCAAAAAACCCATTGGTACGAGCTTGTCATCAAGGATCGAACTTGGGTCTCTTGAGTCAAATCCCGATCTCAGCTTTGGTTACTCTTATGTCAGTTTTATTTTTTCAATTTATTATCATTGTAAAGGTCGACGTTATAGCCTTATTTTTAGTGACCTGACTTAGGTTAGGGGTCGCGTAAGGTTTACATGGGTGTCGTTAAAGGCAACTGCGGTAAAAGTCTTGTGAAGGGCATTGACTACCATTATCTCGAAATACGAGATCAAATATAAGCTGGACGGTGATAGTACTGCGTCTTCGATGCGGATATCTTCTATAACCAATCCACTGCTCGCGTGGATATTATGGCATATTCTAAAAGGAGAAAGCCTATGCCCTGCAGTCAACATTTGCAGTATTATTATTATTATTATATTAAGTAACTAAGTAGTTAAAAATAGCTATCAATTGACTTTACCACCGCAGAAAAAATCTTATAACGCCTATTGACACAAAAACTGCTTGCTAAGCGAGGCGATAATGGCAAATCCTCTTTAAGGGAGAGGCATGTTACAGTCCACTAAAATTCTCGAAGCTATTATTGCTACATCATGATCACAATACCAAACAAAACTGAATTAGTTATATTTTAACGAATGACCCCTCTTTTTACGCTCCATTGCGCGTCTTGTTTCGATTGCAGCTGCTTATTGTTGTTTAGTGTAAACACGACAAAACATTCATTCAATTTAAATGACAATATAGGGAGTCCAATCCGACATTCTAAATGTTATGGGCACAGCCGTGGGAAGAACCGAGGCATAAATCACAGAGCCACGTGCCCACGTTTTTGATCACAAACAATTGAAAATGCAAAATATTTTATTTTTATTTTTGTGTCTATATCAGCGGTTTAAAATCAAATAAATAATTCCTAGGAAACTCCGTAATAAGGTTGTCAACTCAACCACCGTAATATGGATGGTTAACCTAAATCACAGAGCCACGTGGCCACGTTTTTGATCACAAACAATTGAAAACGCAAAATATTTTGTTTTCATTTTTGTGTCTATATCAGCGGTTTAAAATCAAATAATTAATTCGTAGGAAACAACTCAACCACCGTAATATGGTTGGTTTAGAGGAAGAACTATATAGAATTTACAAACTCGGTGGGTAAAAACAGGTGGGGTTTCATAAACAATAGATTTACAAAACTGACTACTTAGTCAATATTGTATGGACGTAAATGTGACAAAAATCTCTTAAAATATCAATATATAAATTCAAAAGCTATAAACCAAACCGCGTTTTAGATTTCTCCCATTGTAACTCTAAATTTTTTAGGCATAAAATCTAGCCAATTTGATCTCTGTACCATACATAATTCAGATTCGTTCAGATGATGGCATGGTTAAATAACATCATCCATCCAGGCATCCAACCCTTCAAAGGTCTTTTCCGTTTATATCTAAATAAATACAAAGATCGCATCACATACATCATTCTGATTTCAAATTAAGAAGCTAAAGCACTTGTATACAGAGAACATCACATACGTTTCTCTGATTTCAAATTAAGAAGCTAAAGCACTTGTATTACGTAATCGAAAACACCCAGATCCGGTAAAATACAAAAGAAATGATTTTCTACATTGACCCGTCCGAGATTCGATCTCGGGATCTCAGATCTGGCAACACCATGAAAACCGTTCGCCACACGACCACGTATCTCGTCGAAATACTGAGATTACTCAAATTTACCTTTATTGCAGGCATATCTAGCAGTCCTTGCGTGCGTCTTAATGCAATGCCACAAGTGTGTGACAAACGCTTTGGTTCCGCAGCGGTCCCGCGACGTCATTTTCCGCACGCTCCATTATAGCCGTGTTAATGTATATTACCCGAAGAAAATTGATGTTATGTTTCCATTATCACATCGCCTTCAACTTACAAAGCAACTGTCTGAGGCGTGTAATGCATTACATGTTTTTAGTGTTCCATACGAATAAAACAAGGAACCCTAAAGATCAGTGCAGTTATAAGGGATCAGTAATGTTCCGTCCGTCACAGTCAATTTTCTCCGAATGGTCTAGACCGATTGGACGAATATGAAATTTGGTAGATATGTATACAAATTTCTGTGAAATAAACGCAGGGGTGAGACTTAATATATAAATTCAAAATAGTTCTTAGGAGGCGACATGGGAAATAAAAAAATCTAAACATCAGGCATCATGGGTCATCAAGTGAATGAATGAATGACGAATGAATGAGGATGTTATAAGTATAATTCTTTATTGGTGCAACTAGGCCCATTTGTTAGTATACAACAAATAAAATAAATAACTTAAGTGCTATATTAGTATGATTACAATTTGAATTAAACATCGAAAAATAAAATAACACAACATAATAACAAAAATAATAACAAAAGCACCTTATAAATATTGTTTCCGTCCACTCATACACGTATCCGTAACTACTGAACTTAAAATCTCGTGAAAAATGCAGAAATTTAGTTTTCTACTTATAGATTACTCTACTCAATATTGTGATGGTATTGTACAGAACACTTCATGCGAGTTCAAATCAGCTCGTCCCGTTTAAATATAAGCTGAAATACCCGCGCACACATACACACGTCCACAGACTCGAACACATTCACTATAGTGTGGCGAATTAACAATTACAGTTTGCTCAATTGCTTCTTTTACAGGTTTATTTTTTTTTTCTTTCTATGAACTCTATGTCCTTTTTATATATGAAATACTATGGTAGTAACGTCTAAAAATCCGACTAAATTATAATTCTGAGGAATACGATGAAAAAAACTTCGAAAAACGCCATGCACGCTGGGGTAGACAAAAGACAATAAAGTTTTTTATTATGGAAAAGGCAATCGAGCAGGTGGCTCACGTAATGGTAAGTGATTACCACCGCCCATGAACACCCGCAATACCAGAGGCATAGCAGATGCGTTGCCGGCCTCAGAGTGCCCCACCCCCCCAGAATTGGGGGAGGAGGGTGTGTGGACCTCCGGTTACCTGCACCCACCAGACGAAATGCAGAAGTTTGTTAGACTTCTACTTCACGCCGGTATTCTGTCAGGTCGTGGTACTTCCCCCGATCGAGCCGGCTCATTCATGCATCAACAAAAGCTGATGCGTGGCTCTAACACTGTTGAAAAGTCCTTTCATATCACCTTTCCCAAAGACATTTTTTGGTCTGTTGATGATCCTGTCGCCTTGTTTATGTCCAAGCTAACGATATAACGATATTAGTTTAAGAATAAAACCCACCTACAACCTGGGGATAGAACTCGAGTCTCATCCAACCACTCGTCTGTCGTGAAATGTAATCAGCAAGTCTTTTTTCATTAAAATCGGATAGTAAAACACGAGTTAAATAATAAAATAAATATCTTCACGCAAATCCCAATACAGAGGTCTAGTCTAGTACCTTCGACAACGTGACAGGTGGTGAACCCGTCGTCGTCTTTATGTCCAAGCCAACGATATAATTTGTATATAAGTTTTTGAAAAACCCATTGGTACGAGCCTGCCAACTGGGGATCGAACTCAGGGTCTATTGACTCGAAATTCCGACCACCCAACCACTCGGCTATGGTGACTTTTAAAACACCAGTTACTGTAAAAATTATTATGAAAAATTATTCATGCATTAATGAGATAAAAACTCAATAAACTATACTCTGTAGGCTCGGACCCTCTTCGGGCCGTAAATTGAATACTGCTAAAAATCATACGGACACAGGCCGTGGGTTGAGGCTATATTGTGCAGTACAATAGCGATAGCACCCCGCTAAATAACGTTATAACACTTTAAAATATGACGTTCGGAAGGATTTAGTGGCCCATTCCCGTGGAATGTGGTGTTATTTTTGCAATGAGATAGCGCTTTTGAACAATGACTTAATCTCAATTTACGGGACATCTTACATTGTAGTTTACTACGTTCGTGTCTCGGTGTTTCTTGGCAGTTTATGTTGTAAGTCTAGAAACTTGTGCTTGGAAGAGACACGTGTTATTTGTGGTTTATTATTTGAAGGTAAATGTTTTTTTTTAATAAATTATAAGTAAATAAACATCTTCACGGATATTCCCAATAGTAGAGAGAGGTTTAGACAATTTTCATACTTTCCGTCAACTTTTTACCGAAGACTTTTTAGCACACCGTGACCGGTGGTGAACCTATTGCTACCTTAATGACCAAGCCAATATACTAATTTACATAGTTAAACATTCATGTATACGTAAAAACAATCGAATCGCCATATCTACTCGAATACACACCCTTATATCACATTTACCCTAGCGGGATTCAAACGCTCGCTTTAAAGGCAGACTCCCTACAAACTAAACTATCTGGCTGTTGTCGTTAGTAAATAAATTCCAAATATCAAGTTATATATTATAAAACTAGCTGAATTAGTTCCTTTATTAAATTATAAGTATTTGTAAATGATTATGAATAAATAATGATAAATCAGATTGAATTTATTCAAAATAAGTTTTCAAAGCTGACAGATGCTTCACGTAATGACATTTGTGTTTGCTATTTCGACACCATTAGCCACGCGCCTGCCGAGTCGTACGTATACTGTGAAAATCAAATACACTTCTCATTTTTCATCCGCGCCCTTTTTAATAGTGTTAAAGTCTTGTTGTCTCAAATACAGGATGTTGATTAATTCAACGAATTTAATGAAAAGATGAAAGTGTAAAAAGAAAACATACAATTTGGGGGGAGATCGGAAAGAAGTGAGCTTCTAAAGCGCCCTTGTTTACTCTTAAATTGTTTTTAAAGCATCTTAAAGAAGCCTGAAGCGCTAAATCACTGGAGTGTTTTTTCTGTTTATTTAATTTTAATTTCGGTGGTGGAGGTGATTCTTTGTTTATTTTTAATTTTATTTTATTCACAAATAAATGTTTCGTATCGTTTATTTAGGTTGTAATTCACTATGTACTAAATTAGATACATAAACCTTATTACTGGTGAACGAATTAAAAAGTAAAACTTCTGTATTAATTAAATGAGAAATTAATACAGGCTCGTACCAATGTGTTTTTCAGAAACTTATGTACGAATGATATCGTTGGCTTGGACATAAAGATGGCGACTGGCTCACCACATGTCCACGTTGTCCCGAAAATATCTTCGGTGGAAGGTGGATCGAAGGGACTTAATTGTCTAGACTAGATCTCTGTCTACCCCTGTATTGGGAATTGCGTGAAGATAAGTTGTGTATTAATGCTACATAAACATATGCTGTACCCTTGGCTTGGACACCATGCTAATGATAGGCTCACCACCTGTCTCATACCAAATTGACGTCGGTGATATATGGGGGGAAAAATAAATTGTCTGTAAATAAATAAATAAATAAATATCTTCACGCAATTCCCAATACAGGGGTAGACAGAGGTCAAGTCTAGACAATTAAGTCCCTTTGACCCACCTTCCACCGAAGATAGTTTCGGGACAACGTGACAGGTGGTGAGCCCGTCGCCGCCTTTATGTCCAAGCCAACGACGAAATTCGTACATAAGTTTTTGAAAAACTCATTGGTACTGCCACCTGGGGATCGAACTCGGGTCTCTCGACTCGAAATTCCGACCACCCAACAACTCGGCTATCGTGACTCTATATCGTGACTCTAGACCTCTGTATACCTTAGTATCGGGAAAATGCGTGATGATTAAAAGAATATTTTGACTCGGTGAGAAGATAGCAGCCTGTACATCTCTGTGGCGCACAAAGTGACTGTATCCCATTGCAATAATATGCCAGCTCGTTGCTTCTCCAATTTCGTCGGCATCGCTTTTCGCGACAGATGTTTGTTCTGTCGCTCGTGCCCCTGTTTTTTTTCTACAGTTCCATCCGTTGTTTACTTTGAGAATTATTTGCTTTCATTTAGCTGCCTTTGGTAGATTTACAATTTTGTTTTCAATCATTTCAGCACCGTAAGCTTATGTTTGCTACCGTTTTAAATTATTATGAGGTCTACCCTCAACCAAATATATGGTAGAGGCTACAATCATTAGTTAAAATACTTCTTAGATAGAGATCACAACCCACCTTCCACCAAAGACCTGTGGTCGTCTCTATGTCCAAGCCAGCCATATAGTTCGTACCTAAGTTTTTGAGAAACCCATTGGTACGAGCTTGCCACAAAGGGATCTAACTCGGTTCTCCTGAACTCGAATTTCGATCTACCAACCACTAGGCTATCGTGACTTTCAGCATCTCCGATAAAATCAGAACTTATACAGATGTTAAAGACCAAATACGTGTTCGGCTTAATGTAAATTTAAGTCATAACTTTAAAGGCAAGACTTTTTCCAAAATAAAAAAAAAACAGGAATTTTCTCGAAGAAAAATGTAAGTTCCTGAAGCATCACATTAACATATTCTACACGTCCGAAAGGTTAACAAATTTTGTATCGAACTCTCATATAATACAGTACGATGAAACTTCTCCGGCAGTTTCCTTGCATCGCAAGGCTCCGTAACGAGTACCCTCAGGCAGGCTAGCTGATCACTTCCTTATATGTGTATATATGAGTGTATGAGCGAAATAACAATATTAATCAATAGATCTTTAAATGTATACACCCCATACACTTGATATAGTCGCTGACTAAGAAGGATTTTACGTCAATTAAATAAATGTGGCGCGGAAGTGTGGAGGTCGACCAGTTGCTCTGGTACTCAAAATCCATTATCTCTCTGATTAAAAAAATCACGCCATTGCCTATACTGGAGTAGACTGAGGTCTAGGCCACTAAATCCTTACGACCCACCTTCCACCGAAGACATTTTTTTGGACAACGTGACAGGCGATAAGAATGTCGCCGTTTTTTGTTCAAGTCAGCGATAACAATTGTACATAAGTTAGTGAAAAAAAAAACATAGGTACGAGTCTACCACCTAGGGATCGCATTCGGGTCTCTTAACACGAATTCCGATCACCCAACTACGCGGCTATCGTGACTTTCGTACTACTATTGACAGGGGCGTAAAACCCCAGTTCGGTACTATAACACGAAATATCAAGTTACGTTTGTGATGCATAGTAAACGACACACCTATATTAATGAATTGCATTTTCTAGCTGTATGCTTAGTAATTTTAAGTGGTCGGAATTTCGAGTCGAGAGACCCAACTTCGATTCCCAGGTGGCGGGCTCGTACCAATGGGTTTTTCAAAAATCTGTGTACGAATTATATCGTTGGCTTGGACATAAAGATGGCTGCGGGCTCACCACCTGTCCCGTTGTCCCGAAAATATCTTCGGTGGATGTTGGGTCGAAGAGACTTAATTGTGTAGACTAGACCTCTGTCTACTCCGATACCGGGAATTGCGTGAAGATATTTATTATATTCAACTTTTGTAATAAAACTTATCATAAAAAAAGAAAAATATGTTGTAACTAAGCACTACACCTTTATTTACTTTTATTTTATTCTTACGAACGTAACGGCCTGTAAAGGACACTGCAGGATACAGGTCTCTCGCGACGGGGGGGTTTGAAATAATAACTACGCTTGGCAAGAAAATTTGCAATCACAGAAGATACCTGATACTTTGCACCTTAGACGCTGCTGCCTGTCGTAATTCTGCTGAATCTTAATCTGGCATTTTCCGCAAAGGTTATCCCAACACCTATTGGTAGCCAATTGCAAAGCTTTTCCCTATGTTGCCTCTTGATATACCCACATGAAAAGAGGAGGTGATGTATACATAGCGAAAACCACACAAATTAAAATGCAAATGTGAAAGGAAATATAACAACGCCACTTTGTTGTTAAAGCGAAAATAGTATTGCATTGGATATTAAAATTAATAAAGGATACTATACGCAAAGACAAGAATAGCTGCATCATATTTTATTTATTCAAGTCCTTTGTTGAGTTTCAAGCCGCCCACCCGAGGAGCCAGCTCACCGGCTGACCGCGCCACTACTCAATTCCGTTCACCTATAACCAGACCAGATCCTTTTAAATTCACACCCACACTATAATATCAATTACATTTCGTATTAATAATTCATTCTGTAAAAGGAAAACAGAAGATAAGTGGCGCTAAATAAACATGTTGTAGATATCGTGGTATAATATGTGTATGATTTGACATAAAAAGTCCCGATAGGCGAGTGGTTCGGTGATCGGAATTCGAGTCAAGAGATCAGAGTTCGATTCCCTCATGGCAGGCTCGTTACCAATGGGTTTTTTAAAAACTTATTTACGAATTATATCGTTGGCTTGAACATAACGACGGCGACGGGCTCACCACCTGTCACGTTGTCCCGAAAATATCTTCGGTGGATGTTGGGTCGAAGAGACTTAATTGTGTAGACTAGACCTCTGTCTACTCCGATACCGGGAATTGCGTGAAGATATTTATTATATTCAACTTTTGTAATAAAACTTATCATAAAAAAAGAAAAATATGTTGTAACTAAGCACTACACCTTTATTTACTTTTATTTTATACTTACGAACGTAACGGCCTGTAAAGGACACTGCAGGATACAGGTCTCTCGCGACGGGGGGGTTTGAAATAATAACTACGCTTGGCAAGAAAATTTGCAATCACAGAAGATACCTGATACTTTGCACCTTAGACGCTGCTGCCTGTCGTAATTCTGCTGAATCTTAATCTGGCATTTTCCGCAAAGGTTATCCCAACACCTATTGGTAGCCAATTGCAAAGCTTTTCCCTATGTTGCCTCTTGATATACCCACATGAAAAGAGGAGGTGATGTATACATAGCGAAAACCACACAAATTAAAATGCAAATGTGAAAGGAAATATAACAACGCCACTTTGTTGTTAAAGCGAAAATAGTATTGCATTGGATATTAAAATTAATAAAGGATACTATACGCAAAGACAAGAATAGCTGCATCATATTTTATTTATTCAAGTCCTTTGTTGAGTTTCAAGCCGTCCACCCGAGGAGCCAGCTCACCGGCTGACCGCGCCACTACTCAATTCCGTTCACCTATAACCAGACCAGATCCTTTTAAATTCACACCCACACTATAATATCAATTACATTTCGTATTTATAATTCATTCTGTAAAAGGAAAACAGAAGATAAGTGGCGCTAAATAAACATGTTGTAGATATCGTGGTATAATATGTGTATGATTTGACATAAAAAGTCCCGATAGCCGAGTGGTTCGGTGATCGGAATTCGAGTCAAGAGACCGGAGTTCGATTCCCTGATGGCAGGCTCGTTACCAACGGGTTTTTTAAAAACTTATTTACGAATTATATCGTTGGCTTGAACATAACGACGGCGCCGGGCTCACCACCTGTCACGTTGTCCCGAAAATATCTTCGGTGGATGGTGGGTCGAAGAGACTTAAATGTCTAGACTAGACCTTTGTCTACCCCGGTAATAGGAATTGCGTGAAGATATTTATTAATTTTATAACTCTACACTTGTTTATCGGACACAACCATACGGAAGCTGAATTTTTATGTACTATAAAAATTGACCTAAATTGACAAAATCGTTCGTAAATATAAATTTGTTTAAACAGGAAACGTTGAATAGAGCTCTCACACTATTTATAAATTACATAGAAATTGTAAAACTGTCGCATGAACAACTTTCCGAAACTTAAACCTTTCAACGTTAAACAAATGTAACGGAGCTCCGAAAATATCTCCAAAGGGCTTACGCTCGTAAAATTTCAATATCCGTTAAGTCGGCATCGCTTTTAATCTTGAGTAAATTTGTCCCCCGTCGCCTGTTATTGAGTTAGAAGCAACTCCGTCACCCCCAACGCCCGCCCCGTTGATAACAATCAACAATTGACACCCATAATGGCATGACTCGGCAGCAAAATCATTTCCTTCGCGGCTTCTTTTTTCTATTTCTTCTCCAATTACTTCTTCATCGTCTTCGATGTCGCGCTTCAATTTGATGATACCTATCTTGATACCTTTGACTTTTTTTACTCCATGTTATTCATATATTTCATTCCTTTGAATTTGAATTTAATTTGTTTTACTTTTCTGAACACTGGTTACCTGCAACGTATACCATTTCATTAAGATCCGAAATCAAACAAAATCAATTCAATTATTTATTTATCGATATAAGTAACATACATTCATAGATCGTTATTTTTTAATCTATGAAGTAATTCGACGATCTGCCTCCTAAAATTTCCTACAAAATAAAACTTGTGCTAGCCGTCTAATAAGTTAATTATGGCATTACGTTCGCATTTATCAGGATTGTTGAATGGCGGTCTAGAACTTGCGGCGTCGTGTTTCGCTGTGCAGACACTAATCCATCAGGCGGTTTACCCTTAGTTATAAGATCACTTCCGAAATAAAAAAGAAATTGCATAAATTCAACCTCAACTAAGTATGTTTAATGGCATAATTTCAAATTACAACAGTGCGGCCGTTGCGAAAAGTGCAAGCCAGAATGAAAAAAAGTCACGATAGCCGAGTGGTTGGGTGGTCAGAATTTCGAGTTAAGAGACCCGAGTTCGATCCGCAGTTGGCAGGCTCGTACCAATGAGTTTTTCAAAAACTAATGTATGAATTATATCGTTGGCGTGGACATAAAGACGGCGACGGGCTCATCACCGGTCATGTTGTCCCAAAAATATCTTCGGTGGAAGGTGGGTCAAAGGGACTTAATTGTCTAGACTAGACCTTTGTCTACTCCGGTAATGGGAATTGCGTGAAGAATGAAAAATAAGTTACGATAGCCGAGTTGTTGGGTGGTCAGAATTTCGAGTTAAGAGACCCGAGTTCGATCCCCAGGTGGCAGTACCAATGAGTTTTTCTAAAACTTATGTACGAATTTCATCATTGGCTTGGACATAAAGGCGGCGACGCGCTCACCACCTGTCACGTTGTCCCGAAATATATCTTCGGTGGAAGGTGGGTCAAAGGGACTTAATTGTCTAGACTAGACCTCTGTCTACCCCTGTATTGGGAATTGCGTGAAGAATGAAAAAAGTCACGATAGCCGAGTGGTTGGGTGGTCAGAATTTCGAGTTAAGAGACCCGAGTTCGATCCGCAGTTGGCAGGCTCGTACCAATGAGTTTTTCAAAAACTAATGTACGAATTATATCGTTGACTTGGACATAAAGACGGCGACGGGCTCATCACCGGTCATGTTGTCCTAAAAATATCTTCGGTGGAAGGTGGGTCAAAGGGACTTAATTGTCTAGACTAGACCTCTGTCTACCCCTGTATTGGGAATTGCGTGAAGAATGAAAAATAAGTCACGATAGCCGAGTTGTTGGGTGGTCAGAATTTCGAGTCGAGGGACCCGAGTTCGATCCCCAGGTGGCAGTACCAATGAGTTTTTCTAAAACTTATGTACGAATTTCATCGTTGGCTTGGACATAAAGGCGGCGACGCGCTCACCACCTGTCACGTTGTCCCGAAAAATATCTTCGGTGGAAGGTGGGTCAAAGGGACTTAATTGTCTAGACTTGACCTCTGTCTACCCCTGTATTGGGAATTGCGTGAAGAATGAAAAATAGGCACTCAGGCGCTATGGCGAGCCTGGCTTTTCGTTAGGCTTTTTAGGTCTTTGATCACATTGCTTCGTCACTCATGGGTATAGCTGTGAGTGGAAACTGTGTTACGTCCTTGCCTGCAGCTTTATAAGAACACTCTAGGAGTGCAGCCAACAGGTATACGTGGACGGATCTTTAAAACAAATTATTCTTTATATTTTCGACTATGTTGATTATTATTTAAAAGTTGTTTTTATTAATCAAATGACTTATAAGTCTGGTCATCCGATATTCAGACGGTCAAAAATAAGACAACAGTTTGTTCTTAGGGTATTTTCATTCTATAACGTTTGTACTTGTTGTCACGATAGCCGAGTGGTTGTGTGTTCTGGATTCGAGTCGAGAAACCCGAGTTCGATCCCAAGGCTCGTACATATGGGGTTTTTCGAAACTTATGTACGATATATGTCGTTGACTTGGACATTAATACGGCGACGGACTCACCACCTGTTACGTTGCCCAAAATTATCTTCAGCGGAAGGTGGGTCGAAAGGACTTCTCTAGACCTCTGTCTACCCCTACATTGGGAATGGCGTGAAGATATTTTTTCCTCCTTTAACCATCAGAGCAGGAGTTACCTCGCTGGTGGTACAATAAATCATTAGATTTAATCTCATGAATTGAGGAGAACAAACTGAAAGGATATTGAAGATCAATCAATGATAACAATCGAGGTATTTTCATAAGTGCCACGTCACGGCTGGACAGGATATCATTACACTTATCTTGATAGTGTTGCTTCAATCTATTTATGATATGATTAGCATCTTCACGCAATTCCCAATACAGGGGTAGACAGAGGTCAAGTCTAGACAATTAAGTCCCTTCGACCCACCTTCCACCGAAGATATTTTCGGGACAACGTGACAGGTGGTGAGCCCGTCGCCGCCTTTATGTCCAAGCCAACGATGTTATTCGTACATAAGTTTTTGAAAAACCCATTGGTACGAGCCTCTCACCTGCGGATCGAACTCGGGTCTCTCGACTCGAAATTCCGACCACCCAACCACTCGGCTATCGTGAGTAAATTAATATTTTTTTATATTAATATTTTTAATTAATATTTTTTTTATATTTATTAATTTAGATTAATTAATATTTGATTTGAATTTTTAAGAAATTACTATTGAATGGAGTTGGGTGGTTGGATAGAGACAGTCCAGCTAAAATCTCTTTTGGATTCCTTTTAATAGAAGAATTGTATCCAGCACTAATCATTTACCAGCTGTTGTATTTATTTCTAGTCACGAAAGCCGAGTGGTTGGGTGATCGATAATTCGATAATTCGTGTTAAAATATCCAAGTTCGATCTCCTGGTAGGCTCGTACCAATAGGTTTTTAAAAAAAATATGTACGATTTATATCGTTGGCTTGGACATAAAGACGGCGACGGCCTCACCACTGTCATCCCGAAAAATATATTTATAATATTAAATTATTTGTTTACATATTTACAACTATTGTAGTTACTAATTGGATTTTGATATAGTAAAATATTTTATTATGTGCCTTGTTTAGTTTTTGTCAAGGAAAGCTGTTTTTTGGGTTTCGTTATCTGGTGTCACTTTCATGATTGGTATGATATTGACAAAATACTTTTAAGAGAGGCCATATATTTAAGAATGAAAAAGAAAAAGAACCAGCTATCAGCAGCTATAATAACAGTAATATCTTTTAACAGTGGTAGAGCCACGCATCAGCTTTTGTTGTTGCATGAATGGGCCGGCTCGACCGAGGAAGTACTACGACCTCACAGAATACCGGCATGAAGTAGAAGTCTAATAAACTTCTGCGTTTCGTCTGGTGAGTGCAGGTAACAGGAGGCCTACACACCCCCTTCCACCAATTTGGGGGGGGGGGGCGCACTCTAAGGCCGGCAACGCATCTGCTATGCCTCTGGTATTGCGGGTGTTCATGGGCTGCGGTAATCACTTACCATCATGCGAGCGACCTGCTCGTTTGCCTCCCTTTTCTATATAAAAAAAAATTAGTACATTGATACAGGTAATTGTGCAATACAGCGTACGATCAATTTTTTCCTTGAAATTTTAACCCTTCGATGACAGGTGGGTCACGGCGGAAATTACCGTGGCCTTATCATCCAGGCTAATTTAAACATTTCCATCCGGAAATGGAACCCGCGCCGAACTGCAGGCAATTAATTACTCCACCACCGGTCCATGGATCATTTCACGTTAATGGGTTGCTACTTACTTCCGCCTTTAGAATGTTTGGTATTTGACTTACTAGAGCTTTCTTTGCTTAATATATTTTTAAATGTCTCTTAAGACTGATAGTGCATATTTTTGTCCATATTGTATTTTTGCGGTAAAGATTTATTACATAAGATTACAATTTAATGTCGCTTCTACCAATGGTTTTATTCATTGCAAAATAAATATAAACTATCAAAGTTGATAAAATTTTAATACAGTGACAGGGTCACCACATACCTCATTATCCCATGTACGCTTCGGTGAAAGGCGGATTGAAATGACTTATTTATCCAGACCTCTCTCTAAGAATACTCTAGTATTAGCAAAACGCGTAAAGATTTAAGACATTAACGTTTTAATACATTTACACACACACTCAGATCGGAAATAATTGTAATAATTAATTATTACATGTATACTTCATTACTTTAATCAGAGACATGTTAAAGACGAGATTCTAGATATTTTCTAATCCTCACACCATTTCCAATTCGAGGTAGACAGAGGTCTAGACAATTAAGTCCCTTCGACCCACTTTCCACCAAAGCCTTTTTTTGGAAAAACGTGACAGGTAATTAGTCCGTTGCCGTCTTTATGTCCAAGCCAAAGACATAATTCGTACTTAAGCTTTTGAAAAAACCCATTGGTACGAGCCTAATTAAAATTAAATGATAATTAAGAAATAATAATTAATTCTTTTACGTATACTTTTTCAATTTAATCATGTTAAAGAAAATAGACATGTTTTAATGAAAAATTAATGCCGAGTCGAGATATTTTCCTTATTCCTATAATAAATCCAATTATCACATTAAAGATGTACCTTACAGCAGCGCTACTTTTAGATAACAATACCATTTGGAACTGAAGCATGCAACTCTTCGCATTCAAGTCAAGCCCTCCCAGAAGAGTTGTGGTTACGCAGAGAATTATTACCTCCGATCCAATAAATACGATTTCAATTTTCCGGCAATGAAAAATGGGTTCTGAAGAATTTAATGCGCTTTCGTCACGCACAGGGATCGCTAGAATAAGCATTTCTTGAAATGGAGAATTTAGCTAAAGCTGTGTGCACACTCGGGCATCCGTGTGACACAAATTAGGGGAGGAATGAAGTTGAAATGTATTTATCGTGGCCACTTAACACGCAACAGAAAGTAATACGTCGATATTATAAAGTGACAATAAAATAAGTTTAAATAGTTTAGTATTGATACAAGATTGTTTTAATATCATCAAGCATTCCGCAATGTTGGGGTATGCAAATATAGATAATGGAGTCCGAATGCCGTGTGGTAACGGCGTAGAATATTGCCTCTTTTTTTTATAAAAAAGGGAGGCAAACGAGCAGGTGGCTCACGTGATGGTAAGTGATTACCGCCGCCCATGAACACCCGCAATATCAGAGGCATAGCAGATGCGATGTCTCCCTTAGAGTGCCCCCCCCCCCAGAATTGGGGGAGGGGGGTGTGTGGGCCACCGGTTACCTGCACTCACCAAACGAAACGCAGAAGTTTGTTAGACTTCTACTTTGCGCCGGTATTCTGTGAGGTCGTGGTACTTCCCCGGTCGAGCCGGCCCATTCATGCAACAACAAAAGCTGATGCGTGGCTCCACCACTGTTAAAAACTCTAAAAACTGCTAAAAACACTCTCCGTTTCTTCCCTCGGGTGTCGTAAGAGGCGACTAAGGGAACAACCTTGAATATCGTTAGTACAACCGACAGATGGCGGGATAGTGATCTCCAAAATATCCAGAACAAAATAGTCAGACCAAAGATGGGCAGCAGCGTCTGAGGTGCGAGTGGTCTGGTACTGCGATCGCTATTCCGCTTGCCAAGCGTGGCGATTATGGCAAATCCTCACTATGTGAGAGGCCTGGTTCCTGCAGTGGATCTTAACAGGCTGTTATGTATGTATGTGTGGATGTAATGGAGTTCTATCAACGCAGTTTTTACCGAAGCTGTAAATATTAAACTGGCTCCCTGTGTATTCGGCTACAATCCTCAGTTCCGGTTCTAGTAAGACTGGAAAACTCTATCACATATAATTAATCCCATAGGTTTTTTACGTTTATAATTCTTAGGCGTATGCATTGTTCAAATTTCTTTACAATCTGTACAACTCGGCCCTTTTGAATTTCCTATTCCAGCAAACACAACAGGTTGAACGAAATTAGTTTCGGCTGTGACAGACAAGCGAAGCTAATTATCTCAATTAGCTGTCATTATATGAATCGAATTCAATGAGCGAGGTCCGTGCCCCTCCGAGCAACAATAATGGACCGGTAATAAGTCATTACGGTTGAGATCTAGCGCAATTAGTTTCTGGACGTTAAAAGCTCGAGTCCGTTCTATTGAGAGTCATTTCATATTTGTATCGTTAATTTGATTTGTATAGTTAATTTTTATATACTAAACTCAACTGTTGAGTATATCATCAAATTACATATTATATTCTATTAGCAAATAAGAAAGACTGGTTATTTTTAAATTAATTTTTAAAGTATTATTACATTAAACTATAGCGGTCCTGTAATATGAATATTAGAAGCCTCTCTGAACTTTTAACAAAACAAAAGTTAAACTTCTGATATAGGAGACACTGATGATGCACATATGACTGTGAAAGCTCGACTAAAACACAGCTTAAAAAGATAATATTTAAAATGGTAGTGAAAGAATGGATGAATTTTTTATTTTGTTTAAAATAAAATCCGAATATAAAATTGATATCAAACGCGTCAGTCATGCAAAGGCAGTGGTTGTACTGAAATAAAAACTAAACTCTGGTACCGAACAGCTGAACAATTATCAGAGCAACAAGGGTGGGACATCTGGTCGCTGACACGGCTCGCCGCGTCCCAAACTTTTACCTCGCCCGAATAAATTTCATCCCCCGTTCGATACCTTCCCCTGCTCATCCGTCCTATGTTCTCGTCTTGTTATTCTTATCAGACTTGCAAAAGAAACTCCTAACTTATAACTCTTGTTTACTTTTACAGCATTGCCCTAAGCTCTCACATAGAGAGCTTTTTTATGTTGGCAATGTTATCTTCATTGTTGTCATGTTATGTAACAGGTATTACATGAAATTTTCTTAGAATTTTTTTTTATTTACTTCCAGCTTCTTAAATACCGCAGCATTCTCCTAAATGCGTTCTTACGCGACGTGTATCGTTCGTATGGCTATGTTCCGATCGCAACCCACGATCTTTCATCTTAAACGCAGTTAACCGTTTTTTTTTTTTGAGATCAGAATGAAAATAAGCTAACAATCCATAACACGGTAAGTGGTTAGGGAAGCACTTAGACACTTATAAAGAAACTTAGTTAAAATATGTCATAGGCTGACTAGGTTGTTATTGCTTTCAAACGGTTACACAACAGTTGTTACAATTTATCTTAAGTGATTCACTAGGCTGTGTTTTTATTTTAAAATAAACATTAACATGTACCTGTATCATCATCATCTCATCAAAAGATCGCTACTGAACATCGACATCCTCTAAAGATTGCCAAAAATCTATTTGTTACGTCATAATTTGTATTATGTGTAACATAGCACCACAAAATTGTTTTTGCAATTATAAGTGTAGCCTTTACCTCAAAATGAAGATTCAAATGTCAATGAATAGTTTATAGAATAAATTTTCCGGCAACTTTAAATAATATTACAATACAGCCCTCGGTAGCAAGACATCATCGTTGGCTATTCAGTCCTGCCACGTGTGATACCAGAAACTAGATGTTGAAATTCAAATGACGGAAGCTGCCGGTGCCACTTATCCAATTTGCTGGAGCGACTGTAGCCGAGCTAGCATCACCTCCGTACGCTCCAAACACAAATTGCTAAGCCGTGAGTCCGATGTTTGCGTAATTGAGTGGGGAGAGTTGCATTACTTTTAACGAATTATGCAACACTAAAGGACGGATTCTGAATAGTACCGACATTGACTTCGTTAAGTAAAAGTTCTCCTCTGATTTTCAATTTCAATAATCGATTTAGTTTTAAATTACCATTTGAAATAGAAATCGGTGATATTTTCAACTGTCTGAATTTTGAATTTGCAAAGCTTGTGGCGCACTTATGTAATCTTGGTTTGAATTAGTAATTCATATTTAAATTCATCGACATTGTATAAAATTTCAACGATATGGTAGTAGAGTTTTTTTTTCTAAATGCGTCTGTTATCGACAGATGCGAGAAAAATTTCTCTTAGCATAAGGTACAAGGTATTTGGTACTGAGATGTGAGCACAGCATGCAATTATGGCAAAATTTCTCCCTTACGGGAGACGTCAAAGTCTAGAATTTGACTTTTAAAGGTCGTTATGATGATTCGTGGTCGTAGAAAATTGTAAGAACAAAATTAAGCATATCAAAAGTAAAACTAACAGTCAACTCTAATCTTATATTATCCAACTAAGCTTAATATGATAGATGAAGACATGATGATAGACAAAACATAGTATTGTACTAGACTTGTATTTTATAATATAGGGATCTTTTTATTTTCTCGCTACTACCCATTGATATCTCCTGATATTTGACTTTATAAAGAGATGAACATGTTATATTTAATAATAAATAAATATAGATATCTTTATGCAATTCCCAATACAGAGGTAGAGAGAGGTCTAGTCTAGACATTAAGTCCCTTTGACCCACCTTCCACCGAAGATATTTTCGGGACAACGTGACAGGTGGTGAGCCCGTCGCCGTCTTTATGTCCAAGCCAACGATAAAATTCGTACATAATCTTTTGAAAACCCCATAGGTACGAGCTTGCCAACTGGGGATCGGACTCGGGTCTCTTGACCCGAAATTCCGACCACCCAACAACTCGGCTATCGTGACTAAATCTTATATTTCTAAACGTAATTAATAAACAAAGAAAAAAATATTGAAAATAGAATTAGTTATTTTATAGACAGGTGCATAACTCCCGCTCGCGTTCAATCTGAAGCAGTTAGTCTAGACTCGGCACGCCTTTGCACCTCGAGAGCCTCCGTAATGGATTTAACACCTTTCGTCGGTTTTCAGTTACACTGAAGCACTTCACTGCCAGAGGCGTGTAATGTATACCACTTCACGTCTCTTTAAATGTTCAAAGTGATGTTCGCTGCAAGCAGAGCAAAATAAATAGTTAGTTAAAAACTAACTCAGTTTTAGTGCCACTTTAGTTTTAGTGAAACGGTGAAATAGTTAAGTTTGAATATTTTAATAATAGGTACATGGGAAATAAGAATATTTGAGTAATATGAGAGAAGGGACTTCTTTAAGTTTTGTAGATTAGTTGCTATTATTTTTCGTGGAAGTATAATGCAATGTAAAAAAAAAGAATTAAAAAATGTTCTACTTACCAACATAGCAAATCAATTTGAAATAACGAGTAAATATTTGTGAATTTCAAGCATTTAACATATGATGAGCTTTATTCCTAAACCATTAGCATGCGATTCGAACCCACTATCAACGCCGTACCGTGCCGTTCCTCGGAAGTCGCATACTTTATTTTGTTATCCAATGTCAGCATAGCTTAATAATTCGCAATAATATGCATATCAGTATATTTTTGCTTTCAATGAAATGATAATAATAAATATAATATCTTCACGCAATTCCCAATACAGGGGTAGACAGAGGTCAAGTCTAGACAATTAAGTCCCTTTGACCCACCTTCCACCGAAGATATTTTCGGGACAACGTGACAGGTGGTGAGCCCGTCGCCGCCTTTATGTCCAAGCCAACGATGAAATTGGTACATAAGTTTTTGAAAAACTCATTGGTACTGCCACCTGGGGATCGAACTCGGGTCTCTCGACTCGAAATTCCGACCACCCAACAACTCGGCTATCGTGACTTTCAATGAAATGATCCCACTGCTATTTACCAGGTACGTGACAATAGGGCGTGGGCGTCAGTCTGCGCCACGTCTAGGCATCTGACGTTGGCCGGGAGCCAGCCGACGCCGGCGCGATATCCTCACCTACCATTACGACAATATCCGCCGGCTGTTCTCAGCGATGACACAGACGATTATGAAAACGAGGCGTCTGCGGATCCAGGGATTTAGCTCTGCGGAATAACGGAACACTGTCGTCTTTATTACAGTTGCAATAAAACAGTTCAAATAAGAGTTAACAAGTACACGCCATAGGCATTTTTCTAATGGTTTTATCTCGCTAATAGTTGGTCTAGTTTAATACACCTAAGAGGCGGTTTCTACTGCTGCGTGAGGGCCAGCACGACCAGGTCAAGGCAACTACCTATATGAATATAGATTTAAAAATTGACGTTTTTGAATACATCCATGTAGTCCCAAATGCGACTGCGTTTTGTTACTGCTAATTAAGCATTGAACATCGATATAAAGAATTTAAAATGCGTTTAGTTCGCCATTGATCTCGGTACGCTCCATTTATAGCGAATTTAATTGAGTGCTTAAAAATGTCATACTATTAATATTGTGTATCAGTATCAACAAAATAATTTTAAGCGATAGGTGTCACGTTGTCTCAAATAAGCTAAAGTAAAATGGGGGTACAGGAGATTGGTGATAATACAGGGGTAGCCAAAGGTCTAGACAATTAAATCCTATCTTCCCACTTTTCACTGATGTCTGTTTGGGAAAAGTGATAAGTTGTGAATCTATCGCCGTCTTATTGTCCAAACTAAACGGTGCAGTATACTGATACGTGCCTCAAATAGTATATATAATAAAAATTTTAATTTTATTGGTATATGTTTATATATTTATATAGTGTCACGATAGCCGAGTGGTTGGGTGATCGGAATTCGAGTCGAGAGACCCGAGTTCGATCCCCAAATGGCAGGCTCGTTTCAATGGGTTTTTTTCAAAACCTATGTACGATTCATATTGTTGGCTTGGACATGAAGACAGCCACGGTCTCACCACCTGTCACGTTGTCCCAAAAATGTCATCGGTGGAAGGTAGGTCAAAGGGACTGAATTGTTTAGACTAGACCTCTGTCTACTCCTATATTGGGAATGGCATGAAGATATGTTTGTATATACTATAAACTTTCATGACTCTAGTATAAACATTCATATTCATCTCACAAATGTTTGCCTCTGGTGGAATTCGAACCAACTCGGATATGGGGTCGCTATCTTTTTTATGATTCCCTTCATCCAGTTGTGTTGTGTTTACCTGGTATCAAAAACCATAAACACACTCTTTTCAATATAGAATTCTGCGTACCTAGTTTGCTTTGTAGTGAGTTCAAAGTGAGATATTTGCGCGACAAAACGTCACATTGAATGGCTTTCCGTATAGATCTGAATGACCAACTCAAAGCGCACGTTATAAATGACCATATTATGTTTTATATTGTGTAGCGGGCGAATTTATGGGACAGTTTCACTCGGATAATAAAGCTTTCTCTTATCGTTTTACGGATGTGAATATTTCTGGATTGACCTCACATCGGTTGTCTTTGTCTATCGGCTGGAAATGTTAAATAAATATTTTTTATAAACAAATACATAAAGAGTTAGACCGAGACTAAGTTTCGAAGACCATGTGAGCTAATTAGTCGAAGAGGCAAAGGTCAAGAGTACTCCTGTACTTAGACGTGCGTATATAAAGAAAATGATGAATGTAAAAAGAGCAAAGGAGTCTAGCTACCCCTTTCGGAGGGTACATAGACAAGGACAAATTTCTGTCATACCAAAGTAAGTAGCTATACCACTTGTGTTATAGAATCAGAAACAACTTAGATACCACAAATAAGTAGACTCGAGGCAGTATGGTTTTCTACATTAATTGAATTGAACCCGTGACACTAGGAAAACCAGCTTTTACGTCACTCGGCCACCGAGTTCAACAAACATTTGTGTAAAATTTCTTTTGAGGTTATTTTACAAACCTAACATAACCTTATAAATAATGTCCTGCATAGTATTGAGGGGAGTCGATGGCTGCAGATGGGACACGTCGCAGCGACCGCACGCGGGCGAACCCGCGTCCTTTGCCGTACCGTGGCACGGTTCGAATCCCGCTCGTGTTAGTTGAAATCTTAACATTTTTTATCTTAAATTCAATAACATAAAGTTCAGCATACCTTATATGCTTTAAAATAAAAAAAAATTGCATAAAAGTATGGAATTCCTACAAAGATACCATTTAGATTACCTTTTGAATTAAAGATTCTAAAGTCAAATTCAAAACTCGAGGATTTAACGAGTATTGCAAATTAAAACTTATGATGCCACATGGTATAAAATTCCGACTTAAAAATTACCGACCACAGGAACATAAAGTCACCTTTTGTTTTTAATAAAAACGCAGATAATTAAATCGCTAATAGTTTGAAACGGCTTTGAACCCGACACGACGCTCACGAGTCTCGCACCTCATGAATAATTTAGTTCGTAATACACCGCTTCCCAGTTTAATTATTGTATACGTCGGAATAGTGGGTTTTATTGCGGCTTGTAATTGAATGTTACGGGTTCGTTCCGGCCGGACGGCGTCTGTATTTATAACGCCTTAATTGTATCCTTCAGCTTCATTCAAATTAATCCTTAATTGAATGAGAGTTAATTTCTTTAGGCTGTGGACAAATTGAGACACCTTAATGAATACGGGCGAAAGAAAGCCTATCTGTGAAATTGGATTCACAGAAGAAATACGAGAATGTTAACAGAAGTAGTCACCATAGCCCAGTGGTTGGGTGGTCGGAATTCGAATCAAGAGACACGAGTTTGATCTCTAGGTAAGTTCCAATTAGTGAGAGACAGAGTCTTCAGAACTTATGTAAGATTTATATCGTTGGCTTGGATATAAAGACGGCAACAGGCTTATCGCCTGAAACTCTGTCCCAAACATTTCTGCGGTGGCGAAAGGACTTAATTGTCTAGACCTCTGGCTACCCCAGTATTGGGAAAAGCGTGAAGATATTTAAATTTTGTTTTGAATGATGTTCGAAATATCATTATAAAATCAAAACACATTTTATAGTTCTAAATCATTTTAAGTCTGTGGTATAACCTTAAAATTGCAAAGATATCAACTGTATTGTATAAAAACAAATAAACAGTGGCCCCGCGGTGTCCGACACTCAATAGCCGCCTGCTCCCACGAAATAAAACCAAACGAAGCCTGCAGACCACACAACAGCCTCCACGGGGTGGTACGTTCGTGACCTTTAAATATTCAACGCTTATTTAAACTTTGCCAACTTTATTATCTTGTTAAGTTTTCTTTTTTGTAAATTTTAAACATGGTCAAACTTGAAATTTCTAACAGTCGTTACATCTGAAGTTTACACTAGTTTCTACTTCAATATATTCATACATTAACTTTGTACCAGTATTAACCAGTATTTATATATATATTATAACTATTTAACCAGTATTTATTATTTTCTAGATTATCAGATCTTCACAATGTTTCCCTGCACCACCAAGCGTGTATTAATCTCATCAATAAAAATTTTCTTCAACAATATTTTGTGCAAGTTCTGGGTTCGAACACACGTTACACGCGTATAGCAAATGCCATAACTACTCGCCTAACAAGGCCCCATCATTATTTGGCTCTGAAAACATTCACAATAGCTCATAATGGCTGTTAAAAATGGGCAAATAACTAATTAATTTAATATTAAGCTACATAATGGTAGGAATGGTAGGAAGTTACCACTAATACCAACTTCTGATAGTTTAATATCCTTGCCTTTTTCCTAAGCAAATAGGTTAACATCAGTTATCAATTATATAATAACTAAATAAAACAGTTTTTACTTAATTTTTTTTACATTAATAATAGTTATCGATACAGATTCATGAGTTTTTAATCTGTATTATTACATTTCTTGCCACAAATCTCCTTTACTGCTTTCTAATCTGCCAGATCTAATCAAAGTTTTGTATATGTATGTATCGCGATGCAGTTTTTTCAGGTCTGCTTCGGTTACGTTTTCTATATTCAGAAAACCCAGTTGCTCAACTATTATTATACATTTACGCTATATAGCCCACTCAAGTCCATTTAATTCAGGATTAAATGACTTCAGAATTATATCATCGATGCCTGTAATTGGTTGGTTGTACGGTTGCGATTCGAACTCAATCAGTCGATTCCAGTCTCTTAATCACTAGATAAAATAAATAAATAAATAAATAAATAAATATCTTCACACAGTTCCCAATACAGGGGTAGACAGAGCTTTAGTCTAGACAATTAAGTCCCTTCCACCGAAGATATTTTCGGGATAACGTGACAGCGCAACACAAGCGCTTAATGTAAGCATATACTCAAACGTTTTAAAAATCTTCTTTTCATTTGTATTAGCTCAACTAATAAACTATAAAATGCTACACAATTCAATATAATTACATTATTAAGTTGGCCTTTTATTTATTTTTAAATATAGATGTAAAATTCTAACGTAAGTTAGAATTTAAAGTTCGTACTCATTCCTGACATAGATGAAATATCTTGTTCCGAGAATTACCATAACTTTTATTTAAGTACAATGATTGTTATTTACTGGCTTATAGATTAAATAAAATTGAAATATTTTGAGTAACTAGAGTTATTGTAACCGGATAACAGTAATTTATATTCATAGTAAACGTTAGTCATAAATTACGTTCTAATATCGGGATTATATCAAACACGTATAAGACAGATAGCTTGCGACATAACCTATTTCGATAGCTATATTCGCCCTCCGTAGACGAGTGGCGTGAACACCGGTTTTCAAGGTGTCGCCATCTCGAGGTCCCGGGTTCGATTCCTGGTCGGGTCAATGTTGGAAAACCACTTTTTCTTCATTTTCGCAGGTCTGGGTGTTTGTGGTGCCTTCGTTGTTTCCGATTCCCATATCACAAGTGCTTTAGCATCTTACATTGGGATCGGAGCAATGTATGTGGTGTTGTCCCTATCAATATATGAAGAAGAAGGAAAGAAAGAAACTTTATTTGTTGCCTCTTTTACCGGAACAAAAAAAAACAGTATTGAAAAACAAAAGAAAATCAAGTAAAAAAACGTAAAACAATAAAATAAAAGTGCCTTAACTAAAAAAAACATACAAGTTAATAATAAAAAGTTAAAGAAAAATAATTTTTAAACAAAGAATTTAATTACATTAGCGACATTCCAGTACAGCAACAAATGGGTCTGCGCTCAGTATAAGTTGCGGGTGGACACAACACTGATTTTCAGCGCAGCCCGATGTATTTATTTATTATTTGTTTATTTATTTATTTATTATTTTATGTTCCTGCATAAGTATTGTCGAGATCAATTTATTACAAAATATTGACTATCTTTATCTATACTTAATGTTTAAAAAATAATGTTTTTTACACATGCTTAAACACACAGCAAACGAATCGTACATCCGACTGAGTACTTTGATGCCTTGTGTCTGAAACATTCAGGTGCAGCTTTATAGTTAAATGGCGGATAAAAATTACCTGTGTGTGTTGTAGAGTCACGGCTGTTCTACTGAAGCCTTTATTAAATAAATGTTATTTTATTGGGTATTTGCCGGGGTATATTAATGTTGCGGCAACACCGCAAGCAGTTTACTCGTCCGGCAACGGTTATCTACGTTGGTGGCAGCGCCGGCGGTGGCAGCACTGACGGTGGCAAAAAACTTCGTCGGATACTATCGCGGCATACAGACGCCCTACATACGATTCTTTCTTTATTTAGTAATATAATCATTGAATACAGTTTTTACCAGTGGCCTAAGGCTTTTATTATCCGCTTAAGTATAAGCTCAAACAATTAATATTAGTATATTAATATTACATTATTGATCTGGTTTCATATAAGTCACGATAGCCGAGTGGTTGGGTGGTCGGAATCTCGAGTCAAGAGACCCGAGTTCGATCCTCAGGTGGCAGGCTCGTACCAATGGGGTTTTCAAAAAACGTATTTACGAATTACATCGTTGGCTTGGTCATAAAGACGGCGACGGGCTCACCACCTGTCACGTTGTCCCGGAATATTTTCGGTGGAAGGTGGGTCGAAGGGACTTAATTGTCTAGACTAGACCTCTACCCCTGTATTAGGAATGGCGTGAAGATATTTATTTACTTTATTGTCCTGGAACGAAGCCTACGCTAGCGATATTGCTCGATTATATTTGATAGCTTACCACAGTGTAATGTATCGTTTCGATTTATATTTTTATTGGCTTAAGTTGTTATAGTCTGGCAAAACCTGCTCCAAGTGTCAATAGATATAGTTTGCAGAGATTCTTTGTGTGTTAACATAATGACGTTTCTCTTTAAGACATTCAATTTAACGACTACAATAAGACATACTCATTGGATGATGGAAATATTAGACGAACTTAATCTTTGCTATACATCCTAACAAATTTATAAAATGTGTTATATGTGAAATTACTTTTGTAGACTAAAGGTTACAGGTCTGGGTAATAAATGGGTGTAAATATAAAAATTACATATAAATTAGCTGTTACCCGTGACTATGTGCGTATTCCAATACAGGGGTAGACCTCTGTCTACCCCTGTATTGGAAATTGCTAGAAGATCTGGTTTCTATCCTTTCCTTCCATTTGACCGTGTTAGTATTACACCGGATAAAATAGACATGTAAGCGTCTCTGTGCTTTTCTTAAGCACATCACATGGTTTTACGTTATTTTTTTTTTGTACAAACTAGTACATACGGCGAATTAATGCTAAACGACATTCTCTACTAGTCAACCATTATAAGCTGTGCTCAAAATCAACATGAAGCAAATTATCATCATTACTTTATACAAGATCTTATCTATCGACAACAACTTTGACCATATCTAGTAATTGATAAATAATAGACAAAACAGTTAAAATAATAACGTTTTAAAACCACTCGTAGTTCATTAATGTTAATTCTACCTCAAGCAAAATACGCAATAGCAGTGGATATTATAAATTCAAACGATGATGAAATCTCTTGGTTCGTGTACCTCTCGCGGCAATTTAATCAGCCATGACAGCATGATCTTTATCTAATAATTACAATTTATGGTAACAAATTAATATCTTCACTGTTATTAAAGTTTTCAGTAAATTATTAACGATATCGCTATGTTCCTTATTTGGTGTCTATTAGGTTTTCAAGAGGAATTGTAATTTCACTTAGTGGAGTTGTGATGGCAAAACTAAAATATTCACGCATTTACCGAACTCAATATTGAGTTGACAGAGATTTAGATAATTTAGTAATTTCGAACCACATTTCCCTGTAGCTTATTTGGGATTAATTGACAAATGGTGAGCCAGTCGTCGTCTTAGTATCTTAGGAAACGTTACAATATGCTTAAAAATAGGTAGGATAGACAGAATTCTAGACAAGTCTATGTCAGTTGACAGACAATATGACAGCTTTTGGGACAACGTGACAGATGGTGTCGTGATCCCGTCGACGACTTTATGTCGAAGTCAACGATATAAAAAACGCGTTGAAAAAACTCATTGGTACGAGCCTACCAATTGGAGATCGATTTCGGGCCTCTGACTCCAATTCCCATCACTTAACAGTCGGCGTACTCTTAAAACCGACTTGGTAGTTGCCAACCTAGAATATGTATAATAAAAATGAAGCAAAGAGGTAGCAAATCAAAATAATAAATCCACGCAAACTAAAAATCCCGAATAGTCTCGATAATACCTTCGGTGGAATTTGGGTCAAAGGTACTAGGGACTAAATTGTCTAGACTAGACCTTTGTTTACCCATGTATTGGAAATTGCAAGAACATTCTTTTTAGTTAGTTTAAAAGAAATAAAATAAATATCTTATTTTATTTATTTTAAACTAACTAAAAAGAATGTTTGGTACGAGTACAACATACCGCAGTGCATACATTATTTGTAACCTCATTGAAACTTCAGTAACGTCACATTAACTTTAAAATCTTTTAATTAGTAAACATTGTCGACGCTGTAATTGTACATAAGTATATAACATAAGTTTGGTCCCTTTTCAACGGTAGCGGAAGGAATTACATTCGAGCAACGCTCCGCAGTCAGTTCCTCTCGTTAAAGACCCTTCTGTTTCCTGAAGCCTTTGGCCTGGCTTTTTCTGTATTGTTGTGGACTATTGCAAGTAGTCTTTCCTACTATTTAGAATTTCTTATTAATACTAATTTACATCTTTTATACGTATGAGTCAGCTATTACCGCTTGATTAAGCATTGTTGCCACGACAACGTCGCTCGGTGACCAACGTCACGGGTTCAAATCCCACTCGTGTAAGAAGATTTTGTAAATTTCTCATGATTTAATAATAATAAGTCTAGCCAAACCAACGTGCTTTAAAAATCAGTAAAAATGCATAATATGTACTAAAGTCAAAGTATGAAAGTCAAGATAGCTGAGTGGTTGGGTGATCGGTATTCGAGTCAAGAGACCAGAGTTCGATATCCAGGTGGCAGGCTTCAAAAAATGAGTATTATTTATACCTTTGGCTAGGACATAAAGACAGAAACAGGCTCACCAAATTGTACGTTGTCCCAAACAATATCTTCGATGAAAACCTTTGTCTATATATAAGGAATAGCGTGAAGATACTAACATATTAATCGCTAAACTCATGTTATAATTATCAGTGTAAGTACCGACTAGTTTCACACTCAGCGCGGACTCGCGCTGAGTGTGAGGCTGGACGCGAGCGCGAACTCATTCCACTCACCCTGATGAAGGACCTATAGGTCCGAAACTAGTCGGTACCTACACCGATTATTGTAACGTGAGATTAGCTGTTTTTAATTATTTGATTGATAATGTCTGATGAAAGTTTTCCTTATTTAAATACTAATATAATATGTATATACATACATAACGGGCTGTTAAGTCCACTGCAGGACATAGGCCTCTCCCATAGGGAGGATTTGCCATAATCGCCACGCTTGGCCGGCGGACTGGCGATCGCATTACCAGACCGCTCGCATTGCAGACGCTGCTACCCATCTACAGTCTGATTATTTTAGTCTGGCATTTTTAGAGATGGTTTCCCGCCATCGATCGGTTGCCATTAGGATATTCAAGCTCTTCCCTGCAGTCGCCTCTTACGACACCCACGGGAAGAATGGGAGTGGCACCACTTTTACACCGTTACCACACGGTTAAATATGTATATATTTACATAAAATTATGTAAATCATAATTTTAGAACACGAATAACTACAAGCAAATACGTACTTCCTACAAGTCTTCGCTACGCTAAGGGAGCGGCTCAGTGGTTTCATCAAAGGCGGCTCGTATGAAATCGTATTAGACTAAATTACCGTATAGATCTCGTAGAAGATACAAAGTGACGTCGTGAGTGATTAATCTCAATATACTGCCGGCACCGCTCGCTTGTTTCGTCTTTAATCCTATTCTGTTACAAAAATTCACGTATAATTTTTTTAAGTGGAATCTTTAGTGGCCATATTTCAATAAAAAAATATGTTTATAAAAATACCTGTCTATTTATTATCTTGCTTAAAATACTTGCTGTATAAATATAAAACATAAATATATGTGGTACATAGAGACAAAATGGCTTACCTAGCCTATTGCTCTGATCCCAAAGTAAGTAGCTAACACAGTAGCACTTGCGTTACGGAATCGGAAACAACGAAGGTACCACAGACACTCATCCGGGTTTCGAATCTCAGAGTGAAAATAACCTTTATGCACGCCACTATCCCATAGAGGTCATCAATTTATAGTGCCTCTATTTAAATTTATCTACCCCTTTCAACCCGGTATGTTATAAAAAAGGCGACAAGGATAAAATTTGGATAATGTCTTCACGCAATTCCCAATACAGGGGTAGACAGAGGTCTAGTCTAGACAATAAAGTCCCTTTGACCCACCTTCCACCGAAGATATTTTCGGGACAACGTGACAGGTGGTGAGCCCGTCGCCGCCTTTATGTCCAAGCCAACGATATATTTCGTACATAAGTTTTTGAAAAACCCATTGGTACGAGCCTGCCACTTGGAGATCGAACTCGGGTCCCTTGACACGAAATTCCGACCACCTAACCACTCGGCTATCGTGACTACACCTAACCACTCGGCTAATGTCAATGGCGGATATATATATTAACATGTTTTTTTAACAAACCAAGGAATTGAAAACCCATAATGTTAGTCATTAATGTTATAAGGAGTATATTACACTACTAAAAATAATTAGGGTTCCGTGTAACGTGTTAAAAAAAGAGCAACTGGTAAAATAACTCGCGCAAGAGCAGCGTTCCGTATATAAATACCTTATTCGACAAAAAAGAAAAAACCTAACTTATGACTAAATACAAACAAAAGACTATAATCGTGATAATTATCTTTGAGCTATGATTTATGATCAATCACAAACGGTCCTACCGTTCCCATTCACTTTGTTGACAAAACAACTGACAATAGAATCTCGTATGCAGGACGCGAGGGGGCGGAGCAAAAAAAGGCGACCCAAACCGAAATCCGAATGTAAATAAAAACAAACAGAGGTCTTCATCATACAAACAAATCACTTAGTTTTTGTTGGACCTACATGGTTTTATCGAAGGTTGTGAGGTGAACACAGCTTTGCTCTCCATATTGATACGGATCAGCATATTTTCTTAATAAAACGCATCGATGTAACGTTTGTAGATATTTCTTATCTTCGTTTTGTCGATGAGGCAAGTGTGTCGTATGGTTTGTCTTATGTTGTTATAGAACATCGTGAATTTGACGCGATAGCCGAGGAGTTAAACAATTCGAATTCCAAATCCGGAGACTAAAGTTCGATTTTTAAAATCGTACGAAGTTTGTAACGTTTGTATGTATCACGAATTCCCAAGCAATCTAAGTTTATAGACTAATGATTTAGGTTCCGGACGACGAAACGTAACGTCGCAGGTTCCGATCCGATACTCGACTATTATGTGGCTTAGTTGGAGTGGTAAACAGTAATACTAGTAAAGATATTTGGTATTTAATAAAACCTTTTTAAAATGTAGGTCGAAAGGACTGTCTAGATCTTTCTAACTACTCTTAGTAGAGCAAATCAACGAGAAAAAGATTTATCATTTAATTTTTGTTACATATTAATTTATCAAAATATTTCATCCACGTCATTCCCACAAATCGCATCAAACAATTAGATTCCTTTTCTATTATAAATAGAGTATTTTAAAAAGGAAATAAATATTGGTATATTTTTTTTTCAGAGTCACCCTTGTCATAATAACTTCAAAGATAATAAAAACACCATCGACTCCCGGAACTGAGTGACAAAAAGCATTATAAATCACCGCCGACCGTTTGAATAGGAAACACGCATCGTTCTCTGAATATTTTTTCCCATACGAGTGTAGTTGAAGCATACCCCGCTTCCAAGTCTCCCACAGAGCATAGAATAGTTAGATGCAGAGTTAATTCAATAGCATATTTTATCTTTATGCAATTTCTTATAATGTGGTGAGCAGAGATTGAGACAGTGGAGTCCTATCGAACTCCTTTTCACAGAGGACTATTTGGAATACGTGACAGGTGGCGAGCCTATGTGTCCGGGCCTTCGAGAATTCAAATCCTTTTTTTAAGCTTTGAAGGCAGGGTCACTCCTAATAAATAACAAGGCTGTGGAGTTGCCATTTACATTATCTAATAGAATAAAATACAGTATTGATAAGATAAATAAATAAATTTAAAATATTAAATAAATAAATGTCTTCACGCAATTACCTTTACAAGACAGAGGTCTAGCCTAGATAATTAAGTCTCTTTGGCCCACCTTCCACCGAAAATATTTTTGGCACAACGGTTATGTTTCGATATTTATTATTCAAAAACAACTGAATAGATTTCAATTAAATTTGGCAAACAAATCCATTATCTGGATTAACAAAACGGATGATATTGAACATTGTCTGTTACTATTAAAGCGCAGGAAGCCGACGGGCGTGTTTAGTTTAGTATATAAATAAATTTTGCAAGGAATTTTCAAACAACTTTTAAAACAATATCAATTACGAAACAGAATAACAAGACTGTGCTAGTGATAAATAGAAAAACAATTATCTCTTCACAAAGGAGTTATTGGACGACACGAAGTGGAAAGGGCTTTTAATAAAAGGACAATTACAAAATCGAAGAGGCTTAGAAAAGTAATTTAATAAAAAGATATTGGACCCTGAAAGCGAAATAGTTCATCTCATAAAATGTTAAAAGAACAACTAACTTTAATGGGATAAAGTAATGAATATTTTTTCACAAAAATAGACTAAAAACACTTTAAAAATATTAAAGTTAGATCTTAATAGAATCGGTATCATATGATTGGTGTTTATTTATTCATGAAGTCACGATAACCGAGTGGTTGGGTGGTCGGAATTTCGAGTCAATTGTTCGATCCCCAGTTGACAGGCTCGTATCAATAGGATTTTCAAAAACTTATGTACGAATTATATCGTTGGCTCGGGCATAAAGACGGCGATGGGCTCACCACCTTTCACGTTGTCTGAAAAAATCTTCGGTGGAAGGTGCATCGAAGGGACTTAATTGTCTAGACTAGACTTCTGTCTACCCCTGTATTGGGAATTGCGTAAAGATATTTATTTTATTTTATTTATAAATTATTGATCCTGTTTCATATTAGACGACCTCCGTGAACGAGTGGCGCACACACTATTATCATGGTGTTGCCAGCTCCGAAGTCTTGGGTTTAGTTTCCCGATGGGATAATGCAGAAAACCACTTTTTCTACACTGTCTCGGAATAGGATATTTGTTGTTTCTGGTTCCATAACACAAGTGCTGTAGCTACTTACTTTGGGATCAGAGCATTGTATATGTTGTTGTCGCTATCTATGTATTTATTTACTACGACAATTCATATGTACGAGTATTCACTACAGTATGATAAAGAAGGAAAAGTCTCAGTGTTTATAGTACCTTCATTAAATTATTAAAACATTCATGAGACATTATTCATAATATTGAAGGTCTTTTATCAGAGTTGAATAAGTTCGCGCTCGCGTCCCGCCTCGCACTGATGAAGGACCTCCTATAGGTCCGAAACTAGTCGGTACCTACACCGATTATTATTAAGTGAGTTTAGCCATTTTTAAATATTTAAGTACTTTCATTGTTTCCAATTCCTTAACAAAAATGCTTAAGCTACTGACTTTGAGATCAGAGCAATGTATGTGATGTTGTCCCTGTTTATGTGTTTTTTTTTCTGTAGTAACGT
This sequence comes from Sericinus montela, assembly GCA_029286605.1. Taxonomy (NCBI): domain Eukaryota; kingdom Metazoa; phylum Arthropoda; class Insecta; order Lepidoptera; family Papilionidae; genus Sericinus; species Sericinus montela. The sequence goes on along the minus strand of JAGSMR010000086.1, from coordinate 474,707 downwards.
AACTTTTTCAAGTTGTACGATTTCTATAATCGAGTCACATTCGTTTCTCCCCTTATTTCCTACATCATGTGCGTTACAGTATCCCGCTGCGACAACGTCGGTGGTCCGGTCTCAATGGGGGGGCCCAGCATCGCAAGCCTACGGACCCCGGCATGTTGCTAAAGTAGAAAACCTTTCGCTTACTTGGGAAAATGTTACGCCAACAAAGTCTTTTATCGAGCAAGATAAATAAACGTCGCTTGCACCGTATGCGATGCGTTTTGTGTTTCAGGATCTTTATAAAACTAATTTATTTTTGTATAATTGGTTAGTTGACTAACAAATAGGTACGAATATTTATTTCTTTGTTAGTTACTTATCTACACGCACAGTCCATGACAGGATAGTCAGAAAGAAAAAATCCCCTAGTGTCACGATCCTTACATACTTATTTCGTCTAGGTATCCGAGTATTCTTGACCCTTCCATCTACGAGCATATTGCTCACATGGTTTTCAAAAGTTAGTCTCAGCATTTTAGGGCTATATATATTCTTCGCCATTCGGTCCTCATTCATTCGGTCATCGTATTCAAACCATCGAAGCATGCCCTTATCAATTTCAGTGATAAAGTAATCCTTGAAATCTATTTATTTCTAAGTATATTAAAAAATTTTTCAAATTTTAAAAATTAAATAAATAATGAGATTTAAGTATTTGTTATCGGTAGAGGAATGTGCCACTCTCTTCGTTCCTGTAAGGGGCCGCTAAGAGAAATGCTTTCAATTCTTTAGTAGTAAGTGACGATTTCGTACTACATACTAGGTTTTTCTAAATATCTCACATTTGAAAAGTCCCAGTAAACTTGCTTATTAAAATACACTATAGCCGAGTAGTTAGGTGATCGGAATTCGAATCAAGAAATCCGGAAGTAGGCTTGTACCAATGAGTTGTACGACATAAATAAGGCTTGGACATACAGGCGGCGACGGGGTCACCACCTGTAACGTTATTTTAAAATGGGCTCCGGAGAAATGTGGATCGAAAGGACTATTTTTTTTTATTTTTATTTTGTTTAGACCTCTGGCTACCCTAGTACTGGGAAAAGCGTGAAGATAAAACAAAAAGATGTCAACATTAGACAGTAGTGGCCGATAAGGAAATGAATGGAGCATTTATTGCGCGGTAGCTCTTGATCACGGTATCATTTAAATTCCGGCTCCATCGCTCCTTGTGTTTAACACCAGCTTAATTAATTCACAACAATTAACGTTACCTACACGCTATTTTCACCTTTAAACTCTTGAAAATTGAATGCCTTATCGTGTAATACCGTCGTTGTTTTGAGACTTCTATTCAACAATGTAGTAAAGCTGTCTGACCCAAGGAATGTCAAGTGCAATTAGTAGAATGGACCTTACCACAAAACATTTCGTGACTGTTTCAAATTATTTTCGAATTATTTCAATTTGTGTATTTCCCCAAAATATCTGTATTGTGTTTATGAGTCATCTATCAACATGTGGCTGATCAACATATCCGAATTCAGTAAAAAAAATTATGTTCACGCAATTCCCAATACAGGGGTAGACAGAGGTCTAGTCTAGACAATTAAGTCCCTTTGACCCACCTTCCTCCGAAGATATTTTCGAATTGAGTTGGTTTAGAATCATGAACTTAATAGTTCATTAAGTTGTGTAAAAGAGTGTACTGGGTACGTAAAAGGTTGGGGTTTTTTGGAAATTCGCTCTCTTAAAAGCTTAAAATATGGGATATAAATATAACAATTAAGTGTTTTCACTAAAACCAAAGAAAGTTAAGAGTAATGTAAGCAAAAAAAAATACTCACACTGGTATTTTAACTGTTAAAAAGATTTAAAAACAGTAATATAGGCAAACAGTCATGTCGTAATAAGATTTCGAAAATAAGTACAGGTTAAAATTAAAAAAACTTTTTCGAAAGTAAAATCTCTTCAGTAGAAGTAAATAGTCTACTGTGGAAGTTGGATCGAAAGTCTCAATTGTCTATTACATTAAATATGAAATGGAATACGCACATAGTCACGGGTAACAGCTAATTTTTATATTTACACCCATTTATTACCCAGACCTGTAACCTTTAGTCTACAAAAGTAATTTCACATATAACACATTTTATAAATTTGTTAGGATGTATAGCAAAGATTAAGTTCGTCTAGTATTTCCATCATCCAATGAGTATGTCTTATTGTAGTCGTTAAATTGAATGTCTTAAAGAGAAACGTCATTATGTTAACACACAAAGAGTCTCTGCAAACTATATCTATTGACACTTGGAGCAGGTTTTGCCAGACTATTACAACTTAAGCCAATAAAAATATAAATCGAAACGATACATTACACTGTGGTAAGCTATCAAATATAATCGAGCAATATCGCTAGCGTAGGATTCGTTCCAGGACAATAAAGTAAATAAATATCTTCACGCCATTCCTAATACAGGGGTAGAGGTCTAGTCTAGACAATTAAGTCCCTTCGACCCACCTTCCACCGAAAATATTCCGGGACAACGTGACAGGTGGTGAGCCCGTCGCCGTCTTTATGTCCAAGCCAACGATGTAAATCGTACATAGGTTTTTGAAATACCCTACGAGCCTGCCACCAGGGGATCGAACTCGGGTCTCTCGACTCGAAATTCCGACCACCCTTCCACTCGGCTATCGTTCTCGGACAACGTTGCAATTATCAATAACTTGTTTTTATTACACTCGAACACTGACCGTGTTATTGAATAATTGCGAGAATCCTTAGTGGTGGTCCTAAACAAAAAGTACAATTAACATCGACCTAGTTTTAACTCGATCACAAATAGTAACAATTAGTTAATTTGTCTCCGCATCGGACGGACGTTGTGCGTGCGTTCACTTCGTTAGCTACACGATGAGCAAATGTTTACTTGTTCTCTGTTTATTTTTGACTTGTCGCAGGTAAATGTTTGCTGGGATATTGAGTTAAATTTGATCAACGTCTGGGACAACCTCCGTCAGTGTCGCCGTGTCATTCCCATGCTCCACGGTAGCAAATTGGTCGTTATCCTTTGACGTAACTGCTACATGTTTGTGATCAATTATTTTGAAGAGGGTTGGAACAACATATTAATGATAAATGTGCCTGTATTCAGTAAAGATAACATAATTTAATAATGTAATGATATTTTCATGCACAGTCTCTGACGGAGAAGCCAGAGGAAATAGATCGCTGAGTATCCCTGCGTACCTCTTTCGCTTCTTTTATAATGTTTGCTTGGATATAAAGACGAGAACAGTAATCCACAATCACGTTTTCCAAAATAAGCTTCTGAAAAAAATGGATCGAAAGGGCTTCCTCACCTAAACCGCTGTTTAACCCAGTATGGGAAATAGCGTGAACATACAAAAAATAAGTACACAAATATGTAAGTATATTGTACTGATGACCTGGTCACTAAGGCAGCGATAGGCTCACCACCTATCACGTTGTCCCGAATAAGGTTCGGTGAAAAGTGGATCGAAAATACTTAAGTGTAGACACTTAAGTATTTTATAAACTTCTGACAATTCCAGCATTGGTAAATGCGTGAAGGTATAAAAATATCATTCTCTTTTTTTAATATCTTCACGCATTTTTTCACATATATAGTCACGATAGTCAAGTGGTTGGGTGGACGGAATTCGAGTCAAGAAACCCGAATCCGATGCCCAGGTGACAGACTCGTACCAATGGTTTTTTTCACAAACGTATGTACTATTTACATCCTTGGCTTGGACATAAAGACGGCGACAGTCTCACTAGGTAGTGATAACGTGCTAGGTATCACGTTGTCAAAAAAATGTCTTCGGTCGAAGGTGGGTCGAAACGAATCGTCTAGACCTCTGAAAATATACCCCTGTATTGGGAAGTGAAGATCTTAACTTTTATTTTATTATTTTTCATACTGGGTTAGGCAGAGGTCTTGATAATGCAGATCTTTCGACCCACTTATCACCGAAGTTTATTTGGGACAGCGCGACAGGTGGCGAGTCTATAAACTTTTGAATTTTCACGGAAACGTGATAACAACCATGCAGTTAAAAGCTTGGCCTCCTGCCAGCAGGGTTCGCAGTAAAACCGTGAAATTTCCGCAACGAATTGCAAAATTATACATTGTCACTAAGTGCTGTTTAAGCGGTGGAAGGGACTTCAGTCACAAATTACACTTGACATACTTCGACCTTAATTGTATAAGCTCTCGGAGTACCTTTTTATAATGGTTATAATGGTACCTTTTTATAATTGTTGCTGACCTTTTTGTATGAATCGACGATCTCCATGTACGAACGGCGTAGACGCCAGTTTTCATGATGTCGCCAGCTCTGAGGTCCTGCGTTCGATTCTCGGTCGAGTCAATGTAGTAAACACTTTGTCTAAATTATGTCGAGTCTGGATATTTGTGGTATCATCGATGTTTCTGATTTCATAATACAAGTGTTTCAGCTGCGTATTACTTTGGAATCAGATCAATGTGTATGATGATTTCCCTATCTATGTATGTATTTATTATTCTTTTACAGATCTTTTTAAGAAATATTTGACTACAGAACATGATTTTTATTCGAATTATACTGGCTGGTATGTGTGTTTGGAAATACTTAAAAAATAATGTAAAGGCTTTAAAGTCTAGAACAAAATGGTTAGACGTTAAACCAAGTTGTTAACGAGATAGAGGTATCGGAGGCTATACACTTAGCCTCCGATACCTCTATCTCGTTATCCCGACGGGGAATACCCAACGATACATCCATCAAGCGGGATCATCCAACTTCGCTCCGTATTTATTTATTTTATTTCCCCGCGCACGCTGCATAATGGAGTAAGTAGAGTTGACAGGCACTTTCCTTAGTAATCTGTGAATATTTTTTTTTAAATTCTGCATTAACTCTGAGCGGTTTAAATCACTGTCTGCGAAAGAAGAAAAAAAGCGAAATTACCAATCTGTGCGTGTGTAGGCGATTGTTTAAAAATATATCTGCCCAGCTACAGTTGTCGTGAACAGCTTCATTATAGTTAACAGGAATACTAATAATGTTAAGCGTTGCTAGTATTTTCAATGTAGGACAATGCCCTACCCCTATAGAACTCTATATAATAGCTAATCAAACTGGATTAGCTATTATCGCTACGCTTGACAAGCGGATCGGCGAACCCAGTATAAGCCATTACTACCATAGACGCTGTTAGCCGTCGACGATCTGCTGAATTCTTTCCGTCATCTGTCGCTAGTCCTGTGTGATGTGGTAAATCTAAGACTGTCTTTATGTCCAAACTGAAGGTATACCAACGACGAACGTCATAAAAATTTTCAGAATAATCTCAATGGTTTCATCTACCATCTAGCAATCGAACTCACATCTCTCGACTCGGATTCAGACCACCCAATCACTCGGCTATCGTGGGTCACATACCCATATACTAGCAAATGCAATTCATTTGATGGCGGTACATGGATAAATTTCGTTCGGAACAAATCGACCGCCGTGGAGAGGTGCGCATCAATCTTCCGTCGCTACGTCGGTCACCTGCAAGTCCTCAATAGCTATTAATTCTTATTGCCTGCGGGCGAATAGATATTTTATGATCAATCGAACGAAGGCCGTAGTCCATTAAAATCGCAATCCACCAATAGAAATCTTTACAGCAATTTCAAGCTAGAGTTTATTAAAATGATTGTGGCATAAAATTACGTACAAGATTATCCCTAGGTGGTAGGCTCCAATAGATTTTTTATCAACAGATTTTTTTCATAAAAACTACGATTACGATTTATATATCGTTGGCTGAGACAAAAAACGACGACGAGCTCACCGCCAGTCTCGTTGTCTCAACGAATGTCTACGGTGGAAGGTGCGTCGAAAGGACTTAATTGTCTAAACCACTGTCTAGCCCAGTATAGATAATGGCGTGAAGATACGCTTAGTTGATAGTACTCCACTCTAACTTCAAAGTGAAATATAGTCAAATCACTTATTTATAGATCTTCGTCTAACTACATCCAAAGATCATTATTTTTAAGGGCCCTTTCGTAAGGAGGTTCCTCCAACGGAAAAGAAACAAGCGCAGGATATGCATCCTCCTTTTAGCATTTTTTTTTTTTACAAATGTTACACAAAATTTAACATTTATTTAATCAGAACTAGCATAGGAGCGATCAGCTAATTCCCAGGGTTTACTAAGGGTTAAAGGTTCGAATCCCGCTAGGAGCATTTGAGTGATGAATATGAAAATTTGTACTCTAGTAATACACTTTTATATTATGTGAGTTCTTTGTACCGTTGGCTTGGACTGTGATGGTGAAAGGTTCACAGCTCGCGACACGTCCCAAATAATCTGTTTGTCCAAAGATATGTTTAGGTTGAAATAACTAAATTTTCATAAATTTCTATCTATTCAAGTATTGGACATAAAAAATACACAAACATTAATACTCAGTAACGTTAGTACTTAGTAACTCTAATCCATATACAGTTTAATTTTAACCTATAATATATGAAGAGGTACTTAAGTTACACTAAGAAATTTAACGCTACAAACTCCTTGGCTTAAGATGAAATATTACGTATCAAACAGTTTTGCGGCTTCCGAATGGGAAACATTATAATATATATATCCTAGCGCTATAATCTTAAGCTCTGTTGGTTCAACAAACGCTTGGTAATATAATGTTTACCAAGATACATGAGGATCACTACATTACCTACATACAATATTATATAAAACTGTTTAAATTTTTTAAATACTGTATAGTTATATGTTAACTGAGATGTTTTTATATGTTAACTGAGATTATAACGACAGTTACGTGATTTGCCGTGTGGTTACGCTGTAAGAATATAGTTTGGGAGATCTTCATAAAGAATATCTTCTTCTTCTTCTTCTTTATTGCCTATCAAGAGTCCACTACTGGACATCGGCCTCCCCTAGAATTCGTCACAAAGAACGGTCCTCAGCCACCTGCATCCATCGACCCATCGCAACATTTTGCAGGTCGACACTTCAGCTTGGGGCTCGTTCTACACTGCGTTTGCCAAAACGAGGTTGCCTCTCTCGAATGAAGAATATTCTTTATTCTTTTTAAAATAACGCAGCTGTCACGCAAGGAAAGAATCATGGGCCTGTTTTTACAGGTTTTAATGTACTTATGAATCAAATCTTATTAATAGCAATTATCCACTTCATACTGTCATACAATTCCCTATAATGGGCTTTGGACCATATTTCCACCAGATCTTATTTGAGAAAACGTGACAGGTTTTAAGCCTATTGCCGTCTTAATGTCCAAGCTAACAATACAATATACTTAAGTACGTATACATTTATATTTATAAATATGCAATATACACGTCCATGACTCAAGTACAAACCTCTACTTTACATCACACAATTTTATGCCGATTTAAATCCGCAGCCTTTATCTTTGAAGACGGGGTCACTACCCACAAGACTATCGTTTCGTCTACTATCTGATTAAGCTTGTTACATTTGCGATACGCTATGATTCTGCGACGTCGAGCAGTTGCCTTCTTGACAGGCGACAGATAGCTACAGTCTGAATTATTCAAGAGGGCCTGCATAACTGTGATCACGTAAGCTTCAATCTAAGAAATTGTTGGTGTGACATTGTTTTATTGTTCGTGTCTCGTCGTTACAAACACATGTTTTGTTTGATTGTTTCGAGTCGAAATATAGTTTGGTGTTAAGGAGTGGAAATATAAGTTTTTTTTTTAATAAATACATACATACAAAGATCACATACTTCGCTCTGATCCCAAAGTAAGCAGCTAATGCATTTGTGTTAGTGAATCGGAAACAACGAAGGCACCACAAATACCCAGATCCGGGAAAATGTGGAAAAAATGATTTTTCTACATTGACCCGTTCGGGAATCGAACCCGGGACTTCAGAGACACCTCGAAAACCGGTGTGTACGCCACCCGACCACGGATGTCGTCGAGGTAATTATGAAATTAAAAAAAAATTTCAAAGCTTATATGGTTTAATAAGTAAATTTGAAAAATTAGGAAGCATTTAACTTAATCTCATATTTGCCAATATATTAGAACATCTTTTTCAAAGTTATATCAGTCAACCGCATACTAATGCTAACTTCTATGTAAGACATTAGCCAGTTACAATTAATTTTTAAAATATAATTATGTACAACTTGAAATAAGAGTATTCCAATTTTAAATGTTCTTCCACATCCAAAATGAAATTTCTTTAAAAAAAATGGGTAGATCAGCGTTAGAACGATTACTGCATTAGAATGATTATTGACGTGTGTGATGACGCGTGATGATATTTTTTTAAAACAGTTTAGTTTTAAAAAAATATCACCACGCAATTCCCAATACAGGGTTAGCCAGAGGTCAAGTCTAGACAATTAAGTCCCTTTGACCCACCTTCCACCGAAGTTTTTTTTGGGAAAACGTGACAAGTGGTGAGTCCGTCGCCGCCTCTATATCCAAACCAACGATGTCATTCGTACATAAGTTTTTGAAAAACCTATTGGTACGAGCCTGCCACCTGGGGATCGAACTCGGTTCTCTCGACTCGAAATTTTGACCACCCAACCAGACAGCTTTCGTGACGTACCTTAAAACTGAATTAAGCTGTTGATAAACTTCTTTTAATGTAAGTCCTTTGAAGAATGTTGGCGTCTCCCATAAGTGAGATTTGCCAAGCTAATTGGCATTCACAGGATCAGACACGCTTTAGATGCGGCTGTCTATCACCGGCCTGTCAATTATTTGTCCGGTATTTATTGAGGGATGCAATCGCTACGGATGGCATGCGGATTGGCGATCGCAGTCCCAAATACCTCGCACCTTAGACGCTGCTGTCACCAGTCAGCTTAATTTTGTCTGGCAGTTCTTAAGATTGTTATACGGCCATCTGCCAGCAGCCCTTGATGTTGTCATAGAAGGACCTCTTTCTTCACCCTGGAGTGTCTCTAAGGCCGATGCCACCAAGGCATGGACATAAAGTCGGGGGCAGGTCACGTTGCCTAAAAAAATGTCTTCGGTAAAGATGGATCGCAAGGACTTAATTGTCTAGACCTCTGTGAACCCCAGTATTGGGAATAGCGTGAAATATATTATTATATTATATATAGTAAAAATGGAAAAAAAATTAAACTGTATGCCGATGAAATCGAAAATTTAAAAGTTGACGTGTGCCATATCTAAATCCTCTTTTTGTCTGTCATCATTTTGTACGTCTTAATGTAATTTCTTTTTTATCTTTCCAGGTACGTAATTGTGACATCTAAAAGAGAACTACTATACCACTGTCACTATTGTTACAGCCGTGAGTATTCTCCTAGTGATAAAATTAAGTAAAATACTTCGACAAGTTGACGGCGAACACTTGTACGGAGCAGTCTACAAAAGGCTTCGCACCAGAGCCTCCGTTACCTCAATAAAGAAGTAGGCTTTATTACCTATACAGCAAGTTTGTATCGTTTAGACCATGTGCGTTTTCTTTGTGTGAACGTCACAGAATATCGGTACATGTATACTTTATGTGGCTGTCTCTGTGTTTGATTGGTCAAGTTTTCACTGTCGTTGTCTTTGTAAACGTAGTATTGTGTATCAATATGTTACATACGTTAACTTTGACAATCGTGTGATGTTCGAATGTCATATGTTGGAATGTTCAGCATACCTAACTCTTAAGGTACATTTCTCATCTTAAGTGCATCATGTTCTTTTATTTTCTCTCTTTTAGATAATACTTACATAAATAATACATACATGAATAGAGACTATCAAATAAATTTCTTTCACCCCAAAATAACCCAAAATCACAATCGCCCAGACCCGAGAAAATTTAGAAAAAGTTTTCTATATTGACTCGACCGAGAATCGAACTCAGATCCTAAGAGCTGGCGACACCTTGAAAACCGGCGTGTAAGCCACTCGTCCGCAGACGTCGTCAAAACTGATAATTTTTAATATTTTATAAAGTGCTTTGTTTCAAAGTCACTGTTTTATTTGATATAAAAAAACTGTTTTTAATTTACTAATGAAACAAACTCGTTGAACCTTTGTACCGTACAATATGTCTAGACGTAAATTAACCTTGCCATGCTTTGTTGACACAACTTGAAATAGTATTTGTTATTAAATGACGAACATTTTTTTATAAATTTAAATAAAGTTGTTAAATTCATTACGGGATTTTTTTTATTTTAAAACATATAAATTATGCTGAACTTTATGTAATTAAATTAAATAAATTAAAAATCCCGCCCATGTCAGTTGAAATTTTAAAAATATTTTTTCTCTTTGATTTAATAATGTTAAATTCATTATTGCAGTCTTGTACACATTCTTATATTAACTATTATTTTAACTGAACCAATTGATTAATTAAAGCCTTGCGGCACTATCAGACATATTAGATATTGAAACAGAGTTTCTGTCAAGTGTTTGTGTACAAGTGTGCAACAATAAATTTTAATAGCATGCTGTATCATCAAGTGACAACAATCACCATTCCCAATACAAGGGGATGACAGAGATCTAGACGAATTAAGTCCTTGTGACCAACATTCTAGGGAAGATATTTTTGGGACATCGTGACAGACGGTAAACCGGTCTCCGTCGTTTTATCCATTCCAATATAAATCGTACATAGGTTTTTGAAAATGCCCATTGCTATCACAAGGATCATAGATATATTTATCACTCTACTCTTTTGGCCCTATTTTCGAGACTACATAAATAAATATCTTCACGCAATTCCCAATACAGGGGTAGACAGAGGCCAAGTCTAGACAATTAAGTCCCTTTGACCCACCTTCCACCGAAGATATTTTCGGGACAACGGTGACAGGTTGCGAGCCCGTCGCCGCCTTTATGTCCAAGCCAACGACGAAATTCGTACATAAGTTTTTGAAAAACTCATTGGTACTGCCACCTGGGGATCGAACTCGGGTCTCTTGACTCGAAATTCCGACCACCCAACAACTCGGCTATCGTGACTTTTAAAGTCCGTCTTTACGTTTGTTCGAGACTACAGAACCAAATATTGCGACGTTTTAGTTAATAAGAATACCATTATATAATTACCATATTTTATATAATCTCATAAAAAACTCGACCGACTAATATAATTTATTTATAGAATCACCATTTGATAATTAGGACTGTTTATTCCTATTCTTCTATAATTTTAGTTGTTTGCAACACTATAGTTAGATGTTTGCCGGACGTTACTGATGGAAGAAAATGGTTACAGCTGACGAGTAGACAAAATTACAATCATCTGAACATTGCGTTCGTAATTTCCGAGCGCCCACATAGACCGCGTGGGATTGAAACACCTTGTCCTATGCAGCAGGGCTTTGTTAAAGGCTTGATTACAAACAGTTTGTGAGCTAATAACAGTTTCTTATAAGATGCTCGTTGTATTTCTCTATGATTACATGAATTTTGATATTTGAATCGGATTCAATCGGCTGTATAGACTGTTGCCGTCGGTACTTTGTTTAATTTATGGTCTTAAAGCATTTACAGACTCATTAAAACGTTATAGACGTAGACAGTTTATTGTCATAGTTATCTATTCTGTTATTATATTTTTTTCTACTGTATATTTGGACAATCTCATCATCATTAACAAAGCTCTGTCACGATAATCGTGTGTTTGGGTATTTGGTATTTGAGTCAGGCGACTCGAGTTCGATCCCTTGTGGCAGACTCGTATTCGTGGCCTTTTTTGAAACTTATGTACATAAGTTACGATAGCGGTGGAGGTGTCAGTTGGTTGGGGAGTCAGAATTTCGAGTCAAGAGACCCAAGTTCGAACCCCAGGTGGCAGGCTCGTACCAATGGGTTTTTCAAAAACTTATGTACGAATTATATCGTTGGCTTGGAAATAAAGACGGCGACGGACTCACCACCTGTCTGTCACGTTGTCCCGAAAATATCTTCGGTGGCAGGTAGTTTGAAGGGACTTAACTGTCTCAACTAGACCTCTGTCTACCCCTGAATTGGTAATTGCGTGTATTTTTATTTATATTTTTTTATTTATGTACGAGTCATATCGGGTATTGGACATAAAGACTGGCGCACCATCTGTCACGTTCTCCCAAATAGTCAACGGTGAAAAGTGGGTCGAAAGGACTTTGTCTAAACCTCTCTATCTCAGTATTGGGAATCGTTTAAGATATTTATTGAGAAACAAAGTAGACACCACAAACACCTAAACCTCAAACAATTTAGGATAACTGCTTTTGGACCCGTTACTGACCCGGCCGGATGTCGAACCTGAGACCTGAGCTGGCTACACCATGAAAACCGATTTGTACACTACACTTCCCAGAGTTCTTTCAGAGACTCCATTTCATTATCAGCTTAAATTTGCTTAACCTCATTTCGTTAGAGAATAGCTCACTGATCAACAGGGCTTGTTAAACAAAGGGACGCTGCAATCGTCGTAAATCTCCGTATATTTATTACTTAGCGAAAGTAATTACAAGCCGCGTACAGAGGTGCGAACACGCGAACCGTAATCGGATCTAGCACGCGAGCTGGACACATACTGTTACTTGTAATCACTAAGGAACTGATCGACGTTCCTAGCTCTATATATATAACTTTTAAGAATTAAAAAAAGAATGAAAATATCGTCACGCCGTCCTCAATACTGGGGAGGACGGAGGTCTAGATAATTAAGTCCTTTCGACCAACATTTCACCAAAGACATTTTTGGGACAACGTGACAGGTGGTGAGACAATCGCCGCCTTTTAGTCTAAATATAATAGTCAGAAGACAGTTTAGTTTTTCAAACCACATTTCACTATAACTTTATTAAGGTGACACATTATGAACCTGTGACCGTCTTAATGTCACAAAAAACCAATAATTACTCTAATGTATATTATAATACAAATTTATTATCGTTAAATATAGATTGACGTAAATTATGTTTTATTCCTGTGATAAAAACGAAAACTTCAAACAGAATGATTAAATTGAGACATTTCTAAGTCCAAATTATATTTCAATTCGTCGGAAAATATTAAATTTAGTTCACAGCAGAATAGCTTTATAAAATTTGATAGATTTCTACCTGATAAATTTTTAGTAAAAGCGCTAAAAATGTTACCGCTGACCGTAGCATTCCAGTCGAGCTGGCGCTTGCGCTAACTAATTGTACAAAGCGCGTTGGAGTGAACATTACTGCCATTACTATACAACGTACAACCTAACTTTACGTTTGTTGGAAAAATTACCTTTGTAAAAGTTACCTAACTTTCCAATTTAACGGATGCAATTCCCCACCGGAGCTGCAGCGTAAAATTTATAAAAAAGTGAGAAGAGTAGTAGTAACAAAATTAATAAATAAAACAGAATTTGAAAAAAGGGACTATTTAAATAGTCCCTTTTACGTGTGTGTTACGATGTGTTGGCCGATCGAAATTTGGCTATGGCTCGTACCAATGAGGTTTTTCAAAAACATTTCATGGTATTAGTATTGCGTGTTGAAATATTTTATTCATGGTATTATACAAAATATACGTGCCATGTCAAGTCCACGCGGACAGATCGACATGTTATGGATAGGATATTATATATGTTAGAGGATGTATATAGGATGTGATATGGATATCATGAGCCCTAAAAGAGCGGTTCAACTTACGTAAATTTATTTTCAAATTTTTCATAATTTAATTATTTTACAAATTAATTTAAATTATACTCAATTATAATAAAAATTAAAAATTTAACGCAATAATTATTAAGTACATAACAATAGGCTTTATAGCCTATTGGTGATGCTAAAACTCCCATGCGGTTTGAAGTACTCGGTGTCGATGGAATACTTTTTGTATTTCTCCAACATGGCGGTTTTCTCATAATGTTTTCCTTCCGAAAAGACTTACCGGCACGCAATAAATCTTGCACTACGCACTGCGACATATGTCAACTATTAACGTCATTTTAGTCGTATTAGTTTCCTATGAGTCGTAAGATATGTTTTTCTTTACAGTTAAAGACAGTTAAAGCTTTCTAGAACTGTTGCCCTTACGAACTAAATCTCTGCCTTTTCGCTCATCTGGTTGGATGAGCGAAAACGATAGCCCAGTTGTTAGGTGATCAGAATTCGAGTCAAGAGACTCGAGTTCGAACCCAAGGTGGCAGGTTCGTATCAAGTTTTATACATATATATATACATATATATGCCCATGAACACCCGCAATACCAGAGGCATAGCAGATGCGTTGCCCGCCTTAGAGTGCTCCCCCTGAATTAGGGGAGGGAGGGGTGTGTGGGATTCCGGTTACCTGCACTCACCAGACGAAACGCAGAAGTTTGTTAGATTTCTACTTAACGCCGGTATTCTGTGAGGTCGTGGTACTTCCCCGGTCGACCCGGCACATTCATGCAACAACAAAAGCTGATGCGTGGCTCTACCCCTGAAATTATATACGATTTGTATTTTTAGCTTGGACACTATGATCGCGACAGATTTTCAACCTGTCACATAGCTCCAAGTAAGTTCCTGCAAAATACGCATCGAAAGGACTTAATTAATTACCTAGACTTGTAGTCAGAAGGTAATTAATTCAGTCCATTCCCAGCATTAGGATAATTAGGATAATATAAATATAAAAACTTTGTAATACAACTATTTAAAATTAATCCAACTGTACAATTCAATTTGAATTGGTTTAAACAGAGGCTCATGTGATTTCAATTAAAATGTATTCAACTACAAATTGCCTAATTGTTACAGGACTAGTAAATTTATAGCGCAGAGCCATTTCCCGTTTTACGAATTTACAATTCAACTGATTAATATTCACGGCTAAATGAGCGGCTACAGCTACGGAATTCTGATTTAAAAAAGTTAAACTATAGAGAACCATTGCTCAGCACAAGTGTAACTAGTCACAATAGCCCAGTGAGTGATTCTTATTCATGTCAGTAAACCTGAGTTCGATCTCCAAGTGACAGGCACGGACCAATGGTTTTTCAAAAAACTTGTGCAAGGCGACGAGCTGCCACGTTGTTCACGTGTCACAAAAAATGTCTTCGGTGGAAAGTGGGTCGAACTCTACAGATAGTTTTCTTCCTTTGAAATTCGTACGTCAGGTTGGCAACTAACTATTTAGTCGGTTTTAAGAGAACATGTCAACTTGTTGGATGATCGTTATTCAAGGGACTGGATCGGAGTCAGTTATTTTAAATCGACCCGAGTTTGATCACCAGGTGTTAGGCTTGTACTAATGGGTTTTTCAAAAAAAAATTATATACGATTTAAATTGTTGGCTTGGACATAAAGACGGCTACGGGATCACCACCTTTCTATGAAAAGTGAATCGGAAGGACTTCATTGATCCAACCAATTGAAATATCGAGAATAGCTTGCAGATGTCATGATAAATGTGCGTGATATAGGCAAAGAAAATATTACTAAAAATGTCTACCGATGAGACGGAGCGATAGTGAGCATATAATAATCTGATGATGAATCAGTAGACGTCACTGTAGTCAAATTTGAGCAAGGAATCATCGCGTAACGTTGATTGAAAGCGTCCACTCGACAGCCGAGATGTGTCATTTGAATTATTCACAATGACGTCCGTACTAGAGCGACCCGCATGTCAAATTGGACATTACTATGTATGCGATCAACGCTGTCCTATGTACGAATAGAACTTAGATATGCATATTTATTTATTTACACTTCATACACATAAATGAACCATGCATATAGGCGAACTTAATGCCAGAGGCATTCTCTGCCAGTCCACCTAAAGAGCGATGCAGAGAAAAGAAGTAGAAAAATGGTTAAAAATTAAATGAATATATTCACAATCAAGAGTCACGATAATCGAGAGGTTGGGTGGTCGTAAGTTTCGAGTCTAGAGACCCGAGTTCATCCCCAGGTAGCGTGCTCGTACCAATGTATATTTCAAAAACTTACTTCGTTAACTTACTTACGTTGTCCCGAATATTCTCCGTGGAAGGTGGGTCAAAGGGACTTAATTGTCTAGACTAGACCTCTGTCTACCCCTGTATTGGGAATTGCGTGAAGATAATCATTTGTTTTTATTTATACGCAATCTATTTTCATTCTCTTCAATAAATTTTCTTTAACGATATAATATGCTCTAATAGTTTTAGGTAACTTATGTATGATCCTTATCTGAGGCTTGGATACTAAAAGGGTATAGGCTCCCTGCCTGTTAAGTAAGAATATTCTAAAACAAGCTCTAGTAAACTGGAGGAGGAAAAGACTCCGTCCACTGTGAATACGGATTTTCCTATCCTTTATCATTCCCCAACACTAGGCAGAGGCCTTAGGACAACACAAGAAGTGAACCGGTCGCCATCTTAGTTTCCATGCAGAAGATATCGTCGTTGTCGAAATCGTATAAAAGTTTTGAGAAAACACATTACAAGCAGTCTTTGAGTATCGAACACGGATCTTCTGATTCGAAATACCATCACTCGATCACTTTGCTATCGTAACTTGCTTTTTCATGTTCTATTATAGTTACAAAGGTAATTTAATGACTAATTGGATTATGTATTTTTTTAAAAATCCATCACTCTTGCATTTTTAAATTTACTTCCAGTGAATGAATAGAATACCAACCTTTAAGCATTAGGTTTGAAAGCTTGTGAAACTAAAGCACCGTCAATAAGTTACATACGAAATGCTTTTAAAGTAAACAGTCCAGTCGTACTTTTATGGACTAAACCAATCTTCATATTACGTTGCTTAGCTAAGACAACATGCTCCATAAATAAACAGATTTTACAGTCACCGCTGCATGTATCTTCTCTCGTACTCTATTACGTACGTTTAAAATAGATGTTATTTTAAATCGACACTTGAGATTGAATGTCTTATTCATCTCCATTTATAAGTGCCCTATCTGATACGAAGAAACTTTGTACATTGTAATTTAGACGTCGAAGTGTTCAAGTCGTTTGTAACTTTAGAGCTACGGTGGAAATTATGTCATAGTAATAAATATTATTTTTGTATCTTCACAAATTTGCCCAATATTGGAGTAGATAGAACTCTGAACAATTAAAATCATTCGAAATACCATTCACCGAAGCTTTAGTGTCCAAGTCAACGGTACAATATAATTACATACATATAGATTTATGTCCCAAAAATAACTTAGGTGGAAGGTGAGTCGAAAGGAATTAATTGTCTACCCCTGGAAATTTATTGCATGAAGATATTATAATAAATAAATAAATGTAAATATCTTCATGCAATTCCCAATACAGGGGCAGACAGAGGTCTAGTCTAGACAATTAAGCCCCTTCGACCCACCTTCCACCGAAGATATTTTCGGGACAACATGACAGGTAGTGAACCAGTCGCCGTCTTTATGTCCAAGCCAACAATATAATTCTTATATAAGTTTTTGGAAAACGCATTGATACGAGCCTGCCACCTGGGGATCGACCTTGTGTCTCTCGGCTCCCGACCACCCAACCACTCGGCTAGTTATGAAGTGTTCTTTAAATAAATTCGTTTTCTATAAGCTTATGACAATCTCCAGAAACAAACATATAGGAGAGACCTGTTTGGCTACGCTGAATAATTCTGATTTAAAATTCATGTAAATATAATTTGAATAATTTAATAAGCCACGGTAGCCGAGTGTTTGGGTGATCATAATTTGGGTGGAGAGACCCCGAGTTCGTTACCCAGGCGGCAGGCTCATACCAATGGGGTTTTCAAAACCTATGTACGATTCATATCGTTGGCTTGGACATAAAAGACGGCGATGGGCTCACTACCTGTCACGTTGTCCCAAAATATCTTCGGTGGAAAGTGGGTCGAAGGGACCTAACTGACTAAACTATACCTTTGTCTACCCCTGTATTGGGATTTGTGTGAAGCTATTTATGTATAAATGTAATAAACATAATTTTGAATAAAACTTCTTTTTTAAGGAAAAATTAGCTCATTCTCATCCTGTTATAATTATATATTCATTACAGTCTTGTGCATCTCTAGAAACATTCTTATGCAGAGAAATGAATACATTTGCGATTGTGCTGTCACAACTCACAGATTATGTGAAAAATATCATTTAACAAAGAATAACAACAGTCTAATAATTTTCAGTAATAATAGTAGTATTGTAAACATTTCTTCGAAGTTACTTCTTTGTAAATACTTAATAATAAATAATCAAGCTGTTAGTATATTAATTTAAGTAACAATAGCCGAGAGGTTGGGTGGTCGGAATTTCGAGTTAAGAGACCCGAGTTCGTTCCCCAGGTGACAGGCACGTACCAATGGATTTTTTAAAAACTTATGTACGAATCATATCGTTGGCCAGAACATAAAGACGGCGACGGGCTCACCACCTATCACGTTGTCCCGAAAATATCTTAGGTGGAAGGTGGAGGCGAAGAAGAACAAAGGGACTTAATTGTCTAGACTAGACCTAGACAGAGGTGTCGTGAGACACTCCTGTGTTGGGAATTGCTTGAAGATATTTATTTATTTATAGAACATTCTGAGCAGCTTTAAGCCTCCTCATTCGGCCTACAGTGAAAGACAACGTCACGGCACCAAAGGTGACCATTACCAACACGCACAGGTTGTATTATTTGACCAAAGACTATGTATGAGATATACTTAACGAGAAGATATAACTTTTCAAAAAAGGGCTCCGACAAATGCACCTTATGGGAGAGACCCTTGTACTCTAAATGTAAATTTAATTCAATATGTTTCTGTTCTGAAGAGTTAGAAGTTCGATATCCAGGCGACAGCCTCGTACCAATGGGTTTTTTCAAAACTTATATACGATTTATATCGTTGGCTTGGACATTGAGACGGCGACGGGCTCATGTTGTCCCAAAAATTTTTTGGTGGAAGGTGGGTCGAAACGACTTTACTGTCTAGACCTCTGCCTACCCCTGTATTGGGAATGGCGTGAGATGTAATATGTTTCTGTTCGAATTTGAGTAAGCACCACACTTACTACAACGATACATACTACAGAGAGTAGTATGTATCGTTATCGAACCATTATAGAACTGTATTGCTATATTTCCAAGTCATGAATTTTCCAAGTGGCAACTTTGTAATCCTGACCTTAATAAATACGGACTTAAAGGTAAGCTCGCAGTTCAGCAACTACATTTATGTGGTCCGACCTTAACTGTCCCGCTTAATTGTAGTTCGGGATCACTCTCATTGTCTCCTACCCAAATTGTTTCATAACTTATTTGGAATTACCTTTGAACGTGTGGTGGTGCCTTTATTGCCAAATTAGAAACTTTAATAAAATTAATTGTAACCTTAGTTTCCGATTGTTATCCATTCCGACGAAGTCGTACATTGTTTCGTAGTCTTCGAATTGGATATATGTCGATAATGTTTTTCATTTAACAAATACTGCTTTAATGTTATCTTGTAAATAAATAGATAATAATAAATATCATCAAGCTAATTCCAATACTAGGCTAGACAATTAAGTCCTTTCATCGAAGACTATTTGGGACCACGTGACAGGTCGCAAGTCTTTATGTCCAAGCCAACGTATAAGTCGAATATTTCAAAAAATTCGTTGGTACGAGAACTCTGGTCTCTTGATTCGAATTCCGATCTCCTAAACACCCGGCTATCGTGACCTTTTTAACGACAAACCTGTGCATCAATTTTGTCCTTTCATTTAAAATAAAATAAATCATATCGTTTTGTTAAAACTGCCTAACTTGTAGTAAATTAGGTATATAGATTGCGACAACATCAAATGCATTGCTTTGATCCCACTGTGAATAGCTGAAGCACTTTGTTATGGAATCAGAAACAATGAAATTACTGACAGGAAAATTCGAGACAATAGAGAAGAAGTAGTTTCCGACATAGACCTGTTTGGAAATGGAACCCTGGACCAGAGACTCTAGAGACACTCGAACACGGAGATCATCAAATAAGCACTTATTTGATGATCTCGGTACATCGTAACGCCAATTTTTAGGATATTAGGCTTATTTTATTCTTAGGTTAGGTAAGATTATTCTTTCTCAGAAAATGCTGAGTGAATCTCTTTTCGGTACTAATTACAATAAAGTAACTTGGTTGTACTAATTATTTATTATCTTTTTTTTTACAAATTTTTGTTTACACAAGTGCTTAACCTACTTACTTTGGAATTAGAGCAATGTATCTGATGTCGTTCCTATCTATGTATGTATTTATTTATTATTAATAATATATAGCTACAATAGTCTAGTGGTTGGGTGATCGGAATTCGAGTGAAGAGACCTGAGTCCGTTCCCGAAGGCTCCTACTAATGGTTTTTTTTTCTTCAAAAAATTATGTACGATTTATATCGTCGGCGTGGACATACAGACGGTGATGGGCTCACCATCTGTCACGTTCTGTTAATAAAGATGTATTCGGTGAAACTTGGGTCGAAAGGAAATCTTTGTACTTGCTTATAGGCATTATCTTTTGTACTCGTGTTAATTAAATATTTTATCTTTTATAATAGATTTCATATTTTTCTAATATATAGATTATGGACTATACATTGATTTGAAGTCACGATAGCCGAGTTATTGGGTGGTCGGAATTTCGAGTCGAGAGACCCGAGTTCGACCCCGATGAGTTTTTCAAAAACTTATGTACGAATTTCATCGTTGGCTTGGACATAAAGACGGCGACGGCCTTACCACCTGTAAAATATCTTCGGTGGAAGGTGGGTCAAAGGGACTTAATTGTCTAGACTTGACCTCTGTCTACCCCTGTATTGGGAATTGCGTGAAGATATTTATTTATATTTTACGAACTATACAGCTCATTAAGAGTTGCTAACGTTTAGATAATTAGTAATCATTCAACTTTCGCTGTATGAAGCAACGGCGACGCGCGTGGGCGGGGTAGTCAGAAATCTTTGAAGAGTTGTCGAACATCTTCTAAGAATTAATTACAAACTAGTATTGTGTACTGTCAGTGGTGTTGGATCTGTATTTTGTATCGTATTTAAACTGTATAGGCAGCATGAGAAACCAAATCTTAATGAACAAATAACTCTTTGGCAAAAATGTATTTGTTTCAAAACTAATAGTATATTTCATTCGATAGTACATAACATAACGTTAACCGTTTCAGCTGTAATTTTTATGTACAATAAGAAAAATTATCGGAAAATTCTTTTATCTGAACAATGAAATCTTCACGCCATTTCCAATACAGGAGTGGACAAAGTTTTTGAAAACACCGTAACAATGAATTTTTTGGAAAACCTTACGTATGATTTATATCGTTGGCTTGGACATAAAAGAGAGAGAATTAGAGAGAAGAGAAGGATGGTCGAAAGGACTTAATTGTCTAAACCTCTGCCTACTCCTATATTGGGAAAGGCGTGAAGATATTTTATTAGAATTTCTTAGAGATAGAAAATAAATTGGATAACGATGCGGGTTATATTTAGTAACTATACGACTTTACTCTGTAACTAACCAGGCCAATAAGCTGTAACATTAACAATGCTCTAACGCCGTGTAACGTTGAGCGAGTCCTCTCGACAACCGGCAGATACCTCTGGATAACTGTCTCGCGCATTATTCACAAGTGCCCGCACAATTGCATCTATTGATATCACTACTATCTAGACACTATACGTGAAGCCGGTATACTTGCTTACATTATTTTTTCTAATCTTTACGCACGGTAGAGTTCTAGACAATGAAGTCCTTTCACCAAAACCAATTTTTAGATGAGGCAGATGGTGAGCCTCTTACTTTGAGTGTCTGAGCTAAAGGTAAAATATGCTGTCTCATATAAATATTTATATAAACGTGTGAATCGAGTCTTGTACTCACGTTCATCACACAAATGTTTAATATTTTTATATATTCACGCATTTCCCAATATACGGAGATAGACAGACAACAGGGCGATCTTGCTACCGTCTTTGTTTTCAAGCCAACGATGTAATATAAGTCGTCCATAAGTTTGAAAAAACTCATTCGTACAAGACTGTCTTCAACGGATCGAACTCGAGGTCTCAGGACTCGAATTTTGATTACCCAACCTCTCGGCCAATGAAAGGCTTAGTGTATTTTAGCTATATACATGTTTCTATGTGTTTTTTTGTTTTTTTTTAGTAAAAATTTCAAATGTTTCCGTTATATATGTAGTATATTTCTTATTTCAGGTATGTGATATGAAACCCACATCATTAAAAGTTGAAGTAATTCCATGCCGTAAGTCTTTCTTAAGTGAATAGTTCAATAAATTCATACATATGTAGATAGAGACAACATTTCATAAATTCCTCTGATCTCAAAGTAAGTAGCTTAAGCACTTGTGTTATGGAATCTGAAACATCGAAGTTAACAAAAATCCAGATCCGAGAAAATACGGCCAATTTTTTTCTACTTTTATCCGACTGGGAGTCAAACCCAATACTCAGAGTCGGGGACCATGATAACCGGTATATACGCCACTCGTCCACGAAGGAAAAGCGGACGCAGATAAAAAGCGAACATCTAAAAAGCCGGTATAGCGAGACAGAGTTATAAATAATAATACATACAGAAGTTTTAATTAACGTTGTCGCTAACTTTGACGTCCGACAAAGCATTTTTACTCCGTCATACAATGACAAATATATCAATGGATGATTGTGACGTCTGTCAATTGATATAGAATGTCAGCGAAGTAAATGTCGAACGTTGGTCGCCTACATAAAAAAAATGTAAAAGTTTTTGAATAACCCATTGTTACGAGCCAGCCACCTGGGGATCGAACACGGGAACTCGAAATTTCGACGATCCAACCACTTGGCTATCGTGACTTTTAATTATCCTATATTAATTAATGTTTAAATATACGTTCCAAACGAACCTGTAGAAAAACACAGTCAAAAAAGTAATTTTCTCAACCTTCCCTAACGAACCCTAAAAAACACCTGCGCCTCGGACGCCGTGCTGTAAATGTATGCGGAGATTTAAGAGACGAGTTAAAACGTGACATGGGAAAGAAAAGGCTTAGTAGCACATTCTCCAGTCTCTCCCCGGCACGTCGTCGCAATATGGGGTTACTCCGCTTTAATGTTATTACATTCATATTTTCAATGCGATAGGTTTTCGATCGGATTATAATCATAGTTAACGGTCATACTTAAATCAGAATACGGCTGTAAGAGTAGTAAAATATTATGATTTTCAAATAAAAGGAAAGTTAACATATTTTCCCAAAAAGAAGTGACTTTTAAATAGCATTAAATAAAACTGCGGCCGTAATCTATACATATAAATAAAATTAAAGTGTCTGTTTGAAATATTGAATTAACCGTGTTTTACTGAATGTATATGAATATATATACGGTACATATACCAAAATAACATTTTTTATCTGTCTGTCTGTTTGTTGCGGCTAATCTCTGAAACGGCTGGACCGATTTTAACAGGAATTCCACTGATAGATAGCTAATGTTATAAGGATTAACATTGGCTACTTTCATTTAGAAATGAATCAGAATCAAAAGAAAAGAAGAAAAAAATCAAATCAATCATGGTTTCGCGTTAAATGTTAAATTGCGGTCAAAGCCGCGGGGGGCAGCTAGTACAATATATACTTGTAACTTCTACCACTACAACTACGCTGCTTCTACAACTACGCTGAAGGTGTCCTCATGTCGATATACTGTGAGGCCATTGCCGCCCTGATCTAGCAGATTCATTGCTGTTGCAGTAGAATTCCTCGAGAGGAGCGAGGGCTACCACACGCGTCGAGCTTGTAAACAGGCGCTGCTTGAACTTTTTGTTTTCATTAATTTGCCATAGACAAAAATTTGAATCAATAACAACTTTTTAATAAATAGTAATAACATAAATAGTAGATTACATTAGATATATACTAGTTTCCGATGTGTGCTGTTCTGTTATGAAATACTTTAGTGAGTTAGAACTGATGTAGTGTTGTATTGTTCTAACTTGATATACATATTACATTATACTTCAAAAATTTTAAAATAAATAACAGTTACGATATGAAATACGGGTGCAGTACAACTCACGTGTAAAATAACATTATGAAGTCGGTGAGAACAGCAATAAAGAGCTAAACTCGAAAATAGCATATCACGTATTCATTTTATTGCGATTTTTTTAAAATAAAACCTTTTCCAGCGGTCACATAAATGATACTGTAAACGTAAAGGTAATGAAAAAATATTTTAATGCAACCACATAAGGTATAAAAACTTTTTTTAATTTAATGTATTATACATTATATTTTCATTTCTGCGGATTGCGTTTATTCATCTGGCCCGATACTGGTTCGATTCCCGCTAGATACAAGCATGAATTCTCCGTGGCTGAGTGGCGTATACACCGGTTTTCACGGTGTCGCCAGCTCTGAAGTCCCGACTTCAGTGCTAGCGATACCGTGGCCTCCCGTCCGGCCCGATAATGTACGATTTTTATCTCCTCACCACGTTGTCACGGTCACTCCACGTTGTCCACGTTGTCACAAAAAAAATGCCTTCGGTGAAAGGTAAGTCGACCGGATTGAATTGTCTGCACCCCTGTCTACCCCATTATTGGGAAAGACTAAAGATATTTTTTTTATAATCATCAACAAATATTCACAAAACAAAACTGAAATAAATTCGCGGTGAATGAACTCAATAACAAAACAAGGAGAGAACCACAGAGCAGCAATGTTATTGTCTCTCTGTGCGACAAATAGAAGGAAACACATAAATCTAAAGATTTATCAGCAACGTCCATCTGAATGTAAACAAGGGAAGCCGATCTCGTAACACAAAAGGAAGCGTGATAAGCGGGAGCAGTAAATTAATCCAAGGGTGGGGGAGTTTACGTTTTTATTTTAGCGAATTGTGCATTCAAATCATAGTAATTCCATAATCATCATAATTCCTATGAATGGTTTCCGGTTTTGTATCTTAGAGGGCACGTTCGGTGGGCAATTCAGACGATGTAGGAGTGTATGTTTTTAGAAGAGCATGAACTACACTAAAATATATGCAATGGTGCAGCAGAGGTCGCCCGTTTATAATTCACGATAGCCGAGTGGTTAGGTGATCCAAGTTCTATTCCCAGGTGATAGGCTCGTGCCAATGTTTTTTTTTTTTTTCAAAATATTTATATTATCGTTAGTATATAAAGACGGCAACAGGTTCACCACCTGTTACGTTATCCTAAAAAATGTCTTCGGTGAAAGGTGGGTCGAAAGGTCTCCTGTCTACCCTAGTATTTAGAAAGACGTAAAGATATTTTTCATAATCACCAACAAATATTCACAATACAAAACTGAAATAAATTCGTGAAGTCAAGACATCCGTCTACTCCATTTGGGAATGACCTGAAGATATTTTTATATGTAAATTTATATAAATTTTAAAAATATATATAAATTTTATATATAGGTAACATTGCCGTATGGTTACAGCGTATGCTACTCTTGTCTCCCGTGTGTGGTAAAAGGTAACTAAGGAAAAGGCCTTGAAAATACAATCGGCTTCCGACTGATGACATGATAGCTGTCTTAAAAAATACCAGACTAAAGAACAGTAGACCGTTGACAGGCAGCAGCGTCTAAGGTACGAGGTGTCAAGACTGCGATCGCCAATACGCTTGCCAGCTGTGACGGTTATCTCACCCTGCCGTATACGAGTGGCATGTACTCTGTTATTGGACTTATGCCTGCTAGTGGACTTTTAGAGACAGTTATATTAATTATGATGTAGACGAAAAAAAGTCACGATAGCCCGATGGTTGGGTGGTTGGAATTTCGAGACGAGAGACCTGAGTTCGATCCCCAGGTGGCAGGCTCGTACCAATAGATTTTTCAAAAAAAATATTAAAAATGATTGTCCTGTCACGTTGTCCCGAAAATATCTTCGGTGGAAGGGGAGTCGAAGGGACTTAATTGTCTAGACTAGAGCTCTGTCTACTCCTGTATTGGGAATTATGTGAAGATATTTATTTATTTATTTTTTATTAATATAGGAGTTTTAATTTAATTTAATTTAATTAACCGGCATTAAAAGAAGAACTTTTAATGCCGGTGACATTGTTCAAGTTACCTTCATCTACGAAACTCTTTCGAATCCAGAAGTCAGAGCGAATGGAACTCGGGAACTCAGCGCAGGCGACAACATCAAAACCGGTGCGCCGCTCGTCCACGGAGGAGGCACTGCATACTGTATCAAAGTTAGATAGATAGGTTGGGTGATCGGAATTCGAGTCAAGAGACCCGAGTTGGATCCCCAATGAGTTTTGTTTTTTCAAAATATTTATATTGTCGTTAGTATATAAAGACGGCAACAGATTCACCACCTGTCAGGTTATCAAAAATGTCGTCGGTGGAAGGTGGGTCGAAAGGACTTAATTGTCTGGACTTCTGTAGATAGATGTATAGACATTAAGTCCTTTCGACCATTTCCCCTGCATTGGGAAAGGCATGAAGATTTTATTTCAATTTGGATATTAGTTCATCTAAACGTTAAAGAACATTGAAGGCCGGCTACATTATTCAAGTTAGCTTCGTATACGAATTGTTAGCATATTGATCTGAGATTCTTTCAAATACAAAACCTAGGGTGAAAGGAACCCGGGAACACAGAACTGGCGGTAAAACCGGTATGTAAGCCACTCGACCACTGAGGTCGTCGAATGAGAACTGCGCATTGTATCAATATAACACGTTCAATGATTATTCCGCTTGGAATTTTATTTGTGACACGTTATCGTTTCAAGTTCTGAACACCGCAGTTATTTACAGATTTACGACTTTTGTTTCATTGAATTAAAGATCACCGGACCGTAACGTGGTCTGAATACGGAGGAGCACATAACTGACGAAGTACGTAACGTTTAGTACAGCTAAGCAAGAAATACTACTTTGTCTCATAAAAGAATATATCTTCACGCCATTCTCATTACAGGGGTAGACAGAGGTCTCGACAATTAAGCCCTTTCGACCCACCTTCCAGCGAAGAAATTTTTGGTACAACGTGACAGGGGGTGAGCCCGTCGCCGTCTTTTTGTCCAAGCCAACGATGTAAAGCGTACGTAAGTTTTGAAAAAACCCATTGGTACGAGCCTTGGGGATCGAACTTGGATCTCGTAACTCGAATTCAGATCACCGAACCACTAGGCTATCGTGACAAATTTGTCTCATAGCGGTCTGATAAATGCACTGCAGTATTATCCATACATATTATTACTCATCCATACAATTTGCCACACTCGCCACGCTTGGTAAGCGGATTGACGATCGCATTACCAGACTTTATTACATAAGACGCAGCTGTCCGTCAAAAGTCTGTTAAATTTTGGTCTGGTATTCTTCGAGAAGGTTATCCCGCCATCTATCGATAGCAATTGCAACAAGGCTTTTCCCTCAGTCGGCTATTATGACAGTCGCGGTGGGAGTGGTGGTGTGGGGGAGGGGAGGAGGATTACTATTCTTACCCGATACCACACGGCGCGGCATACATACAACATGCATGTTACATGATGCATAAAAACGCCTGACAGATGAAGGAGAAATAAAAAAAGATCGCTATTATAAACAAAATAAGAAGAGCAATAACTTTATAATTCGTTTTATCTTTACGCATTTCCTAATACTGAGGTAGCAGAAGACAATATAGTCCTTTCAAACCACATTTCACTGGTGCTTATTTTTGAGACACCGTCACAGGTAGTGAGTGTGCCATCAACTTTATAGCGATATATATTAAAATTATTAGACATATACTTTTATGTGATTAAATTGAAGAGAAAAAATGTTTTTAAAATTGCAACTGACACGACAGACATATACTTTACAATATAGACATGAATTGTAAGATAAAACTTCAACTAAACTTAGTGTTTCACTTAGCGGATAAACGGTTTGGATAAACTTTTCCGTGCGATTTTCTATCGTTTCAAACTTTCATCCAAGTTTCTTTTTTTTTTCCTAAAACTGGCTTCATTTTGCTTCTTACACGTATTTTAAAACCGAAAAAGTTTTCTTTCTTTCGAGGGGCCAGAATGGTCGAAGGTGATCTGAATTTGAAATCAAAGAACCCGAATTCGAGCCCCAGAAGTAAGAACCCCAAATAAATAAAAATAAACAAATGAGATAAAAAAATTTCATCACGCACATTTCCTGGTGGGGTAGCCATAGAGAACAGATGGAATAAATATTTTAGTATTTTCTACATTAAAATATATTAACGATATCTAATCATATTCAGATTTGTTTTTACTCTGTTAAAATACATTCTTTCGTCTGTTTCTTCGCCTCATTATGAAACGGTGGCAGATTAAAACATGACAATCGGTGGATGTAATTTACCTATGTTTTTTTAAGTAGAATAACAGCAATTATTTTCGATTCCCGATCGGGTCAATGTAGAAAACATTTTTTTTTACATTTTTTCGGGTCTGGGTGCTCGTGGTGCGTTCGTTGTTTCTGATTCCATAATACAAGTGCTTTGGATGGTTACTGTGGCAACAGAGCAATGTATGTGAGGTTGTCCCTATCATCTATCTGTCTGTGTAATATATTATCATTATTTCGAATTCGTACTCTATCACGTTTAATGCAATCGCATCTACAAATTACCTAATTGGCTCAGTGGTAATTAATTTATAGCGCAGAGAGCGATTTCCACGGGTTACAAATTAGCCCCTCCACTGATTAATATGCATGGTAGTGAACGGACGTTGACAACTGTGAATTTGTGATTTCAAGCGACTTAGAGACATTAATATTAGACGGTTACGATATCCGAGTGGTTGGGTGATCGGAATTCAAGTTAAGGGATCCGAGTTCCGATCCGAATCCGAGTTTGATTCCCAGGTGGTATTTTTGTATGTGTTATGGGTGTTTATTTATAAATAAATATTATATTAAAATATTTAAATATGTAAACTATTTAAATATATAAGTATGCACCGTTGGCTTGGACACTAAGACGGCTAACCACCTTTCTCTAAAGCCCATTTAGGCTTTAAGTGGGTCGAAAGGACTTCAGTGTCTACCCCAGGATTTTGGATATGCATGAAAGTAAAAAATGCATTTAATACTCGCGACTGTGGTATCGTAATGGAACTCCATGATTAGATTAATTGATATTGACTTTTACTATTTCCGCAGTTTAATTATTATACTTTAAATTTGTGATTTAACTTTTTTGGCATTGTCAAAGGATTTTAAATGGATTTTTTTTATTACAAACCGTTACTTTGAGCAGATCAATTATATTTATATTTAAAAAGTCTATCTTAAAATGATCTTCTTAATGTAAAATGAATTGTGTTTTTTTTTTGAGATATTTTATAATTCCTGGCAGCATAGACGTTATGAGCAAAGAACGTTTTTTAAAAAAAGAAATGTGTTAAAGGCGTAAGTAAACGCCGGAGTTTAGTTTTGTTTTTATTTAGTACTGCTTGAAAGCCAATCACGTATTTTACGTAGTTGTAAGATGTATCTGTACTTCCTGTATTTTGTAAGCTTGAACTACTGAAAATAAACTGATCAATATTTACGGAACCTTACTAAATTCATAAGTGACTGCAAACACGTTTGATTTCCGTAGTCTGTACAAACTTATTTATTTTAGCGAGGAGAATTTATATTGAATCTGAGAAACTATAAATTAATTTTATTCATTTCAAAATGACTTTGACCTTATTCAAAAGTTATTCGAAGTTTCTGTTGATTTATTAAAAGTTTAATCAATTAAATTTATAGAACAAATCTGTTAATGCTATATTAATATATAATAATCAAGTCACGATTGCCGAGTGATTTCGAGTCCAGAGACCCGAGTTCAGGTCAGGGCAGACTCGTACCAATGGCTTTTTCAAAAACTTATGTACGAACTATATCGTAGGCTTGGACATAAAGACGGCGACGGGCTAACTACCTGTCACGTTGTCCCGAAAATATCTTCAGTGGAAGGTGGGTCGAAGGGACTTAATAGTCTAAACTAGACCTCTGTCTACCAGGGGTAGTATTGGGAATTGCGTGAAGATATTTATTTATTTATCTATTTTATTTATTTATATCTGTTAATGATTTGACAGGGAATAAATTTCTAATTACGAATTCATTTATCACATTAATTTGTCTTACCTAAGTAATAGTAAATGTTCACTTCAGAACATATACCACGCCCGAAAACATAATTTGACTTAATATCCACCCTTGACGAGCAGGATTGGCGATAGCAAAATGCAACAAGTTGCAACTTAGACACTTTTGTCTGATTTATTCTCGCTCGCATATTATATTAAAACAGTCATACAGGTTTTTATATATCTAAAAAGATTATAGCTATATACAACGTGATCTGTATTACCACTTACTATCAAGTAAACTGTTAATTTATAAATGACATCCAATACAAAATAACTTGGTTTCCGTGGTGGTATCATGGTGGCTTAAAAATATGGTGACATATTCTTAAGCCACCATAATACATAATTACCTATATGTATGAATGTTCTATTCTATTCATGAATATAATATTTATTAGTGAAATATAGATCTTTCACATTTAGATACAGGTTAGGCCTATCCCTTTCTTCTCGAAAGTGCCGTAAGAGGCGACTAATGAATAAGCCTTGACAAGTTATTGTTATCAAGGATGACGAGATGATTATCTCGAATAAATCTGAGACCAAAATATGCATAAACGTGTTATCTTCCCGAAAATATCTTCGGTGGAGGGTGGTCGAGGGGTCGAAGGGACTTAATTGTCTAGACTAGACCTCTGCCTACCCCCTCCCCCCCATGGGAATTGCATGAAGTTATTTATATTTTTATTTATTTATGTTATGTACGTATAAAAATCTGGTTACAGTTATAAAGAATTATGAAAGAAAATTACGGATTAACATTACGTTGTATTCCTACCTAAAACACAACTAAACCACTAAAATAAAACATTATAAGCGGCATAAACGAATTAAACGTTGCATTTCCAATTGACGTAGTAATTAATGTCGGTCCCTACTCCAGCCGTGTTAGAGGGCTCGTGAATCATTTGATAGGCGATTTCATTTACAGCTAATAAAGTTTTATTCGAGTGCATTGAAGATCTGTGTTGATGAGATTGTTTATTATTATGATCGCGCGGCAGTGTGTTGCCGTCGTAAATTAATGCTTGTGTGACGTTGATTGAGCCACGCGATGTTAAGCGATATATCGTCGCTTTATAGTCATGATAGTGGTTAGGTGGCCTAGTGGTTGGTTGATCGGAATTCGAGTCAAGGGAGAGATCGGAGGCGAGGAGGATCGTACTAAATATCCAAAAATATGTTCGGAGGAAGATGAGATGAAATGAATTTTTGAATGAATTTTTTCGTTTGTTTCGTGAGGTACGTGAATTCTTTCCGATCGTAGTTCATCGAAATTGACAAATGAAAGTTCTGGGGCTAGGAAAGTAATACTAATTCTAAACAGAAAAATATAGGAAAAGCCCTTTCTACATCACAATACAAAGTACAAACATTTCCACATTTAACTATTCACTTTAGATATTGATCTCCAACAAACTACCAACTTTCAATTTTTGTAGGTCAAAAACTACGTCACAAACTTAAAGGTTTAAACTTAAATGTGTAACTTCGCCACTGCATATATACAATATAGCCATAATACCAGTGCTTAAGCTTAAGCTTACTTACTTTGGGATCAGGACAATGTATGTGTTGTTGTCTTTATTCCGTCGCACAATCTATGAAACTCAAATCATGTTCCTTATTCAACTAGAAATACAGAGTCGCTTCGCTTATACATATAACATTCTTAACCTCAAGAGCGGATCGTCATTCACCAACTTACCTTTATAGTTTAGTTTCATTTCTAGCTTATGAACGTGTTAAATTTCATATATTGTGGACAGGTTTTTGTGCTTCGGTAACTTTAGAGGGCCCTTGAACGATCAGCGTGTTGATTACATTCTAAAGTTTAATTGCTCATTCAATTTTAATGATATTTTATACTTTGTGAAACTTTTTAAATTTTTATGTGGCGGCAAAGAAATCATCAGCTTCAAAACTTGAACCCAACGAGTGTAAAAGTAAGGCATAAATGAGGGCAAAGAAAAGACTACATTTTTGTTATTATTTGCATCATTTATCATAATGCCCAGAAAACGCAACTACGATCACGTTTCGGCTAAAAGCGCTGTTCAAGTATACAATTTCATTCACCGGTAAATCAGGAATGTCTACAATTCCTGATTTACCCATATTTCATACTTCGTTCTTCGTCCCTTTCAAATACCATAGCCTTAGTTTTATTAACTAACTCTTAATACGTTTAAAGATAAATATTTAGATTGATTGTAAATAGCCAGGACCTTGCTCAATTTGTCACCAAAAAAGATTTTTTATCCTCAATACTGAGTTAGACAGAGGTCTAGTTATTTCGACCTACCTTTCACTGAAGTCTATTTGGAACCACAAGGCTGGTGGCAAACCTATCACCGTCTGAGTGCCTTTTTAAGTAATAACAAAGTGAAATTGTAAAAAATAATATCTTATTAGTTATGTTCATTTTAATGAATATAATTACCATTTTATTTTTTATCCTTGCAATTCACTTTCGCAACAAAATTTCTAATTGCATAGAACTGACTAAAAGCTAGCAGTAGGATGTGAACTACGCTAGAGTGCATCTTTGAGGTTGCCAAAGCATGCGAAATACTTTGCGGGAATGCATTTACATACCAGTGAATAAGTCATATTAAAATATGCTCCATAATTTTGTTTTTATATGGAACTTATTTTTTATTTTTTAATAAATAAATAAAAACATAGGGACAACTTTACATACTTAGCTCCGATCCCAAAGTAAGTAGTTAAAGCATTTGTGTTATGGATTTGGAAACCACGAAGCTATTACAAACACTTTAAGATAATGTAGAATAAACACCTTTCACCGAAGCCCTTTTTTTAAACTACGTGACAGGTGGTGAGCCCGTCGCCGTGTTTGTCTGATCATGTCCAAGCAACGATACAATTCGTGCTTAAGTTTATTTTTAAGTAGGCACCACCGGGAGATCGAACTCGGGTCTCTTGACTCAAATTCCGATCACCCTACCACTCAACTGTCGTGACTCAGTGTTAATCATGTCAATATGTTAAGAATCAAATTCCTGTTTGCCATGAGACACTTACTCTTTATTTACTTTTCTATTAAATGTACTATCATATAAGTCAAAATGCTTAATGTCCCAAAGCTTATTACTTATTTTATTGCCCGCCAATGTTATAGGAGTTTTCGGAGTTCGTAAATAATATATTGAATTGGTTATTGTAGGCACACGCGACTGAATTTAATGTTACCATAAAAATGCTAGACGCGCTTTATATAAATTTATGTCAATTACATAATAATTTATTTGATTACACAATCAACTAATATGTACTTTATTGTTATTTTTATTCCCAATACAGAAGTAGGTAGAGGTCGAGACAATTAAGTCCTTTCATTTAAATTAAGACAATTAGGTGACTATGAGGACTAGCACGATGAAGTGGCAATAGGCCGGCCACATAGCTCATAAAACTGACAACTGTTGGAGAAGAAAAGTTCTCGCGTGGCGGCCTCGTTCTGGCAAGCGCAGTATAGTACCCTCCTCAAAATGAAGTGACGATCTGAACAACATTGCGGGCAGTCGATGAATGCTTGCTTGTGATCGTTATTTGTAGAAATTTTTGGGGGACGCCTATGTGCAGTGGACTTTTGATGGGCTGTAAAGAAGAAGAAGAGAAGAATTAAGTGACAGGTGGTGAGCCCGATGCCGTCTTTATGTCCAAGCCTACGATATAATTGGTGCTTAAGTTTTTGAAAAAACCCTTTGCGTACCAAAGGGTTTTTTAAAAAAAAAAAAAAGCCTGCCTTGCCACTTGGGGATCGAGCTCGACTCTCTTGACTCGAATCACGATGACCCAACCACTTGTCTGTCACGATTATATTTCTTTTTCTTATTTTTATCTATTTGCAATTCAAATGCACTTTATATAACTTGTATTAGAAACATAGGAGATACAAGGTGGTAAGTCTGTCGCCATCTTAGAGTCCAAGCCAATGGCAAGATACATTTGCGTAGATTATTTACATTGCGCAAATTTTAAGGAATTTTTAAAAACATATTCGTTAACTTTTTGTTATTGAATGAAAAAGTAATTTAAAAAATCAATTGACATGGGCGGGATTCGACGTCAGCCATATGGAAAAGGTTGCGTGTTCGTATCCCAGCCGTGTCAGTTGAATTTTTTTATATCTCTTCAATTTAATAGATTATTTACATATACACCATATAAACAACCATTATTCGTACTCATCACACAAATGTTTACGGATTTGACCCAGCAACACTAGCTTTGAAGCCCCACGAACTAATATATCGACTCGTTGTATACGATAGCCGAGTGGTTGAGTGGTCGGAATTTCGAGTCGAGAGACCCGAGTTCGATCCCCAGGTGGCAGGCTCGTACCAATTGGTTTTTCAAAAACTTATGTACGAATATCGTTGGCTTGGACATAAAGACGGCGACGGGCTCACCACCTGTCACGTTGTCTCGAAAATATGTTCGGTGGACGGTGGGTCGAAGGGACTTAACTGTCTAGACTAGACCTCTGTCTACCCCTGTATTGGGTATTGCGTGAATTGCGTTGTATACATATACAATAAAAAAACCTCTTTCGATCACCATACTGACTTTCAGTGTCCACCAAATAGCCAACTCTCCCTAAATCCCCGCGAGCCCCACCAGCGTGGCCCGCGGGACGCAATCTCGTTACTTAAGGCACGTATGGACGTTTACGATCGTATCGCCTATCGCCCGTGGAGATAAAAAGCGCCACTCGATGTAATTTATCGCCCAATAAACGCCCGCACCCGACCGACGCTCGACCGTCATCTAAACAATACGCTTACAAAACTTTAATTAGGAAAAAAGTTAAACGCTAAGCGAATGCGACTTTTATAATGCTACAATATGTCCGGAATTATATACAGTTTCTTTTATGTGAAGAGGTAACATTACACAAAAATAATAACAGCCGTTTGATAACGGTGTAAGAATCCCTCCCTTTCTTCACGTGGGAGTGTAGGAGGCGACTAAGGGAAACAGCCTACAATATCGTTATGGCAACCGATAGGTGGCGAGATTACCATCTTTAAAAATATCAGATCAAAATAATCAGACCGAAGATGGGCAGCAGCGTCTAATGTGCGAGTTGTCTGTTACAGCGATCGCTAATCCGCTTGCCAAGCGTGTCGATTATGGGAAATCCTCCCCATGGGAGAGGCCTATGTCCTACAGTGGACTTTAATAGGCCGTTATGTATGTAATAAATGATAACGGAGTGGTGATCATCGGAATCGAATTCTGTGAGACCCGAGTTCGATCTTCAGATTATATATTGGTATTATATGATTTTTTTATATCTTCACGCAATTTTCCATATTGGAGCTAACGATATAATTTATTTTTACGTACATGTATAAATACTTATAAACCTCCGTGACTCGAGTCCCCATGAATCGCACAAATGTTTGTCCCTAGCGGGATCCGAACCCGCAACCCCTAGCTTCAAAAGCAGGGTCACTACCAAGTCAACTATCGGATCGTCAGGTTTTCTTATTTCTTTTTTATTATCAGCCAGCCTATTTAGGTTTCTGGCGCAACAGAACCAATATTTTGAAAAGGCTGTTTAAGTTTAAATTAAACTAGTTTTTCTTCGACAAGACAACTTGGCTTCACTCGGCAAAAACTTCCGTCCGCCCTGAATTGTGGCTCGAACCCCGCATTGCAGCGTTGGGCACACAAAACACGCTTCAACTGTAGAGTTATTTATCGAATTCCTTTTTAAGACTACTCTTTGGCATATTTGGAAATGTATTCAATTTATAAAAGAAGAAAAAATTTTAAGAATTTAATGTTTTTTGTCCACACAACAAAACTGCGAAAATGAAATTGAAAAGAAATAAACAACTTTACGAGCGTTAACAAACTTTACCAAAGTTGAGCCGCTTAAAATAAAGTTCGTTTTTAATGTTGGTTAGTTTATACGATATGTTAATAGATACTTCATTACCCAAATTACCCAAAGGTCGACTAGTAGAGAATGCCTCAGGGCATAAGGCCCGCCTATATACTGTGGACGGTACGAAGTTCAATAAATAAATAAATGTTATATCAATCAATCAATCATTTATTTGCCAGAATGTTGGTAACATTAGTTCTTAATATTTATAAAATATAGCCCTATACATTCTGCCTTATTGAGGCATGCAAAAGTTTAATTACAATATAAAAAAATATATAATAAATTTAATAGAAAAAATTTTGAATTTATATAAACATAATATTTAGTTGAACATAATTAAAGTAAATTATAATAATTGTGAATAATACTAATAATTAAATAACAAATGTCAAGAAATACCAATTACAATTTATACATTTATACTAGAAAGATATATTATCTCTAAGGAAATCGTCAATAGAATAATAACATTTCTCAGTTAAGAAGTCTATCGTTTGAAGTCACGATAGCCGAGTTGTTGGGTGGTCAGAATTTCGAGTCGAGAGACCTGAGTTCGATCCCCAGGTGGCAGTACCAATGAGTTTTTCAAAAACTTATGTACGAATTTCATCGTTGGCTTGGACATAAAGGCGGCGACGGGCTCACCACCTGTCACGTTGTCCCGAAAATATCTTCGGTGGAAGGTGGGTCAAAGGGACTTAATTGTCTAGACTTGACCTCTGTCTACCCCTGTATTGGGAATTGCGTGAAGATATTTATTTATTTTTTATTTCTCAGTTAAGAGTTTTTTCAGCTTATTTTGAAATAACCCGCTAGACAACAGTCTCCAACTTTGTGGCAATTTATTTTATATGTTTGGAGACATACAACATACACTTTTGGACATTAGTGTTGTTTTTGGCTTTTGTACGTAGACTTTGTTTATCTCGTCTATAGCGAATAATTATATCTGAAAGTTTTGGAAATAATGTAGGATTATTATTGTTATAGTTTTCCGTTAATGTTATTAATTATTAACGCGATGTTTGAAAATTTCCAATTAATTAGACGGCGTATTTTGTCGCCATAATAATGAAGTCAATTAAGTCATACCGACCCACCTTCCACCGAAGATATTTTTTGGGCCAACGTAACAAGTGGTGAACCAGTCGCCGTCTTTATATCCATGCCAACCATATAAATCTAACACATGTTTTTGAAAAAACCTGCCACCTGGGGATTGAACTCAGGACTCTTACTCGAATTCCGTATTCCAACCACTCAAATATAATATAATGTAATGTTATAATTGCGAAAAGAAAAAAAAATCTAAAGTCTGTACCAGTAGTTATTACGTGTATAATTACGCATATTCTTTATAACGTGTTAACCATACGGAGAATCGGGGTTTATTTAAGTAATGCATTCCCATATGCATCATGTAAACAAAGAAAACGCATAGTTGCCACAATTCTAATACAAGCATTTACACTAGCTTAGTCACTAGATATTTATAAATATTTTAACACAGATCCGTTACATGTAGAAAGATCTCCGTGAGTGTATTTACACACGCTTAAGCTCCCATAACTTCAAAGACGGCGTTGACTTGTTTGTGAGGGTTGTGACCCTTCGGAAACCGATCGATGGTTCGGACCCTTGCGAAATGTGAGAACTACCTCTAACCTTGGGGTCGGATCGCGTGTGGGGTTCTGCTTTTATATTGGGGCTCTTAATTAGCGCTGATTTGACGGCCCATCTAGCTTTACGTTGTCGTAAATCTACGAAGCCCTAATAAGAGATTGGTTGGTGCATGTAGGGCGAGAATAGGCTGTTATGTTAAGAAAAGAAATCAATACAATTTATTGACAATTTTCTAGCAGGGTTATTCCATTATAGTCTTAAAACCATCTTATTGTAGTATTGATACATGACAGTTAAACATTGATCCCGACGACCTTTGGGGAAAAATGTCGTTTACACTAATTGGGGCGACCCTACCACCGAATGGGGTTCGAAGACGGGTATCTTGACTCGTATTCCGATCACCCAACCACTCGGGTAACATGAGTCGACACTCGGCTATCGTGACTCGTAAACAATATCATATACTAAAAATACCATGAAAACATGAATCAATAGAACAGTAAAAACTATAGTTGCATTCACCCAAGTGAAACATGTAAGGGTTTAGATACAAACAACTATGTACGAGGTGGATATTTAATGACCAATGTTAAATGCCATGGCTCGATAAATGTCAATCGTGAAATCACGATAGGAGACGCCTGCGGTAGTCGCCTGGGCTCGAACTGACTATAAAATCGTCGTAACCCTTCCACGCTATCAATTTTCTAATGCAGTTAACGTCGGAACTGCAGTCAGACGTTATTTGGCTGCAGAATGCCGGAGAAACTATCAATGTGTTTGTGAGAGTGTTTCTAATATTGTTATATGTGGATGTTATTCATACTTGCATATATAACTTTTAAATTAAGTATTAAATGTCTTCACGCAATTCCCAATATATTAAGTCCCTTTGACCCACCTTCCACCGAAGATATTTTCGGGACAACGTGACAGGTGGTGAGCCCGTCGCCGCCTTTATGTCCAAGCCAACGATGAAATTCGCACATAAGTTTTTAAAAACTCATTGGTACTGCCACCTGGGGATCGAACTCAGGTCTCTCGACTCGAAATTCCGACCACCCAACAACTCGGCTATCGTGACTATGTCACATACATATATAACAACCAGACAATTTCTACTGCATTAATATCTAACCTCTCTCTAGTAGGATTTGCCTCGTAACGATTGGCATACAGCTTGCAATTAAATTTACCAAATTTTCAGCTGTCCGTAATCGGCCTGATAAGTTTTGAAGAACAAAAAAAAACTAGAAATTCATATTCACATTTTTGTTTTTCTTTAAAAACGTTTAGAACTTTAACAACCCGATAGCGTAGTTGGTAGTAGTAGCCGGGTCGTGTCGGTTCAGTGCCTGCCTCAGTTCGCAGATGAGGGTTGCGGATTAGAATTCAGTTAGCGCTTACATTTGCGTTATAAATATGAATGATTTTATTCGAGTTATGGATTTATATGTTTATATAAATATTTATCTTTGCAAATATATTGCACCAATATAGCTTGGACAATAAGATGTTGAAAGGCTCTCTATCTCGGAGTCCCAAATAAACTTCGATGATAAGCGGGTCGAAAAATCTAGACCAATCTAAAGTATCTAGACCAATGTCTACTCGCAATACGCGAAAATGAGTTTTTGAAAAAAAATTGAAATGTAACTTAAAAATAAAATAAATATCTTTACGCCATTCCCAATGCTGGCTCTAGACAGAGAGGTAGACAGAGGTCTAGACAATTAAGTCCGTTCGAGCCACTTTTGACCGAAGAAATTTTTTGGGACAAAGTGACAAGTGGTGAGCATGACACCTTCTTTATGACCAAGTCAACGATATAAATTGTTCATAAGGTATCAAAAAAACCATTGGTAGCCTACCACTAGATATCTCGAGATCGGAATTCTGTAATCATCTAAAGAGACCCGAGTTCGATAGAACTCGGGTCTCTTTCCCTTTCTTCTCTTTCTCTAATCTTTCCACGAATTCCGATCTCCCAACCACTTGTCAAACCTGACTATAGAAATGTTATTTATTTTCGAACTAAATGTAAGTCATTTTCCGTTTCACAAATTCAAACAGTTTCTATTAATATCGAAACGCAGCGCATATCCAACGCTACAGACAGACAGACACCGATTTCCT
Organism: Sericinus montela; assembly: GCA_029286605.1. NCBI lineage: Eukaryota > Metazoa > Arthropoda > Insecta > Lepidoptera > Papilionidae > Sericinus > Sericinus montela. The sequence goes on along the minus strand of JAGSMR010000086.1, from coordinate 434,862 downwards.
GACAATTACACGCCACCCTATATCGGTTGGAACGGTCGCCGGAATCAGAAATATTAACGTTCAGGAAACTAACGCTTTAATGGCGCCACTACATTTGAAGCTGTGGGATATATAACTTGAGATTTTATTGACTTTGGCGCGTTCGGCATCCGCTATGTGAATTTAATTGAGCAACAAAATGACAGCTTTAGTTAATTATGTAAGATAAAATAAAATACCTTCACGCCATTCCCAATACTGGGGTAGTCCCTTCAACCTCCTTTCACCGAACATATTTATTGCGACAACGTGATAGGTGGTGAGACTGTCGCTAATTTTATGTCCAAACCAACGATATAAATTGTACGTGAAATATATATATGTATGTATGTATATACTTTCTTGTACACCATAATAAACATGACAAAAATAAAATAAAAATAAAAATTGTAAATATATAATAACGTATATTTAACTTATTCGTGCGATCTTAACAACTTGGGATCAAACTATGGTCTGTTGACTTAAATTACGATCACCCAACTACTCAGCTAAATTAAAATTAAATTGAAGGAAATATGTTATTGATAATTGGTTAAAAGTATTTGTTTTTATGATTTAAATGACTATTATAAATAAAATCAAATTACATGGTCTTCAAAAGTTAGTCTCGGCCTACATCGACACCTTTAATATTGACTTTCGCGCTATATATTTTTGGTAGAAAAAGTGGTTTTCTGTATTGACCAAACCGAGAATCGAAGCCATGGTCTCAGAGCTGGTTACACTAAAACCGATATGTACGCCACTCATCCACAGAAGTCGTCAAATGTATTTAGAATCAGGCATTAATATGCGGTATATCGTTCGGTTAGTGATCGCAGTCTCGTAACCCCACAACCACGCCTCTGACAACTCATTGGCCCATTATTCCTCCAAGACTTAAACTAATAAACTTAAAATAATAAATAAATATCTACACGCAATTCCCAATACAGGGGTAGACAGAGGTAGAGTCTAGACAGTTAAGTCCCTTCGACCCACCTTCCACCGAAGATATTTTCGGGACAACGTGACAGGTGGTGAGCCCGTCGCCGCCTTTATGTCCAAGCCATCGATGTAATTCGTACATAAGTTTTTGAAAAACCCATTGGTACGAGCCTGCCATGAAAAACCCATTGGTACGAGCCTGGGGATCGAACTCGGGTCTCTCGACTCGAAATTCCGACCTCCCAGCCACTCGGCTATCGTGACTCGAAAATACATGGTTTACATATTATTTATTTCTAATACAAGATATTATGGCATAACAATTCACCGCTCCTTTTTTTCTATTTATGTTGTAAAAGTAGACTAAGGCCTTGGCAAATGGAAACCATCTCGGAAAATACCACTACCAAGTTAAAGAGACCAGCGCGTAAGTTGAGGTATGTGGTACAGCAATCGCCAATCCGTATGCAAAGGATTGTGTCAAATATACTGTTATTTACTAACTAAGCCCTGACGTGAAGGATTTATAGCAAATGGCCGACTTAATGTCTTTGACATGCTCTGCCAGTCAACCTATGTTGTGATGAGGTTTTATAGCAGGCGCAAAAAAAGAAAAAGAGAGAAAAATTCAGAAAAATAGAGTACTTAAAAAAAAGACAAAATACATTTTACATATAATAACTATAGACTTAAACTTAAAAACAAATAAAATTCATCATTCAGTATATTGCATAAATATACACACCTCTAAATAAATTTCCCTTTCTTGCCATCCAGAGTGATTTGGTATCCATAGCAACGCTGAGAAAAACACTAAAGTATAATAATCAGCAAGTCATATAAAGGCACAACTTTGAATGGCCTCTCGAACATATTATTGTCCTTTACACATAAAATACTATCGGAAAACGATTTGGAGTCCGGACGATCCGCAACAAAAGAAACGGAGCTCGAAGAGGGAATAAAACAAAGAAGTTTTTATAACTCGGGATCGTCCGACCCGGACATTGTGCAGTTCAAAAATTTCGCGTGGGATGTATCTGTTTGTGAAGAGCGGTGTTTTAAAGTAATTCATTGTTATAAGTGACGTCATTACGAATAATTTTTAAAATACGTCTGGCCTCAAAACGGATTTGGTTACCGTGACTAACAAAATTATTGGAGACATTCTTTAGAGAAATAAAATTATATTAATATTTAAAATACCTATAAACAATCAGATAGCCGAGTGGTTGGGTGATCGAAACTCGAGTCAAGAGGCTCGTATCAATGGTTTTTTTCAAAAACTTATGTAAGTTTTGTGTCGTTGGTATGGACGTTAAGACAACGACAGGCTCACCAAGTGCCACGTTGTTCCAAAAAATGTCGTCTGTAAAAGGTGGTTCGAAAGGACTTAATTGTCTCAAGACCTCCGGTTACCTGCACTCACCAGACGAAACGCAGAAGTTTGTTAGACTGCTATTTCACGCCGATATTTTTGAGGTCGTGGTACTTCCCCAGTCGAGCCGGCCCATTCATGCAACAACAAAAGCTGATGCGTGGCTCTACCACTGTTAAAAGACAATTAAGTCACTTCGAGCCTCGGGAATGGCGTGACGATATAGAATAATAATATTTCTTACAATGGTAACATGCATCCTTTTTGTATTTTATAGCAATAAACCGGATCAAACTCCTGAAAATAAACCCTAGTATTAGTATTGCAAAACAAAATATGTGGTTGTAAAATTCTGGTCACGAAGCGCCGTCGGACCGCTCTCTAGGGATGTCACTGGTCCAGATAGAAAGAGATTCTGAGAGCAGTTATTTCTCTATTCATTTCGATAAAATTTTAATGCAATATTTCTATTTTATATTTTATTTTTTCAATATTTCTATCGAACTGAAAAGAGATTTTATTGAATTGAAGATTTTAAAACGATTCGTGTTGGCTTTTAAATTACGATGAACAAAATTTAAGTCTCGTAAATTATTTTGAAATAAAATCTTCTTTTTATTTGTAGCTAGAACTTTCGTCGATGAAGATACGTAATTTTTTTACATACTTTGTAATTGGAATAACAGATAGTATATTCTATCGATAAAAGTTTGCTAGAAAAATCGTAATTTTTCACACATTTTTTCGCGGGATATGCATGTCGCAGACAAATTGAGAGCGTAAGATAACGTGCTAGTTTAAAACTATTAACTCATAGGTATCAAACCTAGAAATTTAATCGCTTTAACCTTCGAAATAGATCTGCATATTTTATATACTTACATGAATGCCTGTAATTGTTCACTACTGAACATATTTCTCTCCCGTATGGAGGATTATTATTATATACCGATGCTAGATACCTTCCACCTTAGACGCTGCTGCCCAACACCGATCTACTTAATCTGGCATCGAGATGGTTACTGCTTATTGTTGGCAGCTTCTGCCGTCATCAAGGAATCCTCCTGTCGCCTCTTACGACCTACAGGAGAAGAAGAGGGAGATGGTTGTTTATTAGCAAATATCACACGATATATTTCCTTTAAAAAGTTCAGTTACATTGTAAAGTACAGTTTACATACATCGTCATACATATATACATCGTGGGAGCCTAACATTTGCCAGAACAGCAAACGTTTACAAATATAAAAATGCTATATCAATATCACTCATTTTCGCTTCCTTACCTTGCAATTTATTAAACAACTGAGCGCAATTTAAAGGTGAAAATAGCATTTGTATGCTTACTTCGCCGTAGACGTATAATTTACCTTCAACCGAGGCGAACTTTTAATACAGTCTGAGCGTGGTAAGCGAAACAACTCTTTAAAACACTTACCTTGTCATAAGCGCTCCAGTTTCGACCTATTGTACGATGAATTGTAAGTAGTGCGCGGTTGAACAACCTGTATTATTCACTGGAAGAAACAGAGATATTCAGTTGCCGCTGAAACTAATAATTTTGCATGCGAAATCACTTTCGAGTTGCAAGAATCAACAGAGACAACATAAGGGCTGTGCCAAAGTAAACATTCCCGTTATAAACGATGTGTACAAAGCGTTTGAAGACTTAATAAAATATTATTACTGGAATCCTCGACAAAAAATGTTTCATTTCTGACATTTAGTGTTTAGTTACAGCTTTGAATAATTTAAAAATAGAGTCAAAGATTGCACTAACATACGTTATTGGATTTCTTCAACGGATTTATTATTGTAATTGCTTGAGGTATTTGTGAATTGTATCCTTAAACAGTGTAAAATAAAACTTGAAAACTAGAATAAGTTCAAATGAAGACTATTATTAGTAAGGTAAGTCTATATATCCAGTCCTCCTTATCAGTCAAGATAGCCCATGTGTGATCCCTAGGTGGCAGACTAGTAGCAATGGTTTTTTTTCAAACCTTTTGTACGATTTCAATAAGTGGCTTGGACATAAAGACGACGACAGACTCACAAATTTTAGACTAAAATTTAGCAGACTAGTATCTAGTCGTGACTAAAGTACAAGATGACAGGTAATAGGATCACCAATCCGCTTGCCAAGTATGGCAAATATGGCAAATCATCTTTTACGTCAAATATGAAGTCTTTGACTTGCCGATATGATGCATATATATGTAAATTACGTAAGCAGTCCATAGCCGTAAATTTTATTAATGGTTATATAGATAAAAAAAAAAAAAAAAACAAAAAATAAAACTTCACGCCATTCCCAATAAAGGGGTCTACTGTAGACAATTAAGTCCCTTCGACACACCTTCAACCGAAGGTATTTTGGGACTACGTGGCAGGTCGTGAGCGGTCACCGTCTTTATGTCCAAGCCAACAATATGAATCGTTTTTTTAAAAAATCCATTGGTACGAACCTGGGGATCGAACTCGGGTCTCTCTACTCGAATTCCCATCATTCTACTACGCGGCTATCATGACTTCATAGATATGGATGATTCAACTATTATGAAATACGTGATGTTTTTAATGCAACAACCTATTATTACCAGACATTAAAATAACATAAAACATTCTCAGACTATACCTGAGAATGAAACACAAAAGAGCTTATTATAAATATCCATTAACAGATGTTCTTGAAGCGCTAGAAAGGAGTCGTAAAATAACAACGAAGAAATAACCTTCGTTCAGGTTAAGACGACTAGGAAACGATGTCCTTGGTGGTTTAGATGAAAGAATGTGGTCCATCTGCCACCCAGTGCTAGACGTTACTTGGCAGCGAAAAACCACTTTTTCTACATTACTTCGTTCTGGGTGTGTGTGTTACTTCGTTGTTATTGATTCCATAACACAAGTGCCACGAAGCACTACACCACGAATCAGAGCAATGTATGTGACGTTGTCAATATCTAGGTATGTATTTTATGTCCTATTAGAATCGTTGTAATTTGAAACTCGATGAAACGGAAATACGTCAGGTAAAGAAACAAACAATTGTTGTATGTACGTATTAAACACGAGTCGATAGCCGAGTGGTTGGGAGGTCAAATTTCGAGTCAAGAGACCCGAGTTCGATCCCGAAGTGGCAGGCTCGTATCAATGGGTTTTTCAAAATCTTATGTACGAATTATCTCGTTGGCTTGGACATAAAGACAGTGACGGGCTCACCACCTGTCAGGTTGTCCTGAAAGAATCTTCTGTGGAAGGTGGGTCGAAACAACTTAATTGTCAAGAAGTCTACCCCTATATTAGGAATTGCGTAAAGTAAAGAAACAAACACAATTGTATATACATATAAAACACATTTGTAGGTAATCCTTAACTCCAACTTAACAGTCGGCGAGAGAATGAGATAGAATACTTTACACATTATTTCTATTCTCTTTGGGCGAATTTCCCTACTATTGTCTACTAAGCATTGTATGTATGCGCCTGGTGTAAAACCTCTGTCTACCCATGAATATTTTTTTCACATACTATTTCTCTAATATTTTTCATCCTACACCACTCCTCTATCCATCAGTATTATCAAGTGAACATAACTTCCACACCAACGGGCGACATAATCCTTCATCCGAACCCCTGTACTCCCATACCAACGCACCCATATGAGCATGCGTCTCGATACATTGTGCACTTTGTAAGGCTCCTTCGATACCCGAAAGCTTTATTATTAAAATGCGCCTCTATATGATCTCCGTTTAAAGCAACGAGACGGCATCTCCCTCGAGTGCGTTTAATAGCACTCGAACGTTTAGAAAAACTTGTGAGGCGGCGAAGAGAGCTAACTATAGTGATGGGGCATTGATAATATTAAATACTAACTTCCGCCAGCGACTTGTTGCCTCCCTTAGAGTTCACCCCCCCCCCCCCAGAATTAAGGGGGGGGGTGTGCCACCGGTTACCTGCACTCACCAGACGAAACGCAGAAGTTTATTAGACTTCTACTTCACGCCGGTATTCTGTGAGGTCGTGGTACCTCCCCGGTCGAGCCGGCCCATTCATGCAACAACAAAAGCTGATGCGTGGCTCTACCACTGTTAAAATACACTTTTTCTTACACTTATACTCATACATATGATAACACTTTTTCTACATTTTTCGGGTCTGGGTGTTTGGTGCCTTTGTTATTTCTGATTCCACAAGTACTTTAGCTGTTTAATTTGAGATCAGAGCAATGTATGTGATGTTGTCCCTATCTACGATCTATTTATTTATTTATTAAGGTAGCTCAATAATTACTATATATCTTAATTACTATAACTACAGTTCTCACTACTTCGGGAACCTATTATATGTTTATGTATTATATGTTTTCACTATTACCGAAAGCGAAACGAAGAGATTCGCAATATGGCAGGTTTGAAAGATGATCTTGTCACAAAAATGAATAAGGGCGTGCTTCGATGGTTTGGGCACGTTGAGCGAATGAGTGAAGACCGAATGGTGAAGAATATATATAGCGCGAAAGTTAATATTAAAAGACCGAGACTAACTTTCGAAGACCACGTGAGCAAATTGCTCGACGAGGGGAGGGTCAAGAGTACTCGGATACCTAGACGTGCATGTATGAAGAAGATGATGAATCTGAAAGAAGCGAAATAAGTATGTAGGGATCGTGACACTTGGCGATCTGTTCTCTCTGGCTACCACGTTAGGGATTGTGCGTGAAGATATGTAAGTAAGTAAGTACTATTTCGGGGGCCAATGGATTCACAGATGTTAATTGTACATTTTTTCCGTGAAATAAATTATTATTATCATTTCCTTTTCCCTTTGTCGCCAGTCGATAGAATGACATAAAAACTCACTTTTACTCTTTATAAAATCAGTCACTGGACAGTAATATATTTTCTTTAGGGACGAAAAAATTCAAACCGTTCAATATTTACAATTAAACAAATTTATTCAATATTTTATCGACATAACCGATACAACACTATGCAAAGATAATAGCCCGCTTCTACTTTTTGTGAGGATTCTGAAATTGCATACGTCAACGCATTCAATGGCCCGTTTAAAAGCATCCCCCCGCTCCCGTCCCCTTGCCCCGTCTTCCCTCCACACGTGTCATGCTTCTATTTTAGGGCCCACCTTGACAGATGCAATCGTGACTTGCCAATGTGTTACAAGAAATTGACAAATGTTCCTGATTAGCTACCTATACGTAGTTCGTTTGTCATTCTGTGTAGATGCATTCTATGCTGCAGCTACACAAGTGGTAGCTTTTCATTGTAATGACTTGGAAATAAATTTTACAAACACAATTACATATTCCATATCTATACGATGAGTTTGATGGTACGGAGTGCAAAAAGAAATGCATGAAAATAAATATAATAAATATAGGTCAAGATAGTCAAGTGGTTGGGTGATCGGAATTCGTGTCCAGAGACCGTGTTCCGTTTTCGCTTGGCAGGTGGTAGGCTTATATATTATTAATATAAAGCTTATATATTAATAATATATTTTGAAAACTTATATATTATTAATATCGTTGGCTTGGACATAAGACGGCGAAAGGCATAATACCTGTCAAGTTGTCTTCGGTGAAACGTGGGTCGAATTTGACTTAACTGGTTAGACCTCTGCCTACCCCGGTTTTGGGAATACCGTGAAGATATTTTATGTCGTACGATATGCCGTGTCAAACTAAAGTTAATAATCATTAGGTGCCCTTACAGATAATCGTCGTAAGTATAAATTGTAATGAAGCTAAGTAAAAAAAAAAAATATGAAAAAAAATATCTTCACGCAATTCCCAATACAGGGGTAGACAGAGGTCAAGTCTAGACAATTAAGTCCCTTTGACCCACCTTCCACCGAAGATATTTTCGGGACAACGTGACAGGTGGTGAGCTTATATATTATTAATATCGTTGGCTTGGACATAAGACGGCGAAAGGCATAATACCTGTCAAGTTGTCTTCGGTGAAACGTGGGTCGAATTTGACTTAACTGGTTAGACCTCTGCCTACCCCGGTTTTGGGAATACCGTGAAGATATTTTATGTCGTACGATATGCCGTTTAAAGCAACAGCATCTCCCTCCGAGTGCGTTTAATAGCACTCGAACGTTTAGAAAAACTTGTGAGGCGGCGAAGAGAGCTAACTATAGTGATGGGGCATTGATAATATTAAATACTAACTTCCGCCAGCGACTTATATTAAATAAACTCATATTAGAAAAAAAGTCACGATAGCCGAGTGGATGGATGGTCGGAATTGCGAGTCAAAAGACCCGGAGTCAAAAAATCTGGGGATGCGAGTTCGATCCCCAGGTGACAGGCTCGTACCAGTGGGTTTTTTAAAAAACTAATGTATGAACTAAATCGTTGTCTTGGACATAAACAAGGGAGGCAAACGAGCAGGTGGCTCACGTGATGGTAAGTGATTACCGCCGCCCATGAACACTCGCAATACCAGAGGCATAGCAGGTGCGTTGCCTCACTTAGAGTTCACCCCCAGAATTAAGGTGCCACCGGTTACCTGCACTCACCAGACGAAACGCAGAAGTTTATTAGACTTCTACTTCACGCCGGTATTCTGTGAGGTCGTGGTACCTCCCGGTCGAGCCGGCCCATTCATGCAACAACAAAGCTGATGCGTGGCTCTACCACTGTTAAAATACACTTTTTCTTACACTTATACTCATACATATGATAACACTTTTTCTACATTTTTCGGGTCTGGGTGTTTGGTGCCTTTGTTATTTCTGATTCCACAAGTACTTTAGCTGTTTAATTTGAGATCAGAGCAATGTATGTGATGTTGTCCCTATCTACGATCTATTTATTTATTTATTAAGGTAGCTCAATAATTACTATATATCTTAATTACTATAACTACAGTTCTCACTACTTCGGGAACCTATTATATGTTTATGTATTATATGTTTTCACTATTACCGAAAGCGAAACGAAGAGATTCGCAATATGGCAGGTTTGAAAGATGATCTTGTCACAAAAATGAATAAGGGCGTGCTTCGATGGTTTGGGCACGTTGAGCGAATGAGTGAAGACCGAATGGTGAAGAATATATATAGCGCGAAAGTTAATATTAAAAGACCGAGACTAACTGAAGACCACGTGAGCAAATTGCTCGACGAGGGAGGGTCAAGAGTACTGGATACCTAGACGTGCATGTATGAAGAAGATGATGAATCTGAAAGAAGCGAAATAAGTATGTAGGGATCGTGACACTTGGCGATCTGTTCTCTGGCTACCACGTTAGGATTGTGCGTGAAGATATTTTATGTCGTACGATATGCCGTGTCAAACTAAAGTTAATAATCATTAGGTGCCCTTACAGATAATCGTCGTAAGTATAAATTGTAATGAAGCTAAGTAAAAAAAAAATATGAAAAAAAATATCTTCCGGTGGAAGGTGGGTCAAAGGACTTAATTGTCTCAAGACCTCCGGTTACCTGCACTCACCAGACGAAACGCAGAAGTTTATTAGACTTCTACTTCACGCCGGTATTCTGTGAGGTCGTGGTACCTCCCGGTCGAGCCGGCCCATTCATGCAACAACAAAAGCTGATGCGTGGCTCTACCACTGTTAAAATACACTTTTTCTTACACTTATACTCATACATATGATAACACTTTTTCTACATTTTTCGGGTCTGGGTGTTTGGTGCCTTTGTTATTTCTGATTCCACAAGTACTTTAGCTGTTTAATTTGAGATCAGAGCAATGTATGTGATGTTGTCCCTATCTAGATCTATTTATTTATTTATTAAGGTAGCTCAATAATTACTATATATCTTAATTACTATAACTACAGTTCTCACTACTTCGGGAACCTATTATATGTTTATGTATTATATGTTTTCACTATTACCGAAAGCGAAACGAAGAGATTCGCAATATGGCAGGTTTGAAAGATGATCTTGTCACAAAAATGAATAAGGGCGTGCTTCGATGGTTTGGGCACGTTGAGCGAATGAGTGAAGACCGAATGGTGAAGAATATATATAGCGCGAAAGTTAATATTAAAAGACCGAGACTAACTGAAGACCACGTGAGCAAATTGCTCGACGAGGGAGGGTCAAGAGTACTGGATACCTAGACGTGCATGTATGAAGAAGATGATGAATCTGAAAGAAGCGAAATAAGTATGTAGGGATCGTGACACTTGGCGATCTGTTCTCTGGCTACCACGTTAGGATTGTGCGTGAAGATATGTAAGTAAGTAAGTACTATTTCGGGGCCAATGGATTCACAGATGTTAATTGTACATTTTTTCCGTGAAATAAATTATTATTATCATTTCCTTTTCCTTTGTCGCCAGTCGATAGAATGACATAAAACTCACTTTTACTCTTTATAAAATCAGTCACTGGACAGTAATATATTTTCTTTAGGGACGAAAAAATTCAAACCGTTCAATATTTACAATTAAACAAATTTATTCAATATTTTATCGACATAACTGATACAACACTATGCAAAGATAATAGCCCGCTTCTACTTTTTGTGAGGATTCTGAAATTGCATACGTCAACGCATTCAATGGCCTGTTTAAAAGTATCCCTGCCCTGTCTTCCTCCACACGTGTCATGCTTCTATTTTAGGGCCCACCTTGACAGATGCAATCGTGACTTGCCAATGTGTTACAAGAAATTGACAAATGTTCCTGATTAGCTACCTATACGTAGTTCGTTTGTCATTCTGTGTAGATGCATTCTATGCTGCAGCTACACAAGTGGTAGCTTTTCATTGTAATGACTTGGAAATAAATTTTACAAACACAATTACATATTCCATATCTATACGATGAGTTTGATGGTACGGAGTGCAAAAAGAAATGCATGAAAATAAATATAATAAATATAGGTCAAGATAGTCAAGTGGTTGGGTGATCGGAATTCGTGTCCAGAGACCGTTTTCCGTTTTCGCTTGGCAGGTGGTAGGCTTATATATTATTAATATAAAGCTTATATATTAATAATATATTTTGAAAACTTATATATTATTAATATCGTTGGCTTGGGACATAAGACGGCGAAAGGCATAATACCTGTCAAGTTGTCTTCGGTGAAACGTGGGTCGAATTTGACTTAACTGGCTAGACCTCTGCCTACCCCGGTTTTGGGAATACCGTGAAGATATTTTATGTCGTACGATATGCCGTGTCAAACTAAAGTTAATAATCATTAGGTGCCCTTACAGATAATCGTCGTAAGTATAAATTGTAATGAAGCTAAGTAAAAAAAAAAAAAAATATCTTCACGCAATTCCCAATACAGGGTAGACAGAGGTCAAGTCTAGACAATTAAGTCCCTTTGACCCACCTTCCACCGAAGATATTTTCGGACAACGTGACAGGTGGTGAGCCCGTCGCCGCCTTTATGTCCAAGCCAACTATATAAATCGTGCATAAGTTTAAAAAACCCATTGATACGAGCCTACAATCTTGGAATCGAAGTCGGGTCTATTGACATGAATTCCGATCACCTAACTATTCGGCTACCGTGACTTAGATCGTCATATTCACCCTGTATGCGGTTCGTTCAGTATTAAATACTTAATTAACTAACGTTGAAAATCTAAAGTAAAACGAAGTAGTTTTTTTTTAAATGTGACATTTGAGAGACATATTTTTAAGCAAAGAAACCAATAGCTTTCATCCTTAACATGCCTACTCGATAAAAGCTCGGCGTACTCGCACTTGAAATAAAAACAACGCAATCTCGACTTCACACTTGTAATAAGCTGCATATGTGTCACCTAGCGACACGTATGGGGTGGGGTGCGAGTATCAGCTGTAGTAAATGATAGGATATTGCAACATTTATTTGTAGCGTAGACAGTGGGCAATGCGTCGCGGTAATAGTAAAATAAATATATAAGCACCACAAACTTATAAATGAATGAGAAATGATGAAAAATGTAATCCATCTTTTTCATTTTCTGTAAAAATTTTTTTAAGGGTAATATAAGATAGGTTTTAAAAAGCTCAATAAGGGCAAGTAGCTCTAAACACTATAAGTACAATTTAAGGTCTTCCGTAATGAAGGAAAATACACTCACAACTTGGTTATCATAGTCATAGCAACCATTTCATAGTAATAGAAATTTATTAAAATATAAATAAAATTTCTTCACCCCATTTCCAATACTGGTATAGACCGAGGTGTAGACATGTGTTTTCCACTTTCCACTGAAGACATTTTTTGGGACAAAAAAGGCAGGTGGTGAACCTTATGTCCAAGCCGACGATATAAATCGTACATAAGTTTTTGAAAAAATCCTTTGGTACATTCCTACCACCTGGGGATCGACCTCGACATTGATTTGACTCGTATTCCGATCACCCAACCATTCGGTTATCTTGACAAAAAACTTAGTAGTAAAAGAATTTTTTTTATAGAAATCGAAAACTCTATTATGTCCGCTACAAGTATAATCATACCACGAAAGCTGTCAGCGCGGTGATCGTGTCGCGGTGTGGCTCCGCAGTGACAGCCTGTCGAGCTTATTTACGACAATGCGACACTTGACACGTGTATTTTGGGAGCGCAATACGTTAGTTACGGGCTGTCCTCGCCGGTTTCTTTCAACTTCGGAAACAATATCCGAAAAAAACTACTAAATTCGTCGCAAACGACTTCTGCCGCGACGGAAAGTGACTTTGCATTAACTTACAGTAACACAAAGTTATATTAATAGTTTCTGTATTTAAGTTGTACGATATTATTTATATTTTTATTACATACATAAATAATAGACTGTTAAAGTCTACTTCAGGAAATATATCTCTCCCGTTAGATAGAGTATGCTATATTCGAACCTTATTCCACGCCGACACGGGTATTATTATTTTAATCTTCACGCTCAGTCCCTAATGGGGTAGCCAGGGTGAACAGATCGCCAAATGTCACGATTCTTACGCACTGTTTCGCTTCTTTCAAATTCATTTCTTTCTATAGAGTAGTCTTGACCCTCCCATCTTCGAATTTTAATGTGGTATTTTTAGAGATAAACCCGCCATCTGTCAATGACATTTTAAATGCTTTTCCCTTAGTCGGACGGTCTTCCTATGTCAGTCAGGGGAAGAAAGCCGTCATAAGTTCTAACGCTTAATACTACTACACCGCAAACATTTTTAATTCAAATATAAAAATGAAGTAGTAAAATAATGTCCAGTGTACAGTGGTAGAGCCACGCATCAGCTTTTGTTGTTGCAAGAATGGGCCGGCTCGCCCGGGGAAGTACCACGACCTCACAGAATACCGGCGTGAAGTAGAAGTCTAAAAATTTCTGCGTTTCGTCTGTTGAGTGCAGGTAACCGGAGGTCCACATACCCCCCTACCCCAATTGTGGGGGGGGGGCACTCTAAGGCCGGCAACGCATCTGCTGTGCTTCTGGCATTGCGGGTGTTCATGGGCGGCGGTAATCACTTTCCATCACGTGAGCCACCTGCTCGTTTGCCTGCCTTTTCTATAAAAAAAATGTCCCCTCCATTTACATGTAAGGATTACTATCAACTAAATATCATCAAGGTAACGTAAATCTAATGGTTCTTTGTTAAGAAGTTCTCTTAATACTGACCTTTTACATACGTACACACATTACATTAAACAACGTTAATCATAAACCATTTTCATGACGAATTTTGACAGCGAAGAAACAGCTAAGATAAATTTCGAAATAACTCACAATCACTCACATTATGTCAGTCTCACTCGGCTTGCCGTAAGTTTAACTTCGTCCTTAAAGGTCAATCGACCATCCCGGCTGGACAGCGTTAAGGAAGCTATGCTATATTTTCTTGTCGACTATGCCTAGGAGACGTGGTTCTTCTCTACAGCTTGCAATAGAAAGCTCAAAGCTACTGTTTCTCTGAACAATTGTTGTCTGGACCTCTATTTACGCCGATTTCAAATAAATGTTCGGTGTCATAAAGTATTCTGTAAATGCAAGGGACCACAAGTTGCCACAGGTTACACAGTAAAAAAAGTCACGATAGCCGAGTGGTTGGGTGGTCGGATATTCGAGTCAAGAGACCAGAGTTCGACCCCAGGTGGCAGGCTCGTACCAATGGGTTTTTCAAAAACTTATGTACGAATTGTATTGTTGGCTTGAACATAAAGACGGCGACGGGCGCACCACCTGTCACGTTGTCCCGAAAATATCTTCGGCGGAAGGTGGGTCAAAGGGACGCAATTGTTAAACTAGACCTCTGTCTACCCCTGTATTGGGGATATTTATAATTTATTTATTATTACAAGTTACACCTATATGTGAAACCGCAAAACAAATGTAATGTCTAATACGATTCGTGTAACACACAAAAGCGCAAAATCACAACATCCGCCTCGCCCTCCGCTAACGTATTCGGAGCAATAAAAAGCCGACGTGTATCGAGCAGTGAATAAATTCGAGCCTCCCCCCCTAGCGTCGACGGTCGTATTATCGATGATCGGAATCGAGAACGCACCTGCAGCAAATCGGATTCCCGCTCGCTTTTTGTTCATGTGCTTCTGTTCGCGATGGTACTTCTTTACTCGATGGGAATGATCGCATCTCTTCCTACACTGTCGCCTCCTGTCTCTTCATCATCATCATAAAATAATAAATAATAAATGAATATCTTCACGCAAGTCCCAATACATGGATAGAATCTAGTCTAGACAATAAGGTCCCTTCAACCCACCTTCCACCAAATATATTTGTCACAACGTGACAACGTGACAGGTGGTGAGCCCGTCGCCGTCTTTTTATGTCCAAGCCAACGATGTAATTCGTACGTAAGTTTTTTTTTTTGAAAAACCCATTGGTACGGCCACTTGAGGATCGAACTCGGGTGTCTTGACTCAAAATTCCGACCACCCAACCACTCGGCTATCCTCTTTATATACAATATAGAATAATGAATAGAAAGATAACAGACATTTACGTTAAGTTAGATATTCATGTATATAATATTACTTAGAATAAATAATACCTTTTTTAAGTACAGTGTTGCAGTTATTTGTTGATATATTTCCACACATTGTGACTCTATCCTCACGGTATCTCTGTATTGCACGGTCCAGTACTCGCAGAAAATTGTGAAGGCAATTGTCGCGGCTCTGGCGCCACCGGAAGTGGCAGCGGAGCGCACCGCTCGGACAGCTGCCAGATTTTACACGCCGTTTCCTCCCCCTTTCCAGTGATACGATTCGCAAAATTTCCGATATGGCTCATTTTATTTATTGTACCTTTGGACTTGATATTTGAAATATTTTGTTATTTACATGCATATGCATTCTATGTTAATACCTTAATTACAATTTACAACTATTAAACATTTGAAGGTAAAGATATTTTTATAATTAATATTTTATAAAAATAAGTTAAATTTTAATTTATTTTTTTCACTTAACTTACTTATAGTCACGATAGCCGAGTGGTTGGGTGATCGCAATTAGAGTCCAAAGACCCGAGTTCGATCCCCAAAGCTGGTACCAATGGGTTTTTCAAAAACTTATGTACAAATTATATTTAGCTTAGGACATAAAGACGGCGACGGGCTTACCATATGTCAAGTTTTTCCAAAAATGTCTTCGGTAGAAGGTCCGTCTACCCCTGTATTGGGAATGACGTGAAGATATAATTAAAACTCTGTTTCAGTCTGAAATATAATATCGTATATTATTTCAATACAATTTACAATTATACATACATCATATATAATTATAAAAATATCTTTACTTTCAAATGTTTAATAGTTGTAAATTGTAATTTAGGTATTAACATAGAATGCATGTGCATGTAAATAACAAAATATTTCAAATATCAAGTCCAAAAGTACAATAAATAAAATGAGCTATATCGAAAATTTTGCGAATCGTATCGTTGGAAGGAGGGGAAAGGAAACGGCGTGTGAAATCTGGCAGCCGTCCGAGCGGTGCGCTCCGCTGCCACTTCCGGTGACGCCGGAGCTGCGACAATTGCCTTCACAATTTTCTGCGAGTACTGGACCGTGCAATACAGAGATACCGTGAGGATAGAGTCACAATGTGTGGAAATATATAAACAACTGCAACCCGTACTTAAAAATATATTATTAATTCTAAGCAATATTATATACATGAATATCTACCTAAGTTAATGTGTATGTCTGTTATCTTTCTATTCATTATTCTATATTGTATATAAAGAGGAAAGAGGAATTTTGAGTCAAGAGACCCGAGTTCGATCTTCAAATGGCCGTACCAATGGGTTGCCAACGATGTAATTTGTACAACTTATGTACAAATTATATTTAGCTTAGGACATAAAGACGGCGACGGGCTCACCATATGTCAAGTTTTTCCAAAATATCTTCGGTGGAAGGTGGGTCGAAGGGACTTAAATGTCTAGACTTGACCTCTGTCTACCCCTGTATTGGGAATGACGTGAAGATATAATTAAAACTCTGTTTCAGTCTGAAATATAATATCGTATATTATTTCAATACAATTTACAATTATACATACATCATATATAATTATAAAAATATCTTTACTTTCAAATGTTTAATAGTTGTAAATTGTAATTTAGGTATTAACATAGAATGCATGTGCATGTAAATAACAAAATATTTCAAATATCAAGTCCAAAAGTACAATAAATAAAATGAGCTATATCGAAAATTTTGCGAATCGTATCGTTGGAAGGAGGGGAAAGGAAACGGCGTGTGAAATCTGGCAGCCGTCCGAGCGGTGCGCTCCGCTGCCACTTCCGGTGACGCCGGAGCTGCGACAATTGCCTTCACAATTTTCTGCGAGTACTGGACCGTGCAATACAGAGATACCGTGAGGATAGAGTCACAATGTGTGGAAATATATAAACAACTGCAACCCGTACTTAAAAATATATTATTAATTCTAAGCAATATTATATACATGAATATCTACCTAAGTTAATGTGTATGTCTGTTATCTTTCTATTCATTATTCTATATTGTATATGAAGAGGATAGCCGAGTGGTTGGGTGGTCGGAATTTTGAGTCAAGAGACCCGAGTTCGATCTTCAAGTGGCCGTACCAATGGGTTGCCAACGATGTAATTTGTACAACTTATGTACAAATTACATCGTTGGTTTGGACATAAAAGACGGCGACGGGCTCACCACCTGTCACGTTGTCCAGAAAATATCTTCGGTGGAAGGTGGGTCGAAGGGACTTAAATGTCTAGACTTGACCTCTGTCTACCCCTGTATTGGGTATTGCGAGAAGGTATTTATTTTATTTACTTAATTCCAAATGTTTGTTTGTGTCATCCATGAAACTTTAAAAAATAATGTCAATAAAATAAATTAAAAAGTTTTGTCACAACAATCGGATACGAATGATGAATAAATCCGGGCACAATATACATACAAAGTAACTTTACATTCGCTACGCTCTCATTGTTACATCGAATAAAATATTTATACATTGAAAAATACACTTTATATGTAACTTTCAAGATTTGAATTCTCCTAAATTAGATTTTTACGTACACAGGTGTCAAGTGTCGGCATTCCTGTCTGTCCGTATACATTTTTGTTTCTATTGTGACAGTATCGAGGATGAATTCGGGGTTTAGTTCGCGACGCCGGTCTGATCTGTTGACACCTTTTGTTGTTTTTTTTTTTTATGTTTCGTCACCAAACATTTAGAAGAGGAATGTCTTTTGTACGAAAACTACAGTGTACTAGGCGATATTTACAAACATTGTGGCTTGATTCACAAAAGGAATGTGCTATTATACTTTTTGATTGTAAAGCTCACAATAGTAAAGCTTCTAACAAAAAATTCTATGCTGTTTACATTACGCAAACGTTTAGTTAATCTGTTTTTAAATTGTTGATGCGTCTGTAGATTTCCGGTTTTGGTTTTGTAATATGTAAAATGACGAAGTAATACATGGAGTATATTGAGAAATAAATATATACATCCATAAATAGGGAAGTCACGATAGTAGAGTGGTAGGAATTTCGAGTCAAGAGACCCGAGTTCGATCCCCAGGTGACAGGCTCGACCAATGGGTTTTTCAAAAATTTATGTACGAATTTATATCGTTGGGTTGGACATAAAGGCGGTGACGGGTACTACCAACTTTGGCACGAGCCTTGGGAATCGAACTTACCCGGGAAGATACCCTTGACTCAAATTGCGAACACCCAACCATTCGTAAAACGTGACTTTATCGCTTAAATTGTTAATACTCATACTACAAATTTTTGCGTTACACCTTGTGACTGTTACTCGACAGACAACAGTAGTGTATCGATAGTGTTAATTATTTCTTAGCACAGTTCTTATTATAATGAACACAATTTACATGTTCTCATTGCAACCGCATTGCAATTGTCTTGTCATTGGGTAAGTCGTGAGCGCTGCAAGCCTATGCAAAACAGAGAAGTAACATGACATCTTAAATCCGAATAATATTCTACAGATTAATGATAAAGCCATGATATGATAGTGGAGTGGTTGGGTGAATCAGATAAATCAAGTAATTTATTATCGACATAAGTAACATACATTATATCATACATTGATTGATTGATTATTTAACCTACCACTGTTTCGAAATGAGGTTTGTCAAGTGGAGAAGAAACATGCGAAAAATAGTATCATTTTAGGTATCCTCTTTTTTGGATATTTTTTTACCGAAGAAACACAAAATTTAATATTTATTCAAAATATATACCAATACCTTGACGTGCATATGTTAAGATGAAATAAGTGAAAGAGGTATGTAAGGTTCGTGACACTTGGCGATCTGTTCTCTCTGGCTACCGCGTTAGGGATTATGCGTAATAATAAATAAGTAATTTCTTTAGAAATAGCAGGAGAGCGATTTACTTATACACAGGAGTCACTATCATTGATATATTCATTTAAATTGTAATATCTCTTTGTGCTAAGTTTTTCCTTTTTATATAGAATAGGGAGGCAAACGAGCAGGAGGCTCACGTGATGGCAAGTGATTACAAACGCCCATCAACACCCGCAATACCAGAGGCATAGCAGATGCGTTGCTGACCTTAGAGTGCCCTCCCCCCCCCCTCTCCCAGAATTGGGGTTGGGCCTCCGGTTACCAGCACTCACCAGACGAAACGCAGAAGTTTGTTAGACTTCTATTTCACGCCGGTATTCTGTGAGGTCGTGGTACTTCCCCGGTCGTGCCGGCCCATTCATGCAACAACGAAAGCTGATGCGTGGCTCTACCACTGTTAAATTTTCTTGACAAATGCCTTTAATATTGGCCTGCCAATAGGCAAGCTTATATTTACCGTGATAGAGAGCTAGAGAATTAAATGTCAGGACTTCCCAATACTCAAAATGGCCAACCTACAAACGTAAGACATATAGTTTCGTCGCAGAAACACACATTCGCCTCTTTAAACTTCGCTCATGATCCATTCAAATTAACTATCACGTGAGCCGACTCCTGCTCCCGTCTTAAGTCAAATTGAATAAAACCGTAACTCCATTAAAGTCGCGCTTTGATCTCGCAGGATCTGTTTAGTTGTACAGCGATTCATTTAGCGAGTTGGGGGATGATGTTTTAGCGCTCCCGAGACGTATTAATCCTTGTTAAGCCTAATAAATTATTCAGCCTGCTCCATATCCGCGAGTCGTTGTATGTGTCGGTTAAATTGTGATTTACGCAATATCAATGATACAAATAATTTATTAACCATGAAGATTAGAGGTATGCTTTTAAATAAAATAATTGTTTACGGATTTTAGCACGTTTTGATTTTGTTTTTTAAACTTTCCGACGTTTAGAGAGCTTGTATACAAGCTTGAAATTAATTTGTGATTATATTTTAATTCGCCCCAAGCATTATATTAAATACTATCTGCCCCCCGCGGCTTTACCCGCAGTTTAACACTTAACGCGGAATCCTAATTATATTTCTAAAATAAAAGTTGCATAAGTTACTCCTTATAATATTAGCTATCTGTCAAAAGTCCTGTTAAAATCGGTCCAGCCGTTTCAGAAATTAACTGGAACAAACAGACAGACCGACAAAAATTATAAAAAAAAACATTTTGATGTATGTACCGTGCATTTTTATTTATGAAAAAGTAAGTAAAGTCCAATTTTATTTATATGTACAGATTAAAAAATATATATTAACAAAAAAGGTATTTATTTAAAATTTTCTTTTTTTTGTTCGAGCAAATGCAGTGAAATAACTACATTTGTTTATGCTCTTACTGGCTGTAATAAACGTGGAAGATATTAAAATATAGCGCTCTCGTCGGAATATGAAATTAGAACATATGAAAGTCATCTTAACTGTGTACTGGCAGCTACTGTAGGAAGTACTCTGATATTTGTAAAGAGGAAAGTATTTCATAAGAAATGTGATAAATATGATTTTTCCCAATATGGGAGTTGCCATAGGTCTACATTATTTAATATGTACGTTTCATATTTTATCAAAGCTTATTGGCATCTGAAAAAAAAAGAAAATATTGAATTACTAAACATTATGTTCTCAATCTGTTTTAAATTTATCGGTTATCGGTGTTTTGGTCTGACAAATTGTATTATAACTGTTGACATCGTAAGATATTACTGTCTGTTACTTATATATTTATTGATAACAGACTGAACATAACAAGGCGAGACTGAGTCTAGTTAGTGTTTTGTGATGTTTGCCTCTAGCAGGTTTTGAACCCCCATCACCGAACTTCGGGAAATTTTCTATACCAAATGGTGTGTATTTGTATGTTCTAACTAAACATTCTAAGTCACGATAGCCGAGTTGTTGGGTGGTCGGAATTTCGAGTCGAGAGGCCCGAGTTCGATCCCCAGATGGCAGTACCAATGAGTTTTTCAAAAACTTATGTACGAATTTCATCGTTGGCTTGGACATAAAGACGACGACGGGCTCACCACCTGTCACGTTGTCCCGAAAATATCTTCGGTGGAAGGTGGGTCATAGGGACTTAATTATCTAGACTTGACCTCTGTCTACCCCTGTATTGGGAATTGCGTGAAGATATTTATTTGTTATTTAACTAAACATCTGTGGTATCCAATCAATAGTTTCAGAAATTACAGTGTACACTTGTACTTTGGTTTACTTTTTTATATAGTACGTAATTTATATCTGTTGATAAAACTATTCTTTTAATCGTAAAAATCTAAGTAAGGCTACCTTCATTTGTTCTAGAATGCCCGCAATTAACAGTGACCTTGTTTTATTAGGTCAGTGAAAACGAAAGCGGGGAAGTAAGGTTTTCCTGTCCATAAAGCAAGGATCGGGAAGTTAGGGCTGCCGCTCTCCTGTTATATGAAGTGGACAATTTTATTATTCATCTACCCTACAGTCCATTAGGCTGATTACTCGGCCCTATTGATGCGTCCATTCGTTTCCTTATTTCAGTTCACGGTTCAATTGTTTTTTGTTTGGGGTTATTTAGTGATACAATACTACTATACTATAGATTTGGATCGTTTTGCTCGGCGTATTCACGATATTTGCCATACTGGGGTAGGCAGTAGTCTAGCCGATGAAGTCCGAAATTTGATGAGCCCATCGACTGCTATATCAAATCATTCGTTGTGATAAATTGATATAAACTTTTTAATTGATTTAATTTCACTTTTTAATTGCTTTAATTTCACTTTTTATTAATAAACAATTTAAAATTTTTTCTTGTTCATAAAAACCTGGTCTGTTTTCGATTTTCTGGCAGTATCAAAGATATTATAAAACAAAGGTATAGTCACGATAGCCCAGTGGTTGGGTGGTCGGAATTTCGAGTCTAGAGCCCCGAGTTCGACCCCCAGGTGGCAGGCCCGTACCAATGGACCGTCAGTCTACGCCTTCATTGGGAATTGCATGAATATATATATTTTTTTTATTATCCAAGATTAAATGCAAATTATATTATACCAAAAATATTCCTTTAAAAAAATTAAATAAACAAAATTCAATTAGTATTGATAGAACCATGAAGTTCCTCCAAGAGACAATACAATGAAAATGAAACTGGAACCGCATTGATTTAGAATCTGATTTAATCTTTCTCAATTAACTTTATGATCGAATGGCTTACACATCGGTTTTTAAGATGTAGCCAGGAGGTCAAGGGTTCATTTTCCGAACGGTTAAATATAGTAAACCACTTTTTCTATATAGTGCCGAATCTGGCTTGTGGCACCTTCGTTGCTTCCAATCCCAATACACGAGTGCTAGCTGCTTACTTCGTAATCGTAACAATGTATGTGATGTTGTCTCTATCTATTTGTGCTCTGCGATCGTTAAAGCTTCCGAAATTGATCAAGTTTTCGATCGTACCAATCTCATTACAAGCAAACTCATCGAGATACTCGTTTATAGAACGCATAGGCTGACTGTTTAAAACAAACACACAACCGGACCGTCAGCAATAACGCTAATGGCAACAGCGAGAGCTTCTCCTAATACAATTACCGCCCGCGCCGCTTGATGAATATCTTAGCATACTGCAGCTGCAAGCCTTATTGGATTAACTTGCAGAAATCTTTGCTGTACTTTGATTAGTTTTGCATTGTTTGCCAACAAGGAAATGTATATCTCGTTTAGTTTAAATTCGAAAAAGGAAAGCGCAATGTATATGTTAACGTTGTCTAGACTTCGAATGGTTTTAATAAACAGAGTGCGTTGAAATTTAAATGAAATTTAAATAAATGTAAAAAGCTTCTATAACAAAGTACACTTATAGGCGTTTAAGTTGATTGCAGAGATGTGCTGCATTAAAAGACTTAGGTTTAATCTAATTTGCATTTCTAAGATAAGTTCTAGGGTTGTGTGTTAAAAGAAAAATGTCTTGACGCTATTCCCGATACTGGAGTAGACAAAGGCCCAGACAGTTAAGTCGTTTCGACACACCTTTCACCACTCAAGACAATTTTTTGGGACAACTTGTACAAACCAACGATGTAAATCGTACATAAGTTTAAAAATAACTCATTGGTACAAGTCATACATCTGAGGATCGAACTCCGATCTCTCGACTCGAATACCGATCACTCAACTATACGGTGAAGGTGATTTCTTATCGTGCGTTAAAACAAGTAAATTTTTTGGCTTATTTAAATAAATTTTTGGCTTATTTACATATCAACTACCTACATTTTTGGCAAAGAGATATAATTTAAGATCTCATAACTTAAATGACCATACATCCTGTACCTTCGGTTGTGGGTTCGAACCCGCAAACTTCGGGACAGTGATAAAGTAGCCTATCCCGCCCATATCAGTTGTATAAATTTCTCATTAATTAAAAGAAATTATAATATCAACATTATATGCACCTCAATCAACTCATTACAAAATTATTGCAGTATTAACTACTTAAGCAACCCGGTAGATGTTTACTAGAGGTGTTCAAAGCCCGCTAAAAGCTCTAAATACTCCCTAAACCAACCCATTATAAATTCAATTACGGGCTTAATACGCCGAGAGTTCGATGCTCGGCGGATGCGAATTCGAGACCCGTGGGTCAAAGGGAAGGCAGAGGGGGAACTAAACATACACACTTGGGTCTAAATCGGGCATAATCCAACTCCGACAACCTTTTAAAATATTCACTATGATATTACACCTAAAGTGTTGAGCTGAGGTAATATCTGCATGCTTTTTTGCCATTTTATGTATGGTATTGAAGTGGTTACATGCTCTTTTTTTTTGGAATTTCTTACTTCGTATTGTATCAATATAACTTGATTAAGAAGATTTAGGACAAAACACGTTCATTTAGTTGCCTTTATATATATACCTCAGCAGACATTGTTACGTAATGTTTATGGTTTTAATTTATAAAATAATAAATAAATATCTTCTCGCAATTCCCAATACAGGGGTAGACAGAGGTCTAGACAATTAAGTACGTTCGACCCACCTTCCATCGAAGATATTTTCGGGACAACGTGACAGGTGGTGAGCCCGTCGCCGTCTTTATGTCCAAGCCAACGACATAATTCGTAGATAAGTTTTTGAAAAACCTATTGGTACGAGCCTGCCAAAAATATTTTCGGTGGAAGGTGGGTCAAAGGGACTTAATTGTCTAGACTAGACCTCTGTCTACCCCTGTATTGGGAATTGCGTGAAGATATTTATTTATTTATTTTATTATTTAGAAACAACAAAGATTTTATATGTATCCAGACCCGAAAAAACTAGAAAGTGTTTTCTACATTGACCCGACCGTGACTCGAACCCCGGACCTCTTAAAAACCGGCGTATAAGCCACTCGTCCACAGAGGTCGTCAATACAAACGCAATACAACACCAATTTTAAGTTTAAATTTTTATAAAGGTTATACGACTTTGGTGTAGTAATTTATATGAATATCAAAATGTGTGTACTTAGCAATGAGCCGAGGAATTGAACTGTCTATAGAAGTTGTCGGAATGAGCCCCGCTGTACTTTGAGTAAAGTCTCGTTCTATTTGGACTGTAAATATAACGAATATTTGAATTATAAAGCACTTCGCAAAAGATAAGGTATTATATCTTCACGCATTACCCAATGCTGTTAAATAGATGTCGAAATAATTAAGTCCTTTCGGCTGTCTCGGAAAACTCTTTAAATGGTGGTGAACCCATTGGTACGAGCCTGCCACCTGGGGATTGAACTCGGGTCTCTTGACTCGAAATTCTGACCACCCAACCATTCAGCTATCGTGACTAATTTATATTCTAATAAATAAATAAATACATTTATTTGATCTGCTCTGTTTTAAGTTTGTCTGTTCGTTTACTCGCTTCTCAAATTACTTGCCTTATACATTTATTAATATTTAGTTTTGGAATGATGTAATTTTTTTTATTCTTTTCTAAATAATTTTAAATGATTTTTCTTTTTTAAATAATTTCAAGACTTCTTTAAAGATTAAGGTGAGACTCTTTCATACACAATTGCTTAACATTTGAGTACTTTTGAGCCAAGCTGTAAGTTCTGTCGTTTGAAGTGGTCCAGCCATGCAGAATACAGATGTAGAGGCATCTTGTGTTTCTTCTTTCATCAGATGAATTAAATATCCGGAGCCCTATAACCCTATCCCGATTTATGTCGCTAATGAGTAAGTAGTGTTTATTGGAATACTTAATTTAAATTAATAAAATTTTGTGTTCTCTTTGAAAATGGTAACGGAGTGGCGGAAGAAAAAATTTTTTTTATAATTCCATTATCTATCTTTAGAGTCACGATAGCCGAGTGGTTGGATGGTTGGAATTACGAGTCAAGACACCCGAGTTCGATCCCCAGTTGGCAGGCTCGTACCAATGTTATTTTTCTGAAACTTATGTACGAATTATATCGTCAGCTTGGACATAAAGACGGCGACGGGCTCACCACCTGTCACTTTGTCCCGAAAATATCTTCAGTGGAAGGTGGGTAAAAGAGACTTAATTGGCTAGACTAGACCACTGTCTACCCCCACTGTCTATTATACGACTTTGAATATATTCATTTAATTTATTATTTTATCTCTCTTTGATCAACTTAAGTTCAAAGATATTATTTGTTTATTTATGTTCACGCACAATCCCTGACGGGGTAACCAGAGAGAGCACTTCCAGTACAACTACTACTAATTCCAAAGATCATTATTTAACTTTTGCCAATAGTAATAATAAAAGATAAAACCATTATTTTTCCTTTTTTATGTCTTCACGCAATTTCGTTCATACTAAATTTGGTAAAAGTCTAGACAACGAAGTTCTTTTCTTTCTTCTTTTTCGACCCACTTTTCATTGATGCTTATTTGGAAGAACAAGACAAGTGGTAAGCCTATTAATGTACAAATTAAAATAATATTGACTAATGTTAACCTATAGAAATAATTCCTTTAAGTCGTATCACGTGTGAAATCTAATAACACACAATACCTGTGTTCATAGAGCAAATAAAACTGTGACAAGGTTTGTTGCTGGCAGTTGTTCGCACCGTCATTACAAGCGTAGTGGGGTCCAGTCCGGACGCGACAACCTCTCAATTAAGTTTTATTGCTGTGGAACAGGGTTCACACCGAGCTTGGCTCACTGTTCTATAATAACTTATTCCAGTGTCAAAGGCTAAATAACTTCGTTGTTTTATAAGACTAAGAAATTTTTTTTACATGTATGCACATGATATCGCTATGAGTCACGATAGCCGAGAGGTTAGGAGATCGGAATTCGAGTCGAGAGATTTGAGTTAGATCCCCAAGTTTTTTCATACAACTCGAGTCGAGGACTCTGTCTACCTCTGTATTGGGAATGGCGTGAACACATTTATTATTATTATGTATGCACATGCTAACGTCTGTGGACGAGTTGTGGATACACCGGTAACTATAGTTACAGAAAAAAAAATCAACTCTTATACTAACATACGTCTACGAAAAAATACGCCTGAGGAAGTGTCCTATGTGCCTTAATTAATAATTGTCACGGTACGGCGCAGCGTCGGTTTCGTCTGATCACCAACACTGACACCAAGTCTGTTGAAACCAACTAGTGTCTGCTAATTTTATATTATTCTATTTCTTCAATACATCCAAGATATTTACATAGAAAAAACCTATATAAATATATTAATGTAATTTAGTATACAGGGAGTTCAACCCGCAATTTCGAAGGTGAACTAGACAATCGTGACGTTGATAAAACCTTTTATACCTTGTCTTCACAACAATATTGAAGCCATGAAGTTTTTACGGGAACTTAAAAGGAAAAAGAAAATACAATATACATCAGCCCTGTCCGTTCGCGGAGGATGATTTATATACATTGTTCCAAAGGTGGGGGGGGGGGATGCAAACCGCTTCTCTTTTAATTATCCCAGGCTCTTCATAACAACAACGAAGCTGTATGCATTTTATCAATGAACAAACTGTTTTATGTCTTGGTAGATTAGTTATTTTGAAAACGCAATAAGAAATTTCTTTACGCTATTCCCAATACTAGGGACTAGACTAGAAAATAGTGGATTCTTTCGACCCACCTTTCACCAAAGACTTTTTTTGGTACAACGTAACAGGTAGTGAGGCTGTTCTCTGTGTCTATGTACAAGCCAACGACGTAAGTCGCACATAGGTTTTGAAAAAAACCCATAGCTATAAGCCAACCACCTGGGGATCGAACTCGGGTCTCTTGACTCGAATTCTGATCACCCAACCACTCAGATAACATGATTTATTAGTAAATTACCAGATTGAAGTCCTGCCATCAAATGATATATTATAAAGTGGCAGTTTAAGGCTTTTCCCTCTTAAGGCATTTACGGGCACGTCGACAAACGTCGTGTCATTTCGTGTTATGTGGCTATCGATAGCTTGCACACAAAGATGGCAATAGGCTCACCACCTGTCACGTTATCCCAAATAAGTTTCGATGAAAAAGCGGGTCGGAATGAAATCTCCATTTCTGTCTATCCCTTCATTGGGAAATGCGTTAAAAATTAATTGGACTAATTTGTTTAAATTGATGTCAAGCAACGGTTTAGATTCTACTTTCAAGGATATAACCCAACAATTTTAAATTGCACGTGATTCGCTGCGAGCGTTTGCAAGTCGATCATCTCCTTAACATAGGCGTGGTTATACGACACGACAATTTGTCTGTCGGTTACGATCGCCTAGGGCTTCAGCATACAACTGATAGATTCGATTCGATAAGAATTCGAAAAGCCGTTGTACTTGTAGTTTGAAATCCAGGAGCACTATAGTAATATCATTCAATCAATTTCCGAGAAATGCACAAGTTGAATTAGTTTTTTTTTTAAATATAAATCTGAGCTAATTTGTCCTGAAAATATCTTCGATGGAAGTTGGATCGAATGGACTTAGTTGTTTAGACTAGATCTCTGTCTACCTCTGTATTGGGAATTGCGTGAAGATATTTAATTTTTATTTATTTTTTAATTTGTAACATACCTACGAGTAGAGTTAACGTTTTTCTTTTAAGTTTACATGATTAAAGACGAAGTCAGATCTTATTTATTATTAGAGGAACTTTTAGGATACAAAATGCAAAAAGGACTGGTGATGAGGGAAACGTGGTGGATTGGGATATGGGCATGCAGTTTGGAAAAACCGGATGCACGAAGAGTGGAGACCGGAAGAATTGAAGAGAGATAAAATGCTTAAACACATATATTTCAATTATCTTATCTAGCAGCTTTTAAGCCTATTCGAATAAAAATTATTCGACTTTGACTTGCCATTTTATGTACTCTATACAATCCCCG
Source organism: Sericinus montela (assembly GCA_029286605.1). Classification (NCBI taxonomy): domain Eukaryota; kingdom Metazoa; phylum Arthropoda; class Insecta; order Lepidoptera; family Papilionidae; genus Sericinus; species Sericinus montela. The sequence continues at coordinate 406,256 of JAGSMR010000086.1, read as the reverse complement.
GTAAAGACGTCTTATCGTTCAATAACTGATAACATATTTGCATAAATACACTCGGATTATCAAATGTAACGTATATTACAACGCTACTGCGTTTATTGCTACGTTATACACGAAACCATATATACTACGTTTCATACATTCCCACGTTCTTTCTTTACATGAATATCATAGAAATGACTGTGAATTTATATGAATTTTGTAAAGCGAAGATAGCCGAGTGGTTGGGCGTTCTGAATTCGATTCAAGAGACCCGAGATCGACCCCTAGCTGGTGAGCTCGTACCTTTGGGTTTTATCAAAACTTGTGTACGACTTATATCGTTTGCTAGGACTTAAAAGTCGACAACAGGGTCACCTCTTGTCACGTAGTTCCAAGAAATGTCTGTGTTATAAGTTGTAAATGTCTTGGTTATCACTGTCCATTCGCGCTCCTCGTTATGGTTAATCCAGATCGATGGCGACCATCTAACTTAACGCATTCAATTCCAGACTACGCGCAGTTAAGCTCTCCTAAGCCTCTTTATCAACAATATGTGTATTCGTTTTCGTTGTAGCACCGTTATCGCGTCTCATTCATAAAGATCTTTTGCACTATCTATCTATGTATACTATATTATAAATAAAAATATATGTCTTAGTAGTTCCAAGAAATGTCTTCGGTTAAATATGTCTAGACCTCTGTATACTGTGTACTGGGTACTGTGTATGGGGAATGACGTGAAGGTATATCTGTAGAAGTTAGGTAGAGCGCATGCCCGCAAGATGAAAAGAAAGAGGAAGACGATGATAACTGCGGCTGTGTAGCTCAGCGTACCCTAAAAAACAACAAAATTAGGTCTTCCGAAAGGGGATGGGGTATCAGGATTTCGCTCGGGAAGCAAAGAATCTTGTCTAGGGTCCCACTATATAAGATAAATGCAATATCCCATACTCAGGTAGGCTGAAGTCTAGACAATGAAGTCTTTTCAGCCCATTGTAACAGGTGGTGAACCTATCGTCGTCTTCGTGTTCAAGCTGATGGCACAAAATACATACTGTATGTATGTACATATGTATTTACATATTTTCATATATACATAAACATTCATATTCATCACACAAATGTTTGTCCCTAGCGGGATTCGACCCCGCAACCTTTAACTTCGGAAGGGTCACTACCCACTCAGGTCAGATACAGGTACTTAAACATGAATAACACAATACAGCTGTCTTTTACATATCCCTATTATGTGTGTATTCCGCTATATAAATTTTGCACTACAGCAGCATTAAGTTGTAACCGTAAAGTTAATAAAAAGTATGACACGTGGTAGTTAAGATATCCCCATGCAGTAAACTCCGGTCTTCCGGCGAGGCGGGGCTTGCGATATCTTCATAATCACTGTGACTTGACAAATTACGGTCTGCAATTACTACATCTTACCACTAGGTTCTCCATCTCTTCTGCTATAGGTTAAAGGACAGCATTTTATTAGATTCTAGTCAAAAATTTGCCCATGGACCCATTTTAAGATAGAAATGGTTAATTGTGGATGAATGGAGGTCACACCGGTTTTCAAGGTGTAACCAACTCTGAGGTACCGGTTTCGAATCCCGGTCGGGTCAATGTAGAAATTAATTAATTAACTTTACAATGTAGAAATAACTTACAACATAAATTTCATAGGTAAACAATTAACGCAATTTAAAAAAACTTGTACAGCGGGTTTATAATAAACCCCGGGAAATGTAGAAAATATTGGGGTACCGGACAGGGAATCAAACCCGGGACCTCCGAAATAGCTATACCATGAAAGCAGGTGTATACGCCACTCGTCCAAAGTTCGTCAAATACTTATATGGTAACCATCTTCCTTACTTATTTAAACAACGGAGCAATATTTCTAAAATGACCGCTCAGCGTAAATAATGCTTTCCGTGCTTCCATTTTAAATTCGATAAAAAAACTCCCTACCCCATTCTTTATTCCTGCATGGTTGTTACTTATTAGACCCAGTCTTGTAATAACAGGCTAGCGATGATAAATATATAACTTGTGAGGCTTTCAACGGATGCAATTTCGAATCACTTATCGACTGAAGCACATGTTTCATGTCAAGGGAAGGGTGAAGTTTGTAATTAAATTTAGCTTTTAGTATCTGTGCTGACAGAAGACAATTTCGTGTTTTAAATAATTCAACCATATCTAGACATGCAGTATATTCATTTAGTTCAATGTATATATGCGATTCAAGATGTCAATATAAACCCTTGTATGTATCAATTTGTATTTTTAACTAAAAAACTGAAGAGCGAGCTCTGTCGTCCCGGGCTTGTTTTCGGGGCGGGTCAATGTAGAAAATCACATTTTCTACATTTTATCGATCTGATGGTTTATGGTAGTATCATGGAGCACTGATTTAGCGTGGCATTTATGGAAAAATCTCCTTTACGAGAGATGCCTTTGTTCTACACTATGGTTTTAGAAAAAAGATGAAAAGAAAGAAATTTTATTTGGCACACGCAACACACAAGCAGATTAGATAGAACGAAATAAAATCTAAATTTAAAGTAAGACTAGTAAACAAAACATGCAAGTAGGAAACACGAAGCACAAAAATTACTCTTTGTTTTTACGAAAGACAAAATAACAAACAAAAAGTAAAAAGAAAAAACACATACTAATACGTGTGTCAAAATTTAATTAATCTATTCTGAAGTTAAAACTCCTTTGCAATCACATAAACAATAGTTAATCTATGACATTCAGTAGCCGCGTAACGTCTACATATAAATGACACAACGCCACACCTATACAATTACCAGACCGAGACCATTAAAATGAAAATGGAGCTATAGTATACCGTCTAGCACTTCATAAAGAGAGATTAAGTGATATGGGGCCGCTTGAATGCAAGACTGCGAGGGCGGCAGTAATCCGTGCTTGGTTATCACTGTCCATTCGCGCTCCTCGTTATGGTTAATCCAGATCGATGGCGACCATCTAACTTAACGCATTCAACTCCAGACTACGCGCAGTTAAGCTCTCCTAAGCCTCTTTATCAACAATATGTGTATTCGTTTTCGTAGTAGCACCGTTATCGCGTCTCATTCATAAAGATCTTTTGCACTATCTATCTATGTATACTATATTATAAATAAAAATACATGTCTTCATGCATAGCTCGGTATTGCAGTAAGCAGACAATGTGTCCTTTCGATTCACCTTTCGCGATCCTTTTTGGAACGCCGTCACATGTGGTGAACTTATCGTCGTCTTTGTGTCTAAGACAACCGTACATAGATACAATTTATATTTAGATATATAAATATACATGCTAACATCCATATCTCGAGTACAAACATTCATGTTCAATACTCATTAGTCTGATTCTAACCAATATCACTGTAGCACAGTTATTATATTATATTTGCACAGTTATTATATTATAATATATAATAACTGTGCTACAGTATAGTTGAGATAATGATCTACGATTAACAATAGTGACTAAAGATACTATAAAAGAAATTTTATTTTCTCTTTAAATAATTTCTTTCAGTTTTAACTGTTGGTAGCTAATATATTTATGTTGTCAAAGTTTTACTTTACGTTTACATATCGTTATTAGAATTTATCTGTGTCTAAATTAAAAAAATTGCGTGATCGGAATTCCAGTCTAGAGACCCGAGTTCGATCCGCAGGTGGTATGGTCGTATTAATGAATTTTTTTCAAAAACCTTATGCACTATTTATGGTGATGACTTGGACATTAGCACAGATACGGGCCATCACCTGTCACGTCCCGAAAATATCTTCAGTGGATGGTAGGTCGAAATGATTTAATTGTCTATACCTCAGTCTACCCTGTATTGGAGATAGCGTGAAGATATTAAATTTTTAATCTCAATTCGCTGGGAATATAAGGACGGTGTGTACACTAGATCATAAATTGCGTTTAATAATAATTAACCACGCGCTTCCTCCCTCGTGGCATGTTTGCAAGTAACTCTATGAGCATACTGAATGTTTAACGACCATACTAATTATGTGAAACTAATAGCTTTAACCTTAGAAGTTCGATTGTGGATGGTAATTATTTAGGCTTATACGGTAATTACTTGGGTACTTCGAACGAATGAGTGTAAGAAGTAAGTGGATAAAGAATACATAGGTTTAGGTGTGTCGACCGAAAGAGTGAATGAAGTGGGTGGAAAAGTAATCGGTGAAGACCGAGGTAACGTTTGAACTGCATGCGAAAATATTGCTCTCAAGTATTAACGTTTCCCGACAATATGTCATAAATAATTTGGTGTTTTATGGATTAAATGGCAGATTAGCAATATGTTAACCTCATGATAGTTGTCTATCAATGTAAAAAAATATTTATTTATATATTTATACAATTGTCTATCAATATAAAGGTAAATGTTAATTAATAAATATATAAATAGATTAGGAGAGCGTCACATACATTGCTCTGATCTGAAAATAAGCAGTTGAAGATGTACAGAAGCAATTACTACAATCAACTAGACTTGAGTCAATGTAGATGAGTGATTTTTTACATTGACTCTTCCAGGAATCGATCCTGGGATCTTTTGTTTTCCAATTATGCTATTCAAAGACTTAAGAAATTGCGAATTGTTTGTCTTACATGTTTGTTCAAATATTTGTACGAACAATTCAATCACCAATGTCAATAATACATAATGTAGCAAAGTTTCAGGCGCACCAATCGGCCTTAGCGCGTATTTGCCCGAAGCATCTGTGTGCTTGATAGCGTGATGTGTAAACGCTTCGCCGTTAGTTTACTTATGGGGCCATTGTACACGGTCGCGGCTCGCTCGAAGGCTTTGCGGTTGTTTGAATGTTGGTTATAAATCGCTTAATAACGATTACGTTAAAGTCGATCAATGCTTATTAACATACCTACATAGATAGGGACAATTCACATACATTGCTCTGATCCTAAATAAGTTGTTAAAGCACTTGTGCTATGAAATCGGAACCAACGAAGATACAACAAACACCCAGACTCGAAAAAGTTTAGAAAAAGTGTTTTCTTTTGACTCGACCGATAATCTAACCCGGCTAGACCTGGCGATACCATGGAAACCGGTGTGTTTGCCGCTCATCCTCGGCGATCGTCATTCATTATGCCTCACCATCACATTGTTTGACAAAAATAAATAACTATTAGGAGCTTATTGTTATTAATTTTTGTCAAAATTTTCGTATGCGCTGCGATGTCTATATTACAGCCATTTAGCCTACTTTTTTACCTAGCTTTACTACAACATTGTAAAATCGCTTTCATGTCATACTCGTATATGGCTAATTGTTTGACTGCTATATTTGTAACCTGTGTGTAATTTCAAAAAATTCCTCTTCATAAATAAATATCTTCACGCAATTCCCAATACAGGGGTAGACAGAGGTCTAGTCTAGACAATTAAGTCCCTTCGACCCACCTTCCACCGAAAATATTTTCGGGACCACGTGACAGGTGGTGAGCCCGTCACCATCTTTATGTCCAAGCCAACGACATAATTCGTATATAGGTTTTTTTTTGAAAAACCCATTGGTACGAGCCTGCCACTGTATCGAACTCGGGTCTCGTGGAAGGTGGGTCGAAGGGACTTAATTGTCTAGACAAGACCACTGTTTGCCCTTGTATTGGGAATTGCGTGAAGATTTATTTATTATTTTTTTTATTTATTATTTTTAATACAGTGTTATTTTTTCGTTCCGAATTTAAAATCCAAACGATGCTAAGGAAGTTTTCAATTTCAAAAATGTTTTGCTTTCGAAATTTGAAATAACATTGCTCACCAGGTTTCATGTTTCGTAGCGAGCATGGAGTTATCTTCATAATCAGGTGTAAAGCGATATTTAAGTAATAACCGGGTAATTCGGGTGTGCGTGGGTGCGAGCGGTCAATCCATCAGGCTAATAGTATTACCCGGGTACTCCGATTACATCCGTCGCACCCTCGGCCTGCTAAGGGCTACGGATTAGAAGAGATTGTTGCCCGCATAATAGATAGAATATCTACATGTTAAACATTTATAACGTGACTGTTGGAGAGTCTGTCGCCGTCTTTATGTCCAAGCCAACAATAAAATTCGTATATAAGTTTTTTTTTTTCTGAAAAATCCCTTTTTACGAAACTGCCACCTGTATTTTTCTTACGCCGATACCATACAGCACGGCAGACATTCAACGAGTTCCGTAGACGAGTGGCCTATGCACCGGTTTTCATGGTGTCGCCAGCTCTGAGGCCCCGGGTCCGATTCCCGGCCAAGTCAATGTTGGAAACTACTTTTCTACACGCCCTCGGGTATAAGTGTTTTTGCAACCTTCTTTGTTTCCGATTCCATTACATATAGCTTTAGCTACTAACTTTGTGATTTGGCCAATTTTTGTTGTGTTGACCCGATCTGTGCTGGGTTGTCGGAATTTCGAGTCAAGAGACCCGAGTTAAATCCCCAGGTTTGTATCGATTGATTATATCGTTGGCTTGGAGATAAAGACGGCGACGAGTTCACTACCTGTCACGTTGTTCCGAAAATATAACTAATGTTATTTATCTTAATACACATACTCGTATTTAATAAATATTCATATGTACCTATAAATATCCAAGACTACATTTTTATAAATTATTCGATACATGTTAGGTATTTCAACCCGCAGCTTTCAGCTTCGTCACTACAAAGTACTCTATCTAGCCGTCAATACATGACGTAACTCAAATATTTAAAAATAAAAATGACAAAGCCCGGGATAACGGATCCAAGACTAAGCAATTAGAAGCACTGAATCGCTCTGTATTACCTAACATCATAAAATATAACAGAATTGTACAAACGAGACCAATTACTCCAAAGACGAAAATTTATACGAAGCTTTTGAAATTGCTTTAAAAGCGTACCGACTAAAATTTACAAATCCATTAATGTCTTAAATTTTTCGTCGCCTCTTTTCCCACCTCTTAATATGCATTAGTATTCGAGGGTGGCGTTCGAACAAAAACCTAATTATCATGTTCGCTATAAATGTAAGATGGTGTAGATGAAACCGGATAAAATAATGAGTGATGGATGAAGTCTCATGTTGTAATTAATTTGGGATTCCCGTGGGCGGCACTAGATGGCGCTCGGAGATGTATTATTAATGGGACGCGAGTACTCGGTATTACGTTCGTATCTTGAATGCTAAGAGAGAATGCGTATCTCCTGATGGCTGTTTATTGTGAGCTGTAATTTTCTTCGAGACGTTTCAGTCATCGTATTGCGGTTAGCGTTAAGTGTTCGTGGCTTTTAGCGTTCCGCGAATAGCTTATGTATTGAATGAGAAATGTATTTAGATATTTTCGAATAACTATGTTATGACTGTATGTTCTTAGTCATGTTGTTTAATGTAATGTTAAGTTTTCACATAAATATCTTCACGCCATTCCCAATACAGGGGACATGTTCCACCGAAGACATTTTTTTTGGTACAACGTGACTGGTGGTAAGCCTGACGTACGTAGCCGTACGATATAAATCGTACATAAATATTTGATTAAACCCATTGGTACGAACCTGCCACCTGGGGATCGAACTCGGGTCTCTCGACTTGAAATTCCGACCAGCCAACCACTCGGCTATCGTGACTATTCAGAAAAATAGTTGCCGTAATCTACAATAATACAAAAGAGAACATTCTATGTCGCTATTCCCGTTTATTACTTTAACCACTCGTCCCGTGAATCTTGATCATTGCACCTGGCGGCGGTTTGATCCGGAATCCGATCGGACGGAATTAATTTAACTTCCCCCGCACCTACCTACTGACACGTGACCACATAGCGGATGTGATGTCTACGTGGTAGTAAATATAACCCCATAAATGAGATATATCATAAATACGATGTTATAATTAAAAAATTGGTAAACTTTTTTATTTTTAAGCCATGTTTGGAAAATTTATAGTTTTTTGACTGTCAATGAGCTTTGATACTTAACCATATAGTGATTATTGATCTAATGACTTATGATTAAAAGTATTAATATATTACTTTCAATGTTATTCAATATTAAAAAGGTCACGATAACCGAGTTGTTGGGTGGTCGGAATTTCGAGTCGAGAGACCCGAGTTCGATCCCCAGGTGGCAGTACCAATGAGTTTTTCAAAAACTTATGTACGAATTTCATCGATGGCTTGGACATAAAGACGGCGACGGGCTCACCACCTGTCACGTTGTCCCGAAAATATCTTCGGTGGAAGGTGGATCAAAGGGACTTAATTGTCTAGACTTGACCTCTGTCTACCCCTGTATTAGGAATTGCGTGAAGATATTTATTATTTATTTAATGTTATTCAAGCTATCCCGCCATCTATCGGTAGGCAATTGTATTTTCAAGGCAATTGCCTTAGTCGCCTCTCCCATGGGAAGAAAGTGAGTGGCAATATTTTTAACACCGCTTTTAACTGATTATCGATCTCTATTTTTGTATCTACTAAATAATGCAAAGCTCTAACAAAATCCGAAGTTACTTCAAAGGTTATCTACGATTTATACCGTTCGAAATAAACCGATTTATATCGCTTGAATATAAAGACGGCGACAAGCTTACCAACTGTCACGTTGCCTAAAAATTGTGTTAGATAAATTGTTAATCGAATGGACTTAATTGTCTAGACCTCTATCTACCCAGTATTTTTTTAGTCCAAAGCGCAAGCTGCAGTAATTATGCAACCGGCGTAGTGTTTTAACATCATCAACAAAATAAAGGCTATGGAAATGGACTTGACGGCGTATTCCAAACTCATATATCAGCGGTGAGGTGCATCGACGGCTAATATCCGGCCACGGTCCGGCGTACACCGGGTGGACGGACGATTTATCGCCTTTAAACCTACTAATGCAATGGTAGAATGCAACCGTGGTAGAGCCACGCATCAGCTTTTGTTGTTGTATGAATGGGCCGGCTCAACCGGGGAAGTACCACGACCTCACAGAATACCGGCGTGAAGTAGAGGTCTAACAGACTTCTGCATTTCGTCTGGTGAGTGCATGTAACCGGAGGCCCACACAACCCCCCCACCCCTCCCCCAATTCTGGGGGGGGGCACTCTAGGGTTGGCATCGCATCTGCTGTGCCTCTGGTATTGCGGGTGTTCATGGGCGGCGGTAATCACTTAACATCACGTGATCCACCAGCTCGTTAGCCATTCTTTTCTATAAAAAAAACTAATTACATTGATGTAAACATCTTTTTAAATTGATGTGAACTAATTAACTGTAGTTTATATAATTTATAAATATTTACTTGTTTAATTTTAATAATAATATTTTCACGCAATTCCCAATACAGGGGTAGACAGAGGTCTAGTCTAGACAATTAAGTCCTTTTGACCCACCTTCCACCGAAGATATTTTCGGGACGACGTGACAGGTGGTGAGCCTGTCACCGTCTTTCTGTCCAAGCCAACGATATGAATCGTACATAGGTTTTGAAAAAATCTTTTGATACGAGCCTGCCACTTGGGGATCGATCTCGGTTCTCTTGTCTCGATATTCCGCCCTCCAATCCACTCGGCTATCGTGACTTAATTTTAATAATTTGTTAAATTATTAAATTACATAGAAATTTATTAAAAGGTGTCGAAGTTGGCCGAAACTAATTTTCGAAGACCATGTGATTAGATTGCTTGAAGAGGGGAGGGCCAAGAGTACACGGATACCTAGACGTGCATGTATGAAAAAAATTATGAATTTGAAAGAAGCGAAAGAGGGTATGTAAGGATCCTAACACTGCTACCCCATCTGGGACTGTGTGTGAAGATAAATATTAAATAAGAATAATACTAATAAATTTAAAAAAATCTTCCCAGATGGACGGGATTCGCATCCGCGACCTGGTATGGACCATGGTAACACGGCAACGGTCAAGGTACGGGATGTGTGGTACCGCAATCGCCAATCCGCTTACCAGGCGTGGCGGTTACAGCAAGTATTCCTTAGAGAATCTATATCATATGGACTGTCACAGGTTATTATAACTTTGTATTTAAAAATCCTGTTAATAATTAACTTGTAATATAATCTGCGCAGCTTAGTACATCGCCAACTGTAAACCGACGTACAAATGGATATATTTTTACGATAGGCGTTCGAGTGCGCGTAAAATTTTTTATGGGCTTTTTTAAATCGTGATTCACATGACGCCACGCCGTTCAGACTTCAGTGCGTTGCAAAAAAATGCGTTGCGGCAAAATTATTGCTTACAAAAAATGAACGTCATTGAAAATTAAACAAAAGCTCATATACATACATGCCACATAATATGGAAAAGGTCAAAATTCTCAAAAATACAGATTTTTGTATTCTCAAAAAAGTATTTCACCGGAATGTTTGAAGCATGTAACTCACGATTTATACGGTTTAAAGTGGCTGACAAAATTTATTTACGTAAATAAACGTATGTTAAATTTATTTGTTTTATAAAATTATCTAAAATAAAAATCTTTTATATGTGCTCAAACTATTAAAAGAAGAAAACTATTAAAAGTAAGTACTTTCTTAGAAGCGTTTGTATTATAATACCATCACGTCGAAAGTGAACTCGTTGAGAGATCGCAGCTCACCGCAAAACGAAACACGTTCAGCTGCATAGTTGCCCCGGCCTCCGTGACAGACGTGCCGCGAACAAATTGTCCCGCCAGATTCGAACCTGGCAGGACTGCCGATCTGTTGCGAACTTTCGACGAATAGAGAAGTTTAATTTATATGTGTTAATAAAGTTTACTACAAAAATAAGAGATTCAGACAATTAAGGTCAGACAGAGGTCCAGACAATTAAGTCCTTTCGAAACGAAGTCGTCGTCCTCTTACGGAAGACATTGTTTTGGACTACGGGACAGGTAATGAGCCCGTCGCCGACTTTATGTCCAAACCAACGATATAAAACGTACAGAAGTTTGTGAAAAACTCTTTGGTACGAGCTTGGGGATTGAACACAGTTCACTTGATTCGAATTTCAATCACCCAATCTCTCGGCTGTCGTGTCTGTCAAAATTCTGTAAGAATTCTGTCTACCACTGTCAACAGTGGTAGAGCCACGCATCAACTTTTGTTGTTGCATGAATGGGCCGGCTCGACCGGGGAAGTACCACGACCTCACAGAATACCGGCGTAAAGTAGAAGTCTAACAAACTTCTGCGTTTCGTCTGGTGAGTGCAGGTAACCGGTGGCCCACAGACCCTCCTCCCCCAATTATGGGGGAGGGGGGCACTCTAAGGGAGGCAACGCATCTGCTAAATCTCTGGTATTGCGGGTGTTCATGGGCGGCGGTAATCACTTGCCATCACGTGAGCACGTCATCGTTTGCCTCCCTTTTCCTATAAAAAAAAAAACACCTCTTCTTTTTGTTTTACCATTCTTGTCAAAACTTTTGTCGTAAACCTTTGATAAAACCCTCAATGGATAAGAATTCAAAAAATCATCCCAGTCATTAACGTACAGCAGGATATAAGTTTCAAGTACTTATACCGCTAACTACCAAATGAATTTAGTTCGAATCCAAATTCCATTACGCGAAATTCTTTTCCAAGCCGTGTTAAAAATGTGACGAAATATGTCATATTTTCACATGTTATATATTTTTCTGCTTTACAGTCTGTCAAGAACCCAGAAGAACCCAGCTTATTACATAAAAGAGTCCTGAGCACTAGCATCCATCGAATTTCCGTAAAATTTTTTGGTCATCTGGTCGTCCTACATTGACTTTTACCAATTTCTCGAGTAGTAAGTACTGGTGTACGCTTACTACTCGAGAACCTTTTCTCTCAAGCAGTTGTCAGTTCTTCAACATTTTTGTCAACGCATATTGCCACTTCAGTGCGCTTATCCTTTCTGCTGTGTCGATTACCTTAGTTTTGCTGCAGATATCTACCACAAAGAACTTTATCACACAGACAAACACTGAGTAAAATTCTCCACTAAGCAACTTTGAGCTCCCTCATTCATCCAACACGTTATATAGATGGAAATAAAAATTTCAACTAAAAAACAGAACATTCCGGACTGATTAAAATTGATCGCGTCTCATCTAACTGTCCGGTATTTGCAATTTGAGTGCCATGTCAGACGTCATTAGATTCTTGTCACGTATCGCGATTAATACAGCCGCCCCTTTCCGCTTCATCATCGTCTTTTGGACAATCCGAGGGGGCATTTGTCAAGGGACCTGCAAACGTGCTGCATGCTGAACGTGTGTCAGTGCCATAAGGTTATTCAATTACAAGAAATGGCGTAGTTTCGACAATTGCAATTACAATTTGGGGCTCATTTTCGTGTCGTTTCGTTTTGTTACTTTGACAGTAATTCTGTTTTCTAGAGAAAATATTGGCCTGCAGTATATTTTGTTGCAATCCAAAGTTTACGTTGTAAATCCAAAAGTGAGTATGTTCGCTGGAATATTATGCCAGAAAATATTCCAACTTCTAACTCAATGTTCATAACTATACTGGTATGAATATATCAATACGATAACGTCATCTACGCCTCTATGACACAGTTTAAAGTATTAACTGAGACGGGTGGTATTTGAACCTGCGACATTAGAAGACCTCTGAGTCTCTGTTCTCATGAGAAAGAGTTCGGTTCTCAGTATGGACGCTTGTTATAATAAATATTTCCGAGACATAAATATGATTTGTTTGTTATCTTGTACACAATGTCTAGTGTGCAAAGAAAAATGTGGACTAACATTGTCACTAACATTGACTTTCTGTCCACCCCAATATTAGGAACAGAGTACTTAACTTGTTTTATCAAAAATCTTATTCTACTACTAAGAAGGATCTCTGTCCCTTTTAATGAATCTTCACATATAGGCAATAATTTTAACTCCTATGAAATTAAAATGTCATCGTAGTTATCTTCATATCTTTATCATTCCAAGAAATGATATTATTAAATGAATATTTAACAGAGTCTTGTTATACACTGGCGTTATTAAATTTTATTTTATTAAAATCCGAGCTCCGAAATTGTCTCTCTTGTTACGTGACGTATAATTAACTTATAAGTCTTGATCTTGCATAAAATTAAACTGCCTGAAATTGAACACATATTTAAGAGTTTAATGATATCCATACATTACTGTAGGTACTGCTTTGTAATTCTAATATGTAAAATGGCTGAATATATTTTAAAATTCAAAGATTTTACTTTGTTTCTGATAATTTATGAAATTGATAAATTATCGTCATTTATTAAATTCGAGTAAAATAGTCACAATAGCTTAGTGGATGGGTGATCGGAATACGAGTCAAGAGACCCAGTTCGATCCCCAAGTAGCAGGCTCGTACCAATGGGTTGGTACGAGCCTGCTACCTGGGGATGAAGACGGTGACGGGCTCACCATCTGTCACGTTGTCCCGAAATATCTTCGGTGGAAGGTGGGTAGAAAAGACTTAACTGTCGAGACCGCTGTCTACTCCTGTTTTGGGAATGACGTGAAGATATTTCGTATGTTTTTATTTTATTATGTGGTTGTAGTGTTATGCCTACAGTTATTTTCCCGCAACTTAATTTATATTTTTTTATTCAGGTAAGTAAGGATTAAGGAAGTTTTGTTGTCACATAATAACCAACGTAATATCCTAACAAAAGGCTAGAGGGCGTCGGATTTCCATCGTCTCAAGTTTAAAGGTGTAGAGATTTATCTCCGGCCATCTATTGTGGTCCAGAGCAGCTGCCGGTGATTCATGCGCCGATTATATCAGATCTCTTATCCGCGATCTTTATTCTAACAAGCTACAGTGTAAGCCGAATTTACGCTAGAATGACATGAAATGGAATATTAACTATTTTTTGTTGATTGATGATTTCCTAGCTGATTTAAGCCACAGCGGCTTTACACCTGGACGGACATATTAAAGTTGGTGTAAAGCGTTGACCATCTGCTCTTTTATGTTGCTTGTACTTGACGACCTCCGTGGACGAGTGGCGTAAACACCGGTTCTCAAGGTGTCGCCATCTCGAGGTCACATTTTCTACATTTTCCCGGGTCTGGGTTTGTGGTGCCTTCGTTGTTTCCGATTCCCATATCATAAGTGCTTTAGCATCTTACATTGGGAGCGGAGCAATGTATATGATGATGTCCCTATTTATTATTAAAAAAATATTCAATTAAAATTGTATACCAAATTTTGTTCATAAAGATAGGAGAGTATCTCTTTTTTATACGGGTGATAATAACTAACACGTACCCGTAGTGATGACGATAACCGCACCACCTTTCACGATGTTCCAAATAAGATTCGGCGAAAAATGGGCGGAAAGAATTTAATTATCTCTGTCTAACCTGGTACAAAAATGCGTGAAGATAATAAAGCAATACTTTTAACATTAAGAAATATAAATAAAATAATAAATATCTTCACGCAATTCCCAATACAGGGGCAGACAGAGGTCTAGTCTAGACAATTAAGTCCCTTTGACCCACCTTCCACCGAAGATATTTTCGGGACAACGTGACAGGTGATGTGCCCGTCGCCGTCTGTATGTTCAAGCCAACGATATAATTCGTGCATACGTTTTGAAGAACCCATTGGTACGAGCCCGCCACCTGGACATCGAACTTAAGTGGAACTCGAAATTCCGGCCACCCAACCACTCGGCTACCGTGTTTCTAAAAAATTAATTATCGTTGAATATTAACATCAAGTTCATCCCTGTTTACAAAATAAACACAAAGTATCCTGCTGAGCGATATTGCGGTTCATAAGTACCCCAACAACAATATCGTTAACAAAAAGACGATTTAATTAAGTTCTACGGCCGAGTGTTAATATTCGAACTCAAAAGAGCGTACAACACGGTTCCTTATAATGTAATTCGTCTTCGCAATATATCCACGACGCGAAAATTCCGCCGTAGCATTAATATTTTAAACGCGTCAATATGAAATATATCCGACGAGATAAAATGGGAAAATCAAATCTGCGGCATCGGGGTGCGTTGACAAATGGCGAGCGATAAACTTTTACAACTTACCCTCTGAATATTGCACGAAAATATAATTCCGATTCAGACGGCGAACTATCGCGACGGTGGCCTGAGGTGGCTCATTTATTCATGTATAGCTACACGCTTAATGTGTTGCGAATTTGTAGGCTGTAAAAAGCAACAGGGCAGTACAACTATAAGAGAGTTTTATAGTTTAAGGAAAGAAAAAACAATACTGTGGTAGACAGAGGTTTCCACAATTATGTCCTTCCGACCACCTCTCACTTATTAAATTTGTTATGACGTGACATTTGGTTAGCCTGTCGTCGACCTTATGTCCAAACAAAAGATGTACCGTAGATAAGTATTTTAAAAAACCCATTGGTATGAGCCTGCTGCATGGAGATCGAATTCGTGTCCCTCGTCTGGAATTCCGATGACCAAAACACTCGGCTGTTGTGACTACCGTGCTATAATGTACTCCACCAAATAAAGAATTAAGAATAATTATAATTAAAGAATTAAGAGATTATATATACATAGATTATAAATATATAGACAGGGAATATATTTTATATATTGCTTTGATTATAGAAGAAGCAGCTTAAGCACTTTTGTTATTGAATCAGAAACAACGAGAGTAACACTAACACCCAGACCCAAAAACTTTCACTGAAGAAAATTTTTGGGTCAACGTAACGAGTGGTAAGCCTGTCGCAGTCTTAATATCTAACCCAATATCGATATAAAGTTTTTAATAAAACCCCTTTAGTACGAGACAGGTTATAAACCAGAGGATCGAACTCGGATCTTTTAACTCGAATTCCGATCAGCCAACCGCTCGTCTATCATGACTACGAAATCTATCAAACGCACGTTCATAATTCATAGAGTGTCGTCACCCCAGCGGCGCAACACACACTCCAATAGTGTTAATAGTACTGTGCCTCAGGATGTGTTTGGGATGCTGCGCCGATTTCTACATACATATCAGAGTTCCGATTTCCATATTTCCTATGCATTTAGACGACCGTATAAAATATACTGGGGAATAAGGAAACCGTAAAATACGAAAGTTCCTACGTGAGTAAATTTGTTCTCATGTTTTATGTTTCTGTTTCTAATACTTTAAGCAATATTATTATTGTAAATACACAAATAACCACCGGCGATAGACTCATCATCTGTCACGGTATCCCAAATGGACTCGCCGTCTTATGATGTACACCTTACATAAGTTTTTTTAAAATACTCATCAGTATGAATGTACCACATGAGGATCGACCTCTGTTCTCTTGACTCGAATTCTAATCACCCAACCACTCGGCCATCGTGACTCAGTTAACAATCCATAATCCCTTTAAATAAAAACGTAGATAATCATTGTTGGAGTTTGTTCAATTAAACAACGTATCATCTCTTAATCGTCTCCAAGCGTTCGGTAATTCATATTTCCGCGTACTTGGTAACGTAATTATATTTTAAACGTCACCCCCGCGCCCATTACCACAATACGCGGCGCCATCTCCCGTACATCAACGTCAGTAGGCTTTATCTTCGCGCCATCAGCTCGTGCTGCTCTTTACGACGCTCGCTAGTAAATAATTTGATAATTAAATCCTTGGCGCTGACACTCGACAATGGGACGCGCCGTAAGCAAAATCTAAACGCTATAATTTATGAGCTTTTAGCGATTTGTATATGTTAGGTAAAGCGACGTATATTCTTTAGATGGATAGAAGAAGTCACGATAGCCGAGTGGTTAGGTGGTCGGAATTTCGAGTCAAGTGATACGAGTCCGATCCTCAGGGTGCAGGCTCGTATTAATGGGTTTTTCAAAAACGTATGTTCGAATTATATCGTTGGCTTGAACATAAAGACGGCTACGGGCTCACCACCTGTCACGTTGTCCCGAAAATATCTTCGGTGGAAGGTGGGGCAAAGGGACTTAATTATCTTAACTAGACCTCTGTCTACCCCTGTATTGGGAATCGCGTGAATATATTTATATTCTTTCTGCTGTGGCACATTTAAGAGCTAAATCATGAATGTCTTCTAGGTTGGCCCAATTGTATCTAGTACTAGGTTTTGGGAGAGACATTTCAACGTAACCTACAGGAATTTACAAATTATCTTACAAATATTATATACTCATGAATCTTCGAAGAAGGGAGGGTCAAAAGTACACGGATGACTAGACGTACGTGTTTAAAGAAAAAGATTAAATGAAAAGAGGCGAAAGAGATATGTACGGACCGTGACATTTGGCGATCTGTTCTCTCTGGCTACGCTGTCAAAGACTGTGCGTGAAGATAAATAAATTATAAATATATCTTCGCTCATATTCTACACTGGAGGTGTCAGAAATTGGTAATTACGATTCACAAATCACAAGAGCCTATTTACTAACAAATTGTACTACATTCGTTGCGCTTAGATGTTCCCTCAGTTGTCTTTTGCAACAACTACTGGAAGAAACGGGGTTGCATATTTTAAGGGTGATCCCAACACGGTAATGGCATCGAACGTTTGCGAGTGCTACTTAATAATAATAATAATATGTTTCGGATCAAAAATCCGTATATTACATAATGAACATACAATACAAAAATCTGACACTTACCATCCTATTGAAACTGGTCTTTATTGGGCGTGATATGTCTTCGTATCTCTTCACTCCATTTCCCGCAAAAGCTTATCACTTAATTAACGCCCACAATTACCAAGTGGGTGCTAAGACCTCTCCTTTTGTCCATCGCTGCTTATTATCAAGTACCGCTTTTCACAGCAATTAAGTGCAGGACTTGGAATGGGACGCGGCGCGAGGGAACGTCTCTATTCGACACTTAGGCTTAGTCTACGTTACTGGTTGTAATGAATTAACGACAGAATAATTTAAAACTGAGCTTCTGAGGCGTATGGGATAAAACATTTTCGTAATTACTATTGTATGTGTACGTAGGTATAATTTACATATTGACTATAAATATATGCGTTTTAAAATTTTTACCATCTCCGTGGACGAGTGGCGTCTGCGCTG
The DNA here is from genome assembly GCA_029286605.1 of Sericinus montela. Classification (NCBI taxonomy): domain Eukaryota; kingdom Metazoa; phylum Arthropoda; class Insecta; order Lepidoptera; family Papilionidae; genus Sericinus; species Sericinus montela. Next base: position 388,227 of record JAGSMR010000086.1, on the reverse strand, counting down.
GTTTTAATGATGAGACAGCTCTGATGTTGGGTTCTATTCTCGGATGTATCAAGGCTGAAAAACCACTTTTTCTACATTGTCTCGGGTCTGGGTGTTCGTAGTAACTTCGTTGCTTCCGATTCCGTAACACAAGTGCTTTAGCTACTTACTTTGGGATCAGAGCAATGTATGTGATGTTGTCCCTGTCTATGTATGTATTTATTTTTTACTGTTGTACACTTGTACACATGCACTATATCAAAATGCAATTTCAGAATCATGGTGATTCAAGACTGAGTTTAACCATAGTAGAGCAGCATAACAGAAGGTTCCATGCTCCAATGTCTCAAGGAATACTGCAGACAAAAGCCTTCAATATTGGCTTTTGCCCAGCTGTAGACTTTTATATGTGGCTACTTTACATTTTCATAGAATGTCCTAAAATTGTTCTTCAAATATTTTACATAAATTCTAATTACGTAAAACGAATTCTAATTTAACAAAGCAGTTTTCTCATAAACATTAATTTATACGTATTAAATTGTCAAACGACTTCAGTCCAGTGCAGACGGCGGCTCATGGCGGCCGAGGCAATGTCATAACTTCACAATAACGGTCAATTTGTTTCGCGCTAATGAGGAATAAGTAGCCTCGGTACCGTTGACACTAACCGACTGACGACTTTAAAGCTAAACGCATATTTATGTGATGATGTAAACGCTCGGTTCGAATTTACGTACCTTCGATAAACAGGTACAATAATTACGTATCGTTAGGGTTATTTTTCGCAAAGTCTTGACGGGATAGTCGAGTGGTTGGGCGATCGGAATTCGAATCAAGATACCCGAAGTCGATCCCCAGGTGGTACGCTCGTATGAGTTTTTTTTTTTTCAAATAAACTTACCTACAATTTATATATTGATAGGCTTGAACATGAAGACGGCCACAGGCTCATCTCTTATCATGTTTTATTTGAATATAATCGGGGATAATCATACACCACGTTTTTTTTTTCCACCCATTCTACGCGTTTAATTTTTTTAGTTTCTTCTGTATATCTGTCGGCTTCCCTAGTTCTGCTGCGGATGTGTTCGATACATATTCTATCAGATATATATACAGAGAAACCACGAGCTTGAATTTCCTCCTTCCACCTGCAGCGGCCTATAAACTATACTGCTGACATAAGCTTCTTCCATGAGGAAGGATTCGCCATAATCGCCACGCTTGAAAGCGGATTGGCGAATCGCGTTATTGGTCGTACCAGACTACTCTCTCCATAGATGCTGCTGTCCGCCAACAGTCTGCTGAATCTTGGCCTGGTGCTTTGGAAATGGTTATCCTACCAAGTTTGAACCATAATCTTTAACGTTAGTCACCTCTTACTTCGGCCACTATTATTGTTATAAGTGAATATGTAAATAAGGATATTTTTATTCAAACTTTTTTAGTAACTTTTATATATGAGCGTCAATAGCAAATAGATTTAGGGTGCCGACTGCGAGATATAATGTCGCAGGTTCATTCGATTATTGTCGTAAATCACTCCAGGTACAAGCATTGCAGGAGAGTCGAAGGAGAGGTAACGCAAGTTTTAAAGTTTTGGCTATTATTTAGTAGTATTGCACCAATAGGTATTATGCAAAATGGACATCTTTGCAAAAGATAGCCCAAGGAATACTTTTATTTCTAGTGCTTTTTCATACAAATCAAAATCCAACTCGTTACAGCTCAATTTCAATAAAATAACCCCCCGTTCCCTCCTTCCGCAATTGACTCTAATAATCAGTTCTCACACAGATTCTCATACATCTTGTCTCTTACGCCATCTCATCACGGTAACCCCTGGGAATAAAGAGATCGCTTTCAATCATCATTTTCTTCATACACACACGTACAAGTATCAGAATATATGTAATCATAAATATAAACACATATATATGTGTGTATGTATGTGTGTGTATAGAATGTCTATTTATTGTATTACAAGGGGCCACTAAAAATCATGGCTGGCATGTACCTGTCGGAGCAGTTTTCATCCCAGCAATATACCTGAGTGACTTGACATTTTTCAGGCACATTGCAAAATATATTAATAATTATATTTTAAATTTTAGTCTATGTTTAATTAAGTCTTTTTCTCTACTTTTATATTTGATTTTAAGTGCTAAATAAATTTTTCTTTCTTTCTTAGAATTCTCTTGAACCTCTCCTCTTCGAGCAATTTGCTTTCATTACCTTCGATTGTTTATTTCGGCGTTTCTAGCTGATTCTAGAAAAAATCTTTTAGTGTAGTATTGTAAAATAAAAAAATTACACACTACGAGTAGGTGTGTTAACGGTAAGAAATTAATACCTGAACAGCAATTTATCAAATAACACAATGGTCAAAATTCAAACAATATAACTCAATGATAATTCACTCCCATTTAACGCAGACGAGGACGAACCGACAGACGACAGCACTCGTCAACTGGTTCACTTCCTTATTATTTCTCTACCTACTTCCATTATATATTTAATGTAACTATTTAAAGTCCCTTGCACTTCCTTCAGTTGCGGATTGGTCGACTTAATTGAGTTATGGCTCCGGAGTTCAAATCCCGATATTTGTGTGTGTGTTTTTTTCACGATGACCGAGTGGTTGGATGATCGATTCAATGTCTGGCAAGCAGCTCGCAGTAACGTGCACGTTGCATCTAACTCTCTGCTGCGGTCACCGGTGTACTGGTGATGATATTTTTCAAGATGGTTATCCTGCCATCTATCGAAAAATAATTTCACTTGCAACACTTACACTTAGTCGATTTTGTTATGGGGATGCCATTATCCATATTTTATCCAGTTAATATCGGTTAATATCCATAAATGTACAATGTAAAGTCAATTTATTAATTTATGAAAAAATACACGATTTGAGCCACGATAGCCGAGTGGTTGGGTGGTCGGAATTTCGAGTAAAGAGAACCGAGATCTATCCCCAAGTGGCAGGCTCGTACCAATAGGTTTTACGAAAACTTATGTACGAATTATATCGTTGGCTTGGACATAAATAGGGCGACGGGCTCACCACCTGTCACGTTGTCCCGTAAATATCTTCGGTGGAAGGTGGGTCAAAGGGACTTAATTGTCTAGAATAGACCTCTGTCTATCCCTGTAGACCCTGTATTGGGAATTGCGTAAAGATATTGTTTTAAAACTTAGTGCTGGGAAGGACTGTCACGCTCAAATGGGTGTAATTTTTAACTTTCTTCAAACTTTACACATCCTCTTACTAGTATAACTAAACTAATAATTTTAACAGTGGTAGAGCCACGCATCAGCTTTTGTTGTTGGGTGCATGGCCAGACTCGACCGGGGAAGTACCACGACCTCACAGAATACCGGCGTGAAGTAGAAGTCTAACAAACTTCTGCGTTTCGTCTGGTGAGTGCAGGTAGCCGGAGGCCCACTACGTAGGCCATAAGGAGACCTTTCTCAAAGGCCGGCAACGCATCTGCTATGCCTCTGGTATTGCGGGTGTTCATGGGCGGCGGTAATCACTTACCATCACGTTAGCCACCTGCTCGTTTGCCTCCCTCTTCGATAAAAACTAATTTTGATGTTACGTCACGATAGGTCCGGGTTTTAGGGAAGGGGGGACATAGCTTTGGGCCTATGTTCAGCAGTGGATAGAGGCTCTTTATAAGCTGTAAAGAAGAAGAGGAAGTATAGCCGAGCGGTTGTGTCATAGGAATTCGAGTCTAGAGACCACAGTTCGATCCCCAGATTAATGACTCGTGCCAAAAGTTATTTTTAAAACTTATGTTATCGTTGGCTTGGATAGCTTTAGGCACCACCTAATACAATATCCCAAAAAGAACGTCTTCAGTGAAAGGTGGGCCGAAAGGTTTTAAAATGTTGCTCTGTCTACCTCATTATGGGAATGACGTAAAGATATACTATTTTTCAAACTGATTTCTACACAATGGCAACGTCAACTGCGTGGTAAGGAAAGCACTTAATTAGAATACTCCGGTTTACAAACTTGTATTAAACGAAGTTAAAAAATAACAAAACAAGGTCAATGTTAAATACTCAATGCTTGGTCTAGATAGCCTAGCACATTTCAACCCTCAAAAGAGCTTCTTTTGGATTAGGTACATGATGATGACGTATTCGTTTGAGTTTTGAAGCTTACGTTGCAAACATACAACTTTCAAAGAACTTATTGGCATTGCGTGTTCGTGTTTCCTCATAAGATTCAAGTCTCCCTACGAAATTTTTTCATTTTTTTTTAAAGTCACGATAGCCGAGTGGTTGGGTGGTCGGTATGAACATGAATGGACGTGTTAAGAGACACGAGTTCGATCGAGTGGCAGACCCGTACCAACGGGTTTTTAAAAAACTTCCGTACCAATTATATCGTTGGCTTGGACAAAAGACGGCCACGGGCTCACCACCTGTCACGTTGTCCCAAAAATATCTTCGGTAGAAGGTGAGTCAAGAGGACACAATTGTCTAGACTAGACCTCTGTCTACCCCTGTATTGGGAAATGCGTGAAGATTTTTTTTTTATATATTCAAAGAAGTCATTGGTATTGTGTCCGTGATTCCTCATAAGATTCAAGTCTCCGAACGAAATTTCTTTATTCTTTTTTACATCTACGCACTAGAAAATTAACGTCATTTATTAGTAGAGAACTACAAATCTTAAGCACAAACTCACCTAATGAATATTACTTAATTAGCTGTCATACAGGCGACGTCGTTTATTTATGAATGGCGGCGAATGTCTCTCATAATAAACACAAACATCGGTAGCGACCCTCCCATTTTAATACCCGGTTAAAATAGTCTTAATTGTGACAGAGAGCGGGTACACAAGCGACGCTAACAAGAGTTGAATGGCAATAAATAATGGTCGTCTTGTCGGATTATTTCGGTCGCGGGCAGAGCCGCGTGAAATTAACTAGTCTAGCACGAGGTCGCGGTTGCGTAACGCACGACAAAAATTTACATATCTTATTGTGATTTATACCAGTTGGTGGCTGAAATTGGTTGATGATGTTATTTCGATTACTTTAAATTGACTAATAAAATTTACAAAAAAAAAAGTCCGGATAGCCGAGTCGTTAGGGGATCGGAATTCGAGTTAAGAGACCCGAGTTCGATCCCAAAGGCTCGAAGAGGATTTTGAAATAAAACTTTCGTAAGATTAATATCGTTGGCTTGGACGTAAGGACGGCGACGGGCTCACCACCTCTCACACTGTCCCAAAATGTATTGGGAATGGCGTGAAGATATTTATTTTATTATTTTAACTTTAGTAGTTTCTTTAAATATTAATTTTTGTTTCTATGTTATCGAGTATTATCTGGCATGACTTGGAAAATACAGCTCTAAATTGAAAATACGGTTTAAATTGGTAAAGTAGTCATTTAACTAGTAGTAGTTTAACTCGTTTAAGTCAGTAACAGTACTGTTGTCTGCCGGCAGTTAAAGATAAGAAAGAGGTAGACCTGACCCGACGACCCCGGAGAAAACTTTAACATCTGTTAATAAAATTACCATTATTACGTAATGATTGCAATCAATATATTTAAAAATAACGAGTAATTGAATATGCATTACAAATAACAACAATTCTTTGAATACTCTCGATTGTTGTCTCTTGGTAGAACTTCATCTTTAAACACATTAAAATTCACTTCTACTTATTCCACGTTTATTTCTATTAAAATACCTGACTGGTCTCTCCTTTATAGCATTGTAGAAGGTTTCTTATTACAATCATGATCTATACATTTTTAATAGAATAGAATAGTCATCAACAAACACCGTCTACAGAACAAAAAATAAACATGTGGAGTCAAAATAAAATGGAAACATATATCGTGCACAAAAAAACTTACAAACTAAATTAGTTGCGGTGGGTTCGAGGACCATTAGGTAGTCAGCTCAGCTTAATGCTACAGCCACTAATGCTATAACGCTGATTTTCAGCTGATGCCTGCGAGTGAGAATCACGGACAACTGGATATGATAAGACCAAGGAAAACACATGCTATCTAAATATAATTACATAAAAACATGAGACATGTAAGTTAACATAATTAAATTATAATAGACTGAGAATGTAAGAAAGCATTTATATAAGTGAGCGCATAGTCTTTGTTTTTGAGTGTGTAACAGAATATTTGTTTACATTTTTTGGCACATAGCCGAGTGGTTGGGTGGTCGGAATTTCGAGTCAAGGGACCCGAGTTCGATCCCCAGGTGGCAGGCTCGTACCAATGGGTTTTTCAAAAACGTATGTACGAATTATGTCGTTGGTTTGCACATAAAGACGGCGACGGGCTCATCACCGTCACTCTATCCCGAAAATATCTTCGGTGGAAGGTGAGTCGAAGGGACTTAATTGTCTAGACTAGACCTCTGTCTACCCTTGTAGTAGGAATTGCGTGAAGATATTTATATTTATTTTATTAATGTTTTAAATAACTCTACAGATTTGACACTACATATCAATAAATTTTAAATAATTCATTATATTCAGACAACGATGCAGTAGCAGAATACTGTTTAGGGCACGTGATCGCCGTTATCTACCGACCTGATGATAAACGGAATAAAATTATGGACCTCACCTTTCCACCTCCTCATTTACATTCTTAATGGCCGCCCACGTCGCAATAATAAAGAGACGCAGCTTTTGAAAAAGAAAATCGCCATAAAAAGATCTCTTTATGCTAATTGTAGGCTAATCGTAAATAAATGCGAGTGTTGTAACCTCGAAAATGTAGCGACTGGAAACTTTTGTATTTTCTCGTAGAATCCTGCTTTGTGTTAATGTCTTTTTTTTCGGAAACGAACATATAATTATTTGGATAAACGTTAATGTCATCAAGACGTATTACATTTCGATATTAGGTTAATAACAGCAAATCTAACGAAATAATGTGATCATAAATTTACATAAAATACCATCAACAACATATTGATACTTGACATTTCACCGCAGGGCGTTTTTCGCGGAATTTTCTGCCACGGCAGACCGAGTGCCGAGTTGGTAGTGACACTGCCTTCGAATTTAAGGGTAGCGGGTTCGAATCCCGCTAGGGCCAAACATTTGTGTGAAGAATATGAATGTACTCGTGAAAGTAAATTGAAAGGACAATGCCTAGCCCTCTGCTTGCCCCCTGTATGAGAAATTGCGTGAAGATATAAATTGAACTTACTCATAATTCGCTAATGCGATAGTTACCCTAAATAGTATATAAATAAAGTCACGATAGGGTGATCGGAATTCGAGTCACGAGACCCGAGTTCGATCCCCAAGGCTGGTACCAATGGGTTTTTTTTTTCAAAACTTATATACGATTTATTGTCCCAAAAATGTCTTTGGTGGAAGGTGGGTCGAAAATACTTTATTGTTGAGACCTCTGTCTGCCCCTGTAATAGGAATTGCGTGAAGATATTTTTTCTTTTATTTTAAATAATGTGCATAGAACGTATCTATTTACCATAAAGACAAACAATGGATGGAAATTGATTTGCAGTCACGTGAACTTCTATTCTTATATTGATATATTTTTTTAATTCTAACCGTGTTTGAACTTATTCATTGCGGAACGCATTCCGATCGCGCAATCGCTCGGCTGTTGTGACTTAAATTATTTGAGTATTAAATTTTATGAAATTTCGACATTTTTCATTGTTAATGAATTCATATCAAGTCATAGCATGCCAACTTTGGATTCTCAATCCCATATAACCTATGTTTATGTTGAATTGCTACATTTATATGACAACCGTGAATATGAGTGTACTATTCGGAATTTAGTGATGTGACATAAAAAGCAAAAACCGCACAATAAACACGTCAACATGTACATACATATACCAATAACCATAAACAGATCGCATCAGTGGAGGCCCTTTATGACGTTGACGCTACGACAAATAGGAAGCGCCACTAAACTTTTATTAGTGACATTAGTCAAATAAAACTCCAGCCAGCACCATTTGGTCTGCACGAACCAGCGTAGAGGAGAGAATGAATCGTACCGGTTTACGGTACTCCGGATACTCCAGCACTCGTTAAAATTTACGGCGTCAACTTTTCAGCCGCTGCTGTAAAATCATTCTTGTTACTCAAGCCCGATACGATTATTAAAGCTCTTTCGGTTTTCTTTTGCAATTTTATAGTAATCATTTGGACCTGGTAATGTAAGAGAAATGTTTATATAAAGATTATGAAAGAGACCCGAATTCGATCTCCAGGTGGCAGGCTCGTACCAATGGGTTTACTCAAAAACTTATGTACGATTTATATCGTTGGTTTGATGTATCGTTGGACATGATGGCGACAGGCTCACCAACTATCGATGTCCCAAATAAATCTTCGTTGGAAGGCGGTTTGATAGGACTTAATTGTCTAGGCCTCTGTCTACCCCAGTGTTTTGAGTGGCTTGAAGATATTTATTAATTTTATTTAAAATACATTGATCTTAAATTTACAGACTTGCCGGTAGCTGATGTATAAAATAAAATAAAATATCTGCAGTCTATATACAGGAAGGTTAGGACCTTAGTCAATCTTGACGATCCAAAATATGAATACATCATGTTAAATAACCCTAATTATTATCATTAGTGTAGGTAAAGTCATATCTTCATAATGCATTCTGAAGTAACTTAAAGATGTGTGAAAAGAATTTGAATAATTTTGTTAGCCTCTATTATCGTTAACCAAGAAACCAACAATTAGAGTATAAATTTTGAATGTCAAAGCGCTAGTCTGTATGAAGAACGTTAATGATAAAGGTGGATTCACATTTTAATCTAGACTTTTAGGTGTTCTTTGCAGTCCGCAATTAGTACAGTCACGACAAAGAGTGGAATGAGTCTCGTGGATATTAATCTTTTGAGGCGTTCTGACCGGCGCCCAGACCCGGTTAAACGGTACAGTTAGCAAAGTAAATCCTTCTTTCAATTTAGTTCTGTTTACAGAATGAAGAATAATATTTCGTCGATAATAGTTTTTGGACGACACTTGTGGCCTATATTTGTTAAACTACTTCAAAAGGTTTCAGTAATTTTGTCTGATCAGGAGCTGCACTATAAATTTAATTTTATTAATCTTCTCGGTTAAAACAACTGACTAGAATTTTACAAAACTGATTTAAAAATGAGAAAATAAACTTTAGAAAGATTTATAGTTACGTCTTTAAAACTTATAGAAGACGCCTTAAAGAATTGCTTTCAAATTTATTTTGAAAAATCCATAAGACCTCATAATACTTTTTACTTATTAATGGAAAATAAAATCATTCAATTTAATAAAAATCTACACATACTTGGCAACAGATATAGAATAGGAAAGCAGTTTATCGAATTTTAAAGCAAAATAAAAAAAAAGTCGAAATTTCGAGTCAAAAGAGCCGAGTTCGATACCAGGTGGCAGGCTCATACCAATGGGTTTTACAAAAACATTTTTATGTACGAATTATATCGTAAGCTTCGACATAAAAGACGGCAACGGGCTCACCACCTGTCACGTTGTCCCGAAAATATCTTCAGTGGAACGTGGGTCGAAGGGATTTAATTGTCTAGACTTGACCTCACCCTGTATTGGGAATTGCGTGAAGATATTTAAAATAAAAAAGCGCAATCTCGGTAAGTCGATTTTTTCAAACAAAGTCAAACATCCGGACCACCATGAAAAGTTTTTTAAAACCGTTTTATTTCAAAATACCAATATTTAAAAAAATATGTCTTTACGCCATTTCCAATACTGGAGTAGACAAAAGTCAAGACAATTAAATTTAACGATATAAATCAGGGAATCGAACTCGGGTCTCTTGACTCGAATTCCTGCTATCGTGACTTTTTAAATTAATTTAAAGAAGTATAAAATGTTTTATTATTAAACATGACGAATTAGTTCGAGTATTTTTTTTTTTTGATATACGGCTACTCTCGGCTTTCCTATAAAAGTTATTACTTGTTTTTACCACTAATTTGCTTGACCTTGGACATTTCGTGATTAAAGCACTACGTTAATCTCTTCGTGATGTGAGACGTGAAATCAAGCTCTATCATTCTGTTTAAAATTTTCATTATCATTATCTACGTGTGTTAAATATGACATTTTTGTTACAGGTAACATGTTATTATATCTCATATTAACGAACGGAACGTTATCGCCAAAGCATGGGTAAGCGTTTTATAACTACATTATAAAACTTTACATTTTTATATTTTTTTCTATGTGTAGTATTCTACGAGAAGAATTCTAGTAGAATGATATCTGTATATACGTTTCTATGTATGTAACATTCAATACCTAAGTCATGCAGTGGACTTTTATAGATATGATGATGGATCAAATTAGTCTAACTTGGAAAAAAACTACAAACCGATGTGTATGTCGTTATTAGTATCACAAAGTTACAATTCAACAAACATAGATATTATCTATATCAAAATCATGGCGCAATTTAACGTTCATATTAAATAAGTGCAAATAAAAAAATAACCGATAGCGAGGTATTAAGTGATAAGATTCGTACTTAGTAACAAACCGATTCCGCAAAGTAAACAGTTTGAGATTGAATCCGGCGTCGTCGTTATCGCGTCGTTGACGTGTCGCCACCGGAGCGTGATGGATCGCCCGCCGAGGCGACTGCGACGCGGGGCGAGATTTTATTAAAAAAGTAAATAGATTGCTTCTCGCTTCCACCGTACGTTTGGTGTGTAACGAGTGCTTTTAGAGCGTGTTACTGTTAATGTAATTGTAAAATGGAATATTTTCACGCCATTCTCTGTACAGGGGTACACAGAGGTTTTGGAGAGTTGAGTCCTATCGACCCACCTTACACCGAAGACATTTTTGGGACGTGTCAGGCGCTGAGCCCGTTATCGTCTTCATGTCCAAGCCAACGATATAAATCGTACATAAATTGCTTGGCAACTCGGCTGTCATGAATTTTTATAATATGTTTGTCAATTATAGTTGTATATTTTTTAATATTTTTAATTATTTGTTATAAACATTTAATGGACTCCGTTGTAGAAAGGCGTACACACCAGTTTATAAGGTGTCGCAAACTCTGAGATCTCGGGATCGATTCGGGCGAGTCTATGTAGATATCCCCTTTTATTTTCTCGAGTGTTTGTTGTACTTTCGTTGTTTCTGATTTCATAAAACAATTTCTTAAAGCACTTTCCATTGGACTAGAGCAAAGTATGTGATGTTGTCCACTATGTATATGTGGTTTCGATGGAACATTTTACAAGGTTTGAATCTAGGATTTTAATTCAGTAAAAGATGTAGCGTGTATTTTTTTTAAATACAAAAAGCATTAAAGTAACTAAGGTATAAAGGAAAGCTCGTTATAATCCGAAATCATGGTAACACTAGCATGCAATACCTCTGACGTCATACGCCATCAATAAAACTACCCTGTCTCGAGAGACAACCGGAGACATGAGCTGATTTGTAATTTGCTACTTGTAGACTCCCTACTCCTACATTTACTAGTAATTGGCCGCCCCAATCGCAGTTACAGGGGTGTAATAATATTCATTAATTGTACAGCAGTCCCTTGCAATGGCTATATAAAACACAAGTTTGTATTTCAGTCATTTTCAAGATCAATATCCTCAGTTTTAAAGTCAGAAAAATACGTACATAGATAGGGACTACATCACATACATTGATCTGATCCCAAAGTAAGCAGCTTAAGCGCTTGTGTTATGGAATCAGAAACAATAAAAGTACGACAAACACCGAGATCCGAGAAAATATAGAAAAATGTTTTGTACATTGTCTCGACCGGGAAACGAACCGGCGTGTAAGCCACTCGTCCTCGGAGGAATAAATATGAACGTAATATTGTTACTGTCACTAAAGTGTAAAACATAAACATTGCAGCTTAGTTGTAGTGGTTAACAGATATGCTAATGACATTTGGTATTGCTAGAATTCTTTTAAAACGGCTTGAAACGGCTAACCTCACGTCTCAACAATCGGCGTAGGTACCGACCAGTTTCGGACCTGTCGGAGGTCCTTCATCAGGACAGACAATTAAGTCCTTTCGATCCATCTTTCACTGAGGATATTTTGGGACAACGTGACAGGTGGTGAGCCCGTCGCCGTGTTTATGCCGAAGCCGACGATATGAATCGGACATAGATTTTTGAAATCACCCATTGGTACGTACGTAGCCTGCCACCTGGGCTGACTTGAAATCCGATTACGCAATGACTCTGCTATCGTGAATTTTTTATTTTTACTATTTTTAATTATTTAATTATTAGGAAATTTATGGAAAAACACATCTATAAGACTTCGTTACGAGTTCGTTATAATCTCAGTTTCGCAGAACTTTGTCGGTCGGTAGCGAGCCGAGGCATCAAAGGAATGACAAAGACGACGCTACATAAATGAGACGGACTGATCTTATTTTTCAATAAAATAGTAGTTCTTAGTTTTCACGTCAAAATATGCTTTAATTTATATTCTTTGGAGCACTTTTCATTGAAAACAATTCTATGAAAAGTAATAAAAGAAAATTCATTGATAAAAAACTGACTATAATAAACTACACCTAGTTTATTATCTATAGCAGTAATCTGACATTTTGTCAAAATTTTGTAATTGGTGTGGTTTACAACAACAGTCGAATGGCGGGTTCGCAAGCATCCTTAAGTTATTTATGTTCACAAAAAAGTAGATAAAAAAGTCACGATAGCCGAGTTGTTGGGTGGTCGGAATTTCGAGTCGAGAGACCCGAGTTCGATCCCCAGGTGGCAGTACCAATGAGTTTTTCAAAAACTTATGTACGAATTTCATCGTTGGCTTGGACATAAAGGCGGCGACGGGGTCACCACCTGTCACGTTGTCCCAAAAATATCTTCGGTGGAAGGTGGGTCAAAGGGACTTAATTGTCTAGACTTGACCTCTGTCTACCCCTGTATTGGGAATTGCGTGAAGATATTTATTTTTTTTTATTTTAAAAAAGTAGATGTAAATGAAAGTTTTCACAACAAAAATACAAAGAAATTTATGAATACGGGCGCAAACAGGTGTTTTTAAGTTTATTTAATGACAAAAAACACTGTGTAAGCCTTCCATACTTAAAACACTCATATGAATAACCAATTGCGTTTTCAAAACATATTAAATGACTCAAGTGCACAAAGTAAGTGATTTATTTATCAACCGTTATACATGACGAGGTGGCCGAGTGGTTAAGGCGTTGGACTGCTAATCCAATGTGCTCTGCACGCGTGGGTTCGAATCCCATCCTCGTCGATTTGTTTTGTTTGTCTAATTTTTTCATTTTTTCGGCAGATTTAACAAAGTAAATAAATATATTTATTACCACCACTTATTTCTACAAGGCTTCTCCATTAGTGGCTTCTTACGGTCAGTTGCAAATAGAGGATGGTATATTCTTAGGCCGTAACCAGACAAACAGAAAGTGGTAAAGTGGTAAAATAAAATAAATAAATAAATAAATATCTTCACGCAATTCCCAATACAGGGGTAGACAGAGGTCTAGTCTAGGCAATTATCTCTTCGACCCACCTTCCACCAAAGATATGTTCGGGACAACATGACAGGTGGAGAGCCCGTCGCCGTCTTTATGTCCAAGTCAAGGATATAATTCGTACATAAGTTTTTGAACCCATTGGTACGAGCCTGCCACCTGGGGATCGAACTCGGGTCTCTTGACTCGAAATTCCGACCACCTGACCACTCGGCTATCGTGACTTTTTATGTAGTTATATACAAATACTCCCAAATGTAAATATAACTTCATTTCCCATTATATGCGATCTGAAGCTTGTAACTTTATCTATTTTCATTTCATATCTATTTTAATCAATTAAGATTGAAGTAAAATGTCCGACTTTTGACCACTATGATGAATAGAAGACCCAATTGCCCAGTGCCTATGAAGCTAAGGGGTTTGAATGCCGTTAGGGGTATACATATAAAACAAGATATGTACTTCACGCCATTTCCAATACAGGGGAAGACAGAGGTCTAGACATTTATGTCGTTTCGACCCACCTTCCACCGAAGATATTTTTGAAACAACGTGACCGATGGTCAGCCCTCAGCCGTCACAATGTCAAAGCCAACGATGTAATTTGTAAATAAGTTTTGAAAAAACCCTTTGGTATGAGCCTGCCACCTGGGGATTGAACTCGGGTCTGTTAACTCAAAATCCAGACAACCACTCGGCTATCGTGTCTCTTAATGTTAGTTAGTAGACTCTTAATATTAATAATATCAGTTAGTGTATGAATAGATAACAATTACTTTTATTATTTAAATTCAAGAAAGACTTCTCACTCATGTAAATGTTTGAAGCTTAGTATACTCAGTAGAAGCAGACTGGTAAGCGAGGTAACTGATTAAACTGAAGCGGCTAATCTGGTTGAAAGTTCGCGACTGAAGCTTTGTTTGGAAGTTTGCCAGGTGTGGCGCAAGTGACGAGGAGTTGCCAGCGGTTGAGCAGTTATTGGCAGATCGTATTTAATGAAGAGCTAGTCCACGAAAAGTTTAGATTGGGAAACTTGCCTGTATTGTTGCTCTCTATAAAGCTATTACTGGTTATGATTTCTTCCGACAAGTTATTCAGTTGTCATTTATCTCACCGAGCAACTCGAATATATATTGGAAATATGGCGTCAAATGAGCACAAATTTTTGAATAACAATAATCCTTGATACCATATTTTTGGGCTCAGACGCATCCTAGTAATAATATCCCATTTCGTTTCAATCAAATATCTTCATTGTACTCTTACAATTTTATATATTTTTATGTAAGATAAATTTGTGAAATAAAAATTTGCTCTTGTGGACATATTAAAACTATTGTAATTTAAATTATAAATATCTACTTATAAGTGTCAATCGTAGTTTAAAATAATAAAACAAATAAAACACATATCTTCACGCCATTCCCAATACAGGGGTAGACAGAGGTCTATACAATTACGTCGTTTCGATCCAACTTCCACCGAAGACATTTTTGGAACAACGTGACACTTGGTGAGCCCGTCGACGTCTTAATGTCCAAGCCAACGATATAATTCGTAGATAAGTTTTGAAAAAACCCATTAGTACGAGCCTGCTACCTGGGGATCCTGAGGGATGAGATGGGGGGATCGTACCAATGAGTTTTCAAAACTTGTGTACAATTTATGTCGTTGGCTTGGACATAAAGACGGCTATCGTCGCTGATTTAAAGAAAAATGAAAAGAAGGAAGTTTTGCCACAGTCGCAACGTGTGGATATTTATACATATTCCTGACTGTTCTTACCTCGCGTTAGAGCCTTACACGATATACTCTCCTTAACATGTGTAAAATTGATCTATATTAATTTTTTTGTTATTTGAAACAGATTATGAATATTAGTGTACAACACTAATATTATTATTTATTTATCTTCACGCACAATCCCTGACGGGGTAGCCAGAGAGAACAGATCGCCAAGTGTCACGATCCCTACATACTTCTTTCGCTTCTTTCAGATTCATCATCTTCTTCATACATGCACGTCTAGGTATCCGAGTACTCTTGACCCTCCTCTCTTCGAGCAATTTGCTCACATGGTCTTCGAAAGTTAATCTCGGTCTACCTCGACACCTTTTAATATTAACTTTCGCGCTATATATTTTCTTCACCATTCGGTCTTCACTCATTCGCTCAACGTGCCCAAACCATCGAAGCACGCCCTTATCCATTTTTGAGACAAGGTCATCTTTCAAACCTGCCATATTGCGAAAGCGAAACGAAGAGATCGTTTCGCTTTCGGTCGGCCATGGTTAGGCCGCACATTTTACGAAGAGATCGCATCTCCACTGTATTCAACCTGCTTTTATGCTTCTTCTGGCATACCCAGGTTTCGCTGCCATATAACAAAGTCGGTACCAACACTGCGTTATGTATTGCAAGGCGTGCACTTTTCACAACGCCTTGCCTTTTGATTAACGCAGTCAGGGCACCATTGACTTTGTTCCCGGCAGCGACACGCCTGTCCACATCTAAATCACATCTTCCATCCCGGCTAAACGCACTCCCCAAGTATACAATTTCATTCACCTGTTCTAGACATTCCTGATTTACCCAAATTTCGCACTTCGTTCTTTCTTCGTCCCTTTCAAATACCAGAACCTTAGTTTTATTAGCATTCAAACGGAGACCATTAATTTCACATTCTTCTTTCATACACGTGACTAATGCCTGCAGTTCTGCCTCTGATGGTGCTATAAGCACTGCATCATCAGCATAAAGCAGACAATTTACTTTTATGTCACCCAATTTCACACCCAATTTCAACACTAATATTCATAAATAATTTTCAAGGGTTTTTCTTAGAAGCCTCTTACGACACCCACGATAAGAAGGGGGATGTATTGTTAGACCAAGCGCACGCTGAAATATATTTATACATTTTTGCTTATTAAATTAAAGAGAAAAAATGTTTTTTTTTTTTTAATTTCAACTGACATGGGCGAGATTTGAAACCGCGACCTTTGCCGAACCGTGGCAACGCTCTTACCTCTGAGCTACCGTGTCTTACATGCATCAGTTTAAATTTTTATCTATTTGTGCCTGTTTTGGTATCGGCGCTATCTACTGCCACTTTTGCAGCCAGCTGACATGCATGACAGCTTAACATTCATGTCTTTTAATTCTAAGGAAATATCAATAAGATAACGCCAACTAATTAATCACGCAATTTATTTAGATTTTATGGCATGTAAGTTATGCTGAACTTTTTGTTATTACATTAAAGAAAAAAAATCTACTAAACACTAATAAATTTAACTCGATAGCCGTATTGATAGTGACCATGTCTATTGCAACTAAGGGTTGCGGGTTCGAACTCCGCTAGGGACAAACCTCGTTATGAAAAGCGTGACTCGAATACAAAACATTCATTTTGTATTCGAGTCACGGACGTTTATAAATATTTGCAAATACGTGTATATATGTACGTATTAATATATTGTACAGATAGCTTTGACATTAAGACGGCGATAGGCCCATAACATATCACGTAGTTCTAAACTTCGGTGAAGAGTCGATAGGACATTATCTCTGTCGACCCCAGTGCGGGAAATTGCGTGAAGATATAAATAATTAAAAAGAAATTTAAAACTTATAGCGTCTTTCCATAAAATATTTATATATGAAACATTACATCTACATATTGATATACATGTTAGATTCGAAACTATAAAGCGATCTTCAAAACTACTTCAAAGTGAACTCTTTTGTGGAAGCTTGAGGTGAAGTGCGCGTGTGATAGCACTCACCGGGAGGCTGGTACAAAGCGGCGGTGAAATAGATCAAGTAGCAGGTGGCTGTTGAGTTTGTCTGAGTTACCGTTGCACCTAATCATTGATATCTACTTTATAGCATGCTCGTGATTCTAGTACCTAGTACATTTCGATTTTTATTGAAGTGGAAAAAACGAGCTAATAGCCCGTCTGATAAGTGAGACTAAAGCTCGTGGAAGAATGCTACAAACTTCAATCTCTTGTTAAATTGAAGTTGATAGCTTTCGTTTATAGATGCGATGTTACCCCGAGGACTGAGCTGGACTCCTATACTGATCCAAAAGGATCCTATCCTCTCGGCAGTGTCTAGCACTATATTAATTCACGAGCATAATATTTTTTGGTAAACGAGAGAAACGTTCAGTTCAAAAAGTTCAACACAATTTCTATAGTTTAAAAATTAATGAAATTACACTATAAAGTGTATCTAGTACTTCAGTATTTTAGTATTCCATTTTATATTGTATCTATCTGGTTATGTTCTATACTGATTTTTCAGGAACTCAGTTTAAAGCTACGGTGCTTACAATATCTCTCCTCGCGTCTGGTTGACCGGCAGAGAATGCCTAAAGGCATTAAATCCGCCCTTTTTATAACTTTCTTCTTAAGGTTTACAATAAAATGTAAATAAATAAATAAAGATGTAAATGGCGTTATCGTATCAAATTTTCGTAGCTGGAAAGGTACGAATATTGAGTTGTCTCACATGTTTGCCGAATAAGGCATGCAAAAATCATCTAAGTTTCTTTAAGTAAACGCAGATAGAATTAATCTCACTTCACAAACAAAAAAATAATTATCAATTTACTCTTCAATTAAAATTGTTTCAATTTAATTTGTATGTCAAGTGAAGTTCCATGCATTGAATTGAATATCTTCCAGTTAAATTTAAAAAAATAAATATCTTCACGCCATTCCCAACACGGGAGTAGACAGGTCTAGTCCAGACAATTAAGTCCCTTCGACCCACATTCCAACAAAGATATTTTGGGACATAAACTTGGGAAACAAACATAAAACTGTAAGATTACTTACAATTATTTTTAAAGAACTTAAGTATCCAACGAAGCCCTAATTATACGCTTTCCAATGTTTCGAGTGTACTGTCTTTGTCCTCTCCACAATTGTTAGGTTTGCGGGGAGTACATCTCGGGACGATTTATGAGCAATTAGACAGCGCCCGGGGTGCGGGGCGCGGGGAGGGTGACAGGGGGTCGGTGCTGCAATGCCCCAAAGCAATAATTTTATATTAATAACCTCATAATGCTAAAGAAATGTGTACCTTAAAATTTTCATATCTTTACACTACCCTAAATCTTTTTCACGCTACAGACAGTTGTATATAACGTCATTGCTTTTTAATTGAATTCAAATTTTATAATACGCACCACCCACCATGTATTTAGTACTTCAGTATTTTGTATTCGAGTCACGGACGTTTATAAATATTTGCAAATACGAGTATATATGTACGTATTAATATATTGTACAGATAGCTTTGACATTAAGACGGCGATAGGCCCATAACATATCACGTAGTTCTAAACTTCGGTGAAGAGTCGATAGGACATTATCTCTGTCGACCCCAGTGCGGGAAATTGCGTGAAGATATAAATAATTAAAAAGAAATTTAAAACTTATAGCGTCTTTCCATAAAATATTTATATATGAAACATTACATCTACATATTGATATACATGTTAGATTCAAAACTATAAAGCGATCTTCAAAACTACTTCAAAGTGAACTCTTTTGTGGAAGCTTGAGGTGAAGTGCGCGTGTGATAGCACTCACCGGGAGGCTGGTACAAAGCGGCGGTGAAATAGATCAAGTAGCAGGTGGCTGTTGAGTTTGTCTGAGTTACCGTTGCACCTAATCATTGATATCTACTTTATAGCATGCTCGTGATTCTAGTACCTAGTACATTTCGATTTTTATTGAAGTGGAAAACGAGCTAATAGCCCGTCTGATAAGTGAGACTAAAGTCAGGAAGAATGCTACAAACTTCAATCTCTTGTTAAATTGAAGTTGATAGCTTTCGTTTATAGATGCGATGTTACCCCGAGGACTGAGCTGGACTCCTATACTGATCCAAAAGGATCCTATCCTCTCGGCAGTGTCTAGCACTATATTAATTCACGAGCATAATATATTTTGGTAAACGAGAGAAACGTTCAGTTCAAAAGTTCACACAATTTCAACACTAATATTCATAAATAATTTTCAAGGGTTTTTCTTAGAAGCCCTTACGACACCCACGATAAGAAGGGGATGTATTGTTAGACCAAGCGCACGCTGAAATATATTTATACATTTTTGCTTATTAAATTAAAGAGAAAAAATGTTTTTTTTTTTTTTTTTTTTTTTTTTTTTTTTTTTTTTTTTTTTTAATTTCAACTGACACGGGCGAGATTTGAAACCGCGACCTTTGCCGAAGCGTGGCAACGCTCTTACCTCTGAGCTACCGTGTCTTACATGCATCAGTTTAAATTTTTTATCTATTTGTGCCTGTTTTGCTATCGGCGCTATCTACTGTCACTTTTGCAGCTAGCTGACATGCATGACAGCTTAACATTCATGTCTTCAATTCTAAGGAAATATTAATAAGATAACGCCAACTAAATAATCACGCAATTTATTTAGATTTTAAAGCATATAAGTAATGCTGAACTTTTTGTTATTACATTAAAGAGGAAAAAAAATTCTACTAAACACTAATAAATTTAACTCGATAGCCGTATTGATAGTGACCATGTCTATTGAAACTATGGGTTGCGGGTTCGAACTCCGCTAGGGACAAACCCTCGTTGAGTGACTCGAATACAAAACATTCATTTTGTATTCGAGTCACGGACGTTTATAAATATTTGCAAATACGAGTATATATGTACGTATTAATATATTGTACAGATAGCTTTGACATTAAGACGGCGATAGGCCCAAAACCTATCACGTAGTTCTAAACTTCGGTGAAGAGTCGATAGGACATTATCTCTGTCGACCCCAGTGCGGGAAATTGCGTGAAGATATAAATAATTAAAAAGAAATATCTTCACGCCATTCCCAACACGGGGTAGACAGGTCTAGTCCAGACAATTAAGTCCCTTCGACCCACATTCCAACAAAGATATTTTGGGATATAAACTTGGGAAACAAACATAAAACTGTAAGATTACTTACAATTATTTTTAAAGAACTTAAGTATCCAACGAAGCCCTAATTATACGCTTTCCAATGTTTCGAGGTACTGTCTTTGTCCTTCCACAATTGTTAGGTTTGCGGGGAGTACATCTCGGGACGATTTATGAGCAATTAGACAGCGCCTGGGCGCGGGGCGCGGGAGGGTGACAGGGGTCGGTGCTGCAATGCCCCAAAGCAATAATTTTTTATTAATAACCTCATAATGCTAAAGAAATGTGTACCTTAAAATTTTCATATCTTTACACTACTATAAATCTTTTTCACGCTACAGACAGTTGTATATAACGTCATTGCTTTTAATTGAATTCAAATTTTTATAATACGCACCACCCACCATGTATCTATAGCCCAGTTTTGTAAGTCCGGGAATCGAACCTGGGACCTCAGAGTCAGCGACACCTTGAATTGTACTGTTGTCTCAGTTCTTTCTGTGATTTTATGTTTAATGTTCAATAAATCTATATTTTATTTTACTTAATTAAACTAGAAACTTCGCAAATCTTTTACATGCTCAAATGTATATATGTAGTTAGTTTAGCTAAGAAAAACTTCCAAAGTTTCCAGTTAAATATATTCACCTGGCAACCCTATGGGACGATTGGCTTTATTAGTAGAAAAATACACGTTGACAATGACCGCCCCTAAATTGATTGTGTCTTCGGTAAGCAACAAAGGGTGAACACCCCCTGCGGTAAAATGAACACTGGATTGTCCTAGATTTGATTAAATTAATATATCAGTGAATTACCTAATTATATACTAATACTTGGACATAAAGACTGCGACGGGCTCACCACCTGTCACGTTGACACTAAAAATGTTTTCGGTGAAAGGTTGGTCGAAAGGACTTAATTGTCTAGACCTGTGTCTACCACTGCATTGAGGATGGCGTAAAGATATATATCTGTGCATTAGTTTTTTGGCTAAATGGGGATCAGGAGAAAATCAAGAAGTCCAAGGAAACCAATTCCAATATATGTCAAGGATTCTTGACATACATTGGACTCGTCTCGAGAATAAGAACATTCATTTGTATTCATCAGATATACTTATATACTAAAGTTTAGATCCTAGCGGGATACAATCTCGCTTCTCTTAGCTTCAAAGGCTGTGTAATTTCATACAACATACTTTCTGTCTTGCTTTCTATTTGTTTTTTTTTTTAATAATAACATAATTAAACATATAGAGTTAATAGACAATTAAGTCCTTTCGACACACCTTCGACCGAAGACATTTCTGGGACAACGATATGAATGGTGCATTGATATGAGCCTTTTGTATCGAACTCGATTTCTTGACTATTATTCTTATCAACCAACCACACGTCTATCGTGCCTCAAACTTTTTAAGACGTAATACCCGTATTGAACTAGACTATTGGTATTCATTTAAAAATCCTAGTGACGATAGCCGAGTGGTTGGATGGTCGGAATTTCGAATCGAGAGAACCGAGTTCGATCCCCAGGTGGCAGGTTCGTACCAATGGGTTTTTCAAAAACTTATGTACGAATTATATCGTCGGCTTGGACATGGCCCGACAGCGACGGGCATACCACCTGACGCGTTGTCTCTAAAATATCTTCGGTGGACGGTGCGTCGAAGGGTCTTAATTGTTTATACTAGACCTCTGTCTACTCCTGTATTGGGAATTGCGTGGAGATATTTATTTATTTTATTTAAAAATCCTAGCTTACATATAAACGACACATTACAGCTTCCCGCACGAATGCCACTAGATGCGCGGGCCCCGCCACGCCACTGTTGTAATCACGTCGCTTATCATCCCCAGGTAGTATTAAAGTCAGGCTCGCACAGTGTAAATGCGACCTTCTTTTTCTTTCTCGTCGTAGCGCAATAACACCGGGACGACGAAGAATTATGCGTGTTTACATAGCTGAAGGGCTTTTAGATTGCACGTTACGTGATCGTGATACTTATGTTTTGGGTTTCGAAAATAAATAAAGATCTTTACGCAATTCCCAATACAGGGGTAGACAGAGGTTTAGTCTAGACAATTAAGTCTCTTTGACCCACCTTCCACCGAAGATATTTTCGGGACAACGTGACAGGTGGTGAGCCCGTCGCCGCCTTAGTGTCCAAGCCATCGATATAATTCGTACACAAGTTTTTGAAATACTCATTGGTACTGCCAACCTCACGAACCCTACCTGGGGATCGAACTCGGGTCTCTTGACTCGAAATTCCGACCACCCAACCAGTCGGCTATCGTGACTACCTTCAATTGGGTTTCGTGAATATCAGGGTTGTGTTCCTGCGAGGATTGGGTCCAGTAAAAAGTGAGTCGGGAGGACTAAATTGTCTAGAATCCAGCACTGTCTAGATCACAGTATGAGGGAAAGCATCAGGTATACAAATAAGGAAAATAAAGTAGACGACTCGATATCCTAGTTGAAGGACCCTGCTTTCGAAGATAAAGATGGTGGTGTCGAATCCTGCTATATTTGTGTGATAAATATGAATATTTGTAACTCGAGCAATGGATGTTAAGATGTATATGTGAATACTTGTATATTTATATGAATCGATTGTATGATATATTTATATGAATATGAATCGATGCAAGTATATTGTACCGTTGGCTTGACAGTAAGACGAAGAGCTCACCTCTTGTCATGTTGCACCAAATGGCTTCAGTAAAAGAAGGTTAGTTCAAAAGGCCCTCTGTCTACCCAGTATTGGGAAAAGCGTGAAGATATTTTTGTAATTGTTAATAATTGGTTTTGTTATTTTAAATTTGTCGACTTTTCTTACTCAGCTCATTAAAAAAAATGTGACAACCATTAGGAATCATGTCAAAGAATCTATTTTGGGGATATCCGTGAAAGGTGTTTTATTTTTTAATTTTATTTAAGAATTTTTTATTCAAGAATTTTAATAAACATACCAATAACTTGATGACCTGCGTGGATAAGTGGCGTATAAACAGATTCACAGAGGGTTCGATTCCCGGTCGGGTCAAAGTGGAAGACAATTTTTCTACATTCTCTCTAGTCTGGGTGATTGTGGCACCTTTGTAATTCCCGATTTCATACTACAAGCGCTTAAGTCACTTATTTTGGGGTATATATGTATTAATTGTATTTTCAAAAAATACAAGTAAAGTTTTAATAATCGTAAAATACAAATAAAGACAATGTCACGAAAGCCGAGTGGTTGGATGGTCGGAATTTCGAATCGAGAGAACCGAGTTCGATCCCCAGGTGGCAGGCTCATGCAATGGGTTTTTCAAAACTTATGTACGAATTATATCGTTGGCTTGGACATAAAGACGGCGACGGGCTCACCACCTGTTACGTCGTCCCGAAAATATCTTCGGTGGAAGGTGGGTCGAAGGGACTTAATTGTTCAGACAAGACCTCTGTCTACTTCCGTATTGTGAATTGCGTGAAAATATTTATTTTATTTTATTTAAAAATCCTAGTGACGATAGCCGAGTGGTTGGGTGATCGTAATTTCGAGTCAAGAGACTCGAGTTCGATCCCCAGGTGGCAGGCTCATGCAATGGGTTTTTCAAAACTTATGTGCGAATTATATCGTTGGCTTGGACATAAAGACGGCGACGGGCTCACCACCTGTTACGTCGTCCCGAAAATATCTTCGGTGGAAGGTGGGTCGAAGGGACTTAATTGTCTAGACAAGACCTCTGTCTACTTCCGTATTGTGAATTGCGTGAAAATATTTATTTTATTTTATTTAAAAATCCTAGTGACGATAGCCGAGTGGTTGGGTGATCGTAATTTCGAGTCAAGAGACTCGAGTTCGATCCCCAGGTGGCAGGCTCATGCAATGGGTTTTTCAAAACTTATGTGCGAATTATATCGTTGGATTGGACATAAAGACGGCGACGGGCTCACCACCTGTTACGTCGTCCCGAAAATATCTTTGGTGGAAGGTGGGTCGAAGGGACTTAATTGTTCAGACAAGACCTCTGTCTACTTCCGTATTGGGAATTGCGTGGAGACATTTATTTTATTTTATTTAAAAATCCTAGTGACGATAGCCGAGTGGTTGGGTGATCGTAATTTCGAGTCAAGAGACTCGAGTTCGATCCCCAGGTGGCAGGCTCATGCAATGGGTTTTCAAAAACTTATGTGCGAATTATATCGTTGGATTGGACATAAAGACGGCGACGGGCTCACCACCTGTTACGTCGTCCCGAAAATATCTTCGGTGGACGGTGCGTCGAAGGGTCTTAATTGTTTATACTAGACCTCTGTCTACTCCTGTATTGGGAATTGCGTGGAGACATTTATTTTATTTTATTTAAAAATCCTAGTGACGATAGCCGAGTGGTTGGGTGATCGTAATTTCGAGTCAAGAGACTCGAGTTCGATCCCCAGGTGGCAGGCTCATGCAATGGGTTTTCAAAAACTTATGTACGAATTATATCGTTGGATTGGACATAAAGACGGCGACGGGCTCACCACCTGTTACGTCGTCCCGAAAATATCTTCGGTGGACGGTGCGTCGAAGGGTCTTAATTGTTTATACTAGACCTCTGTCTACTCCTGTATTGGGAATTGCGTGGAGACATTTATTTTATTTTATTTAAAAATCCTAGTGACGATAGCCGAGTGGTTGGATGGTCGGAATTTCGAATCGAGAGAACCGAGTTCGATCCCCAGGTGGCAGGTTCGTACCAATGGGTTTTCAAAAACTTATGTACGAATTATATCGTTGGATTGGACATAAAGACGGCGACGGGCTCACCACCTGTTACGTCGTCCCGAAAATATCTTCGGTGGACGGTGCGTCGAAGGGTCTTAATTGTTTATACTAGACCTCTGTCTACTCCTGTATTGGGAATTGCGTGGAGACATTTATTTTATTTTATTTAAAAATCCTAGTGACGATAGCCGAGTGGTTGGATGGTCGGAATTTCGAATCGAGAGAACCGAGTTCGATCCCCAGGTGGCAGGTTCGTACCAATGGGTTTTCAAAAACTTATGTACGAATTATATCGTTGGATTGGACATAAAGACGGCGACGGGCTCACCACCTGTTACGTCGTCCCGAAAATATCTTCGGTGGACGGTGCGTCGAAGGGTCTTAATTGTTTATACTAGACCTCTGTCTACTCCTGTATTGGGAATTGCGTGGAGACATTTATTTTATTTTATTTAAAAATCCTAGTGACGATAGCCGAGTGGTTGGATGGTCGGAATTTCGAATCGAGAGAACCGAGTTCGATCCCCAGGTGGCAGGTTCGTACCAATGGGTTTTCAAAAACTTATGTACGAATTATATCGTTGGATTGGACATAAAGACGGCGACGGGCTCACCACCTGTTACGTCGTCCCGAAAATATCTTCGGTGGACGGTGCGTCGAAGGGTCTTAATTGTTTATACTAGACCTCTGTCTACTCCTGTATTGGGAATTGCGTGGAGACATTTATTTTATTTTATTTAAAAATCCTAGTGACGATAGCCGAGTGGTTGGATGGTCGGAATTTCGAATCGAGAGAACCGAGTTCGATCCCCAGGTGGCAGGTTCGTACCAATGGGTTTTCAAAAACTTATGTACGAATTATATCGTTGGATTGGACATAAAGACGGCGACGGGCTCACCACCTGTTACGTCGTCCCGAAAATATCTTCGGTGGACGGTGCGTCGAAGGGTCTTAATTGTTTATACTAGACCTCTGTCTACTCCTGTATTGGGAATTGCGTGGAGACATTTATTTTATTTTATTTAAAAATCCTAGCTTACATATAAACGACACATTACAGCTTCCCGCACGAATGCCACTAGATGCGCGGGCCCCGCCACGCCACTGTTGCAATCACGTCGCTTATCATCCCCAGGTAGTATTAAAGTCAGGCATGCAAAAATCATCTAAGTTTCTTTTAAGTAAACGCAGATAGAATTAATCTCACTTCACAAACAAAAAATAATTATCAATTTACTCTTCAATTAAAATTGTTTCAATTTAATTTGTATGTCAAGTGAAGTTCCATGCATTGAATTGAATATCTTCCAGTTAAATTTAAAAAGAAATTTAAAACTTATAGCGTCTTTCCATAAAATATTTATATATGAAACATTACATCTACATATTGATATACATGTTAGATTCGAAACTATAAAGCGATCTTCAAAACTACTTCAAAGTGAACTCTTTGTGGAAGCTTGAGGTGAAGTGCGTGTGATAGCACTCACCGGAGGCTGGGTGCCAGCGGCGGTGAAATAGATCAAGTAGCAGGTGGCTGTTGAGTTTGTCTGAGTTACCGTTGCACCTAATCATTGATATCTACTTTATAGCATGCTCGTGATTCTAGTACCTAGTACATTTCGATTTTTATTGAAGTGGAAAAAACGAGCTAATAGCCCGTCTGATAAGTGAGACTAAAGCTCGTGGAAGAATGCTACAAACTTCAATCTCTTGTTAAATTGAAGTTGATAGCTTTCGTTTATAGATGCGATGTTACCCCGAGGACTGAGCTGGACTCCTATACTGATCCAAAAGGATCCTATCCTCTCGGCAGTGTCTAGCACTATATTAATTCACGAGCATAATATTTTTTGGTAAACGAGAGAAACGTTCAGTTCAAAAAGTTCAACACAATTTCTATAGTTTAAAAATTAATGAAATTACACTATAAAGTGTATTTAGTACTTCAGTATTTTAGTATTCCATTTTATATTGTATCTATCTGGTTATGTTCTATACTGATTTTTCAGGAACTCAGTTTAAAGCTACGGTGCTTACAATATCTCTCCTCGCGTCTGGTTGACCGGCAGAGAATGCCTAAAGGCATTAAATCCGCCCTTTTTATAACTTTCTTCTTAAGGTTTACAATAAAATGTAAATAAATAAATAAAGATGTAAATGGCGTTATCGTATCAAATTTTCGTAGCTGGAAAGGTACGAATATTGAGTTGTCTCACATGTTTGCCGAATAAGGCATGCAAAAATCATCTAAGTTTCTTTTAAGTAAACGCAGATAGAATTAATCTCACTTCACAAACAAAAAATAATTATCAATTTACTCTTCAATTAAAATTGTTTCAATTTAATTTGTATGTCAAGTGAAGTTCCATGCATTGAATTGAATATCTTCCAGTTAAATTTAAAAAGAAATATCTTCACGCCATTCCCAACACGGGGTAGACAGGTCTAGTCCAGACAATTAAGTCCTTCGACCCACATTCCAACAAAGATATTTTGGGACATAAACTTGGGAAACAAACATAAAACTGTAAGATTACTTACAATTATTTTTAAAGAACTTAAGTATCCAACGAAGCCCTAATTATACGCTTTCCAATGTTTCGAGTGTACTGTCTTTGTCCTCTCCACAATTGTTAGGTTTGCGGGGAGTACATCTCGGGACGATTTATGAGCAATTAGACAGCGCCCGGGGCGCGGGGCGCGGGGAGGGTGACAGGGGGTCGGTGCTGCAATGCCCCAAAGCAATAATTTTATATTAATAACCTCATAATGCTAAAGAAATGTGTACCTTAAAATTTTCATATCTTTACACTACCCTAAATCTTTTTCACGCTACAGACAGTTGTATATAACGTCATTGCTTTTAATTGAATTCAAATTTTTATAATACGCACCACCCACCATGTATCTATAGCCCAGTTTCCTTTGTAAGTCCGGGAATCGAACCCGGGACCTCAGAGTCAGCGACACCTTGAAAACCGCCGTGCACGCCACGCATCTACGTAGGACATCTAAGTAAACATATAAGGATGTATGTAACCAGACCCTCTTGTTTAATCAAGTTCGTACGTTTAAGGCCGCCAATTGTACTGTTGTCTAAGTTCTTTCTGTGATTTTTATGTTTAATGTTCAATAAATCTATATTTTATTTTACTTAATTAAACTAGAAACTTCGCAAATCTTTTTACATGCTCAAATGTATATATGTAGTTAGTTTAGCTAAGAAAAACTTCCAAAGTTTCCAGTTAAATATATTCACCTGGCAACCCTATGAGACGATTGGCTTCATTAGTAGAAAAATACACGTTGACAATGACCGCCCCTAAATTGATTGTGTCTTCGGTAAGCAACAAAGGGTGAACATCCCCCTGCGGTAAAATGAACACTGGATTGTCCTAGATTTGATTAAATTAATATATCAGTGAATTACCTAATTATATACTAATACTTGGACATAAAGACTGCGACGGGCTCACCACCTGTCACGTTGACACTAAAAATGTTTTCGGTGAAAGGTTGGTCGGAAGGACTTAATTGTCTAGACCTGTGTCTACCACTGCATTGAGGATGGCGTAAAGATATATATCTGTGCATTAGTTTTTTGGCTAAATGGGGATCAGGAGAAAATCAAGAAGTCCAAGGAAACTACTCCAATATATGTCAAGGATTCTTGACATACATTGGACTCGTCTCGAGAATAAGAACATTCATTTGTATTCATCAGATATACTTATATACTAAAGTTTAGATCCTAGCGGGATACAATCTCGCTTCTCTTAGCTTCAAAGGCTGTGTACTGCCACAAATAAGTATCTTGCTTTCTATTTGTTTTTTTTTTTAATAATAACATAATTAAACATATAGAGTTAATAGACAATTAAGTCCTTTCGACACACCTTCGACCGAAGACATTTCTGGGACAACGATATGAATGGTGCATTGATATGAGCCTTTGTATCGAACTCGATTTCTTGACTATTATTCTTATCAACCAACCACACGTCTATCGTGCCTCAAACTTTTAAGACGTAATACCCGTATTGAACTAGACTATTGGTATTCATTTAAAAATCCTAGTGACGATAGCCGAGTGGTTGGATGGTCGGAATTTCGAATCGAGAGAACCGGAGTTCGATCCCCAGGTGGCAGGTTCGTACCAATGGGTTTTTCAAAACTTATGTACGAATTATATCGTCGGCTTGGACATGGCCCGACAGCGACGGGCATACCACCTGACGCGTTGTCTCTAAAATATCTTCGGTGGACGGTGGGTCGAAGGGTCTTAATTGTTTATACTAGACCTCTGTCTACTCCTGTATTGGGAATTGCGTGAAGATATTTATTTTTTTTTTTTTTTTTTTTTTTTTTTTTTTTTTTTTTTTTTTTTTTTTTTTTTAATAATAACATAATTAAACATATAGAGTTAATAGACAATTAAGTCCTTTCGACACACCTTCGACCGAAGACATTTCTGGGACAACGATATGAATGGTGCATTGATATGAGCCTTTGTATCGAACTCGATTTCTTGACTATTATTTATCAATCATCCACACGTCTATCGTGCCTCAAACTTTTAAGACGTAATACCCGTATTGAACTAGACTATTGGTATTCATTTAAAAATCCTAGTGACGATAGCCGAGTGGTTGGATGGTCGGAATTTCGAATCGAGAGAACCGAGTTCGATCCCCAGGTGGCAGGTTCGTACCAATGGGTTTTTCAAAACTTATGTACGAATTATATCGTTGGCTTGGACATAAAGACTGCGACGGGCTCACCACCTGTCACGTTGACACTGAAAATATCTTCGGTGGAAGGTGGGTCGAAGGGACTTAATTGTCTAGACAAGACCTCTGTCTACCCAGTATTGGGAAATGCGTGAAGATATTTATTTTTTTTTTTTTTTTTTGTAACTCGAGCAATGGATGTTAAGATGTATATGTGAATACTTGTATATTTATATGAATCGATTGTATGATATATTTATATGAATCGATTGTATGATATATTTATATGAATCGATTGTATGATATATTTATATGAATCGATTGTATGATATATTTATATGAATCGATGCAAGTATATTGTACCGTTGGCTTGGACAGTAAGACGAAGAGCTCACCTCTTGTCATGTTGCACCAAATGGCTTCAGTAAAAGAAGGTTAGTTCAAAAGGACCTCTGTCTACCCAGTATTGGGAAATGCGTGAAGATATTTATTTTTTTTTTTTTTTTTTTTTTTTTTTTTTTGTAACTCGAGCAATGGATGTTAAGATGTATATGTGAATACTTGTATATTTATATGAATCGATTGTATGATATATTTATATGAATCGATTGTATGATATATTTATATGAATCGATTGTATGATATATTTATATGAATCGATTGTATGATATATTTATATGAATCGATGCAAGTATATTGTACCGTTGGCTTGGACAGTAAGACGAAGAGCTCACCTCTTGTCATGTTGCACCAAATGGCTTCAGTAAAAGAAGGTTAGTTCAAAAGGACCTCTGTCTACTTCCGTATTGTGAATTGCGTGAAAATATTTATTTTATTTAAAAATCCTAGTGACGATAGCCGAGTGGTTGGATGGTCGGAATTTCGAATCGAGAGAACCGAGTTCGATCCCCAGGTGGCAGGTTCGTACCAATGGGTTTTTCAAAAACTTATGTACGAATTATATCGTTGGCTTGGACATAAAGACGGCGACGGGCATACCACCTGACGCGTTGTCTCTAAAATATCTTCGGTGGACGGTGGGTCGAAGGGTCTTAATTGTTTATACTAGACCTCTGTCTACTCCTGTATTGAGAATTGCGTGGAGACATTTATTTATTTTATTTAAAAATCCTAGCTTACATATAAACGACACATTACAGCTTCCCGCACGAATGCCACTAGATGCGCGGGCCCCGCCACGCCACTGTTGTAATCACGTCGCTTATCATCCCCAGGTAGTATTAAAGTCAGGCAGTCGCACAGTGTAAATGCGACCTTCTTTTTCTTTCTCGTCGTAGCGCAATAACACCGGAACGAGGAAGAATTATGCGTGTTTACATAGCTGAAGGGCTTTTAGATTGCACGTTACGTGATCGTGGTACTTATGTTTTGGGTTTCGAAAATAAATAAAGATCTTTACGCAATTCCCAATACAGGGGTAGACAGAGGTCTAGTCTAGACAGTTAAGTCTCTTTGACCCACCTTCCACCGAAGATATTTTCGGGACAACGTGACAGGTGGTGAGCCCGTCGCCGCCTTAGTGTCCAAGCCATCGATATAATTCGTACACAAGTTTTTGAAATACTCATTGGTACTGCCAACCTCACGAACCCTACCTGGGGATCGAACTCGGGTCTCTTGACTCGAAATTCCGACCACCCAACCAGTCGGCTATCGTGACTACCTTCAATTGGGTTTCGTGAATATCAGGGTTGTGTTCCTGCAAGGATTGGGTCCAGTAAAAAGTGAGTCGGGAGGACTAAATTGTCTAGAATCCAGCACTGTCTAGATCACAGTATGAGGGAAAGCATCAGGTATACAAATAAGGAAAATAAAAGAGACGACTCGATATCCTAGTTGGAAGGGACCCTGCTTTCGAAGATAAAGATGGTGGTGTCGAATCCTGCTATATTTGTGTGATAAATATGAATATTTGTAACTCGAGCAATGGATGTTAAGATGTATATGTGAATACTTGTATATTTATATGAATCGATGGTATGATATATTTATATGAATATGAATCGATGCAAGTATATTGTACCGTTGGCTTGGACAGTAAGACGAAGAGCTCACCTCTTGTCATGTTGCACCAAATGGCTTCAGTAAAAGAAGGTTAGTTCAAAAGGACCTCTGTCTACCCAGTATTGGGAAAAGCGTGAAGATATTTTTGTAATTGTTAATAATTGGTTTTGTTATTTTAAATTTGTCGACTTTTCTTACTCAGCTCATTAAAAAATGTGACAACCATTAGGAATCATGTCAAAGAATCTATTTTGGGGATATCCGTGAAAGGTGTTTTATTTTTTAATTTTATTTAAGAATTTTTTATTCAAGAATTTTAATAAACATACCAATAACTTGATGACCTGCGTGGACAAGTGGCGTATAAACAGATTCACAGAGGTTCGATTCCCGGTCGGGTCAAAGTGGAAGACAATTTTTTTACATTCTCTCTAGTCTGGGTGATTGTGGCACCTTTGTAATTCCCGATTTCATACTACAAGCGCTTAAGTCACTTATTTTGGGGTATATATGTATTAATTGTATTTTCAAAAAATACAAGTAAAGTTTTAATAATCGTAAAATACAAATAAAGACAATGTCACGAAAGCCGAGTGGTTGGGTGATCGTAATTTCGAGTCAAGAGACTCGAGTTCGATCCCCAGGTGGTAGGCTCATGCAATGGGTTTTTCAAAAACTTATGTGCGAATTATATCGTTGGATTGGACATAAAGACGGCGACGGGCTCACCACCTGTTACGTCGTCCCGAAAATATCTTTGGTGGAAGGTGGGTCGAAGGGACTTAATTGTCTAGACAAGACCTCTGTCTACTTCCGTATTGTGAATTGCGTGAAAATATTTATTTTATTTTAAATAAAGTCTTAAGGTTTGCCCCATCATTGTTAACGGACAGCACTTACGCGCTTTACGCTTTACGTCGGTGCAAACAAAAGCCACCGCAAACTCGCTTGTTATGAGTTAATAACTGACCCACGCGCGCTCGCTGATGACTTTATTCCAACAAAAACTGCTCCCTACACGTAATTCCGTGCGAGACGACAATTTCGCTGGAACTTAATGAACGTGTCTTTAAAGCTTAAGCGTTTTTTAATTTGCACTCCGCACAAAGAGAACGCACTGTAATACTTAATTCCCGCCACTTACATACGTACGGACACATTAGAAACCTCTAATTACATTGTACGTGTAGGTCAATTTTTATGTTAGTGTATTGTTTTGTTTTCGTATGGTTATTTAATAATAAATATTAATAAGATTATATAAGCCTCTCTTATATATAAATAATATAAGAGAGACTTTGGTATTCGGAATTGTGAGGAATAAGGAGAGTGCTTTAAATCAAGGACTGTTAGGATTTTCAACTTTACGGGTATCCTTAAGTCGTTTTTGTATTATTGGATTTAACTGGTAAAAATAAATATATAAATATCTTGATGCAATTCCCAGTACAGGGGTAGACAAAGGTCTAGTTTAGGTCACCGAAGATATTTACGGGACAATGTGACTATTATATGTGATTGTTCCGTATAAGTATTTATTAGGAGTACTTATGAAGATGATAAATAAATAAATAAGTAAATAAACGCCACGATAGTGGCAGGCTCGTACGAATGGATTTTTTCAAAATCTTATGTCCGATTTATATCGTTGGCTTGGACATAGAAACGATGCTGGGCTCACTACCTGTTACGTTAACCCAAAAATAAGTCTGGTGAAAGGTGGATCGAAAGAACTTCATTGTCTAGACCTCTGCCTCCGTATTGGAAATAGCGTGACGATATTTTTTTCAACCTTAGTACAACCAAACAATATAATTTACGGTGCAATTGAATAATTTACAAATTAAATCTATAATTATCGGATCGCATTGCGTTCGCATCGGGCATTACACCTGTATTAACACGTCGCCTCTTAGAGACGGGACCGACGGTAGCGTCTGCACGGTATTCCACGACAAGTTATGAACTCAAAGCGGAGGTGACCTCCGTGGACGAGTGGCGTAAACACCTGTTTCTAAGGTATCGCCACCTCTGTGGTCCCGAGTTCGATTTCCGGACGGGGCAATGTAGATAAACTACTTTTTTTGCATTTTCTCGGGTCTGGTGTTTGTAGTTCCTTCAGTACCATAAGTCCTTTAGGTGCTTATTTTGAGATCGGAGCAATGTATATGATGTTGTCCCTATACATGAATTTTGTATTTATTTATTATTTGATTTTTATTATTTGTAACATCCTATTACAACACATAAAATGTCCAGTTTAGTCTATAGGCCTATCATATAGAGTTCATAATAACTCAGCGGATTTAAGACTGCAGTTGGATTCAATTTATAATTCATGCTCTTGCCACTATCGTGGTTGCTAAGGATATTTTTTATACAAAATTCACATAGTTTTTAGAATAGTTATTTTAAAACTACATTACAGATTTAGAGTATGTCTATCTATTATGCAGACCATAGATCTATAATTTTATTTTTTTATATATAATTTAATTTTCAAAACAGATCTGTGTTGTCAATTTCCCGAGCTACTAATTCTACAATGAATTGTTCGCATGAAATATCCACTTTTCATAATATAAATTACACACTTAGACCACACCGCTTCAGTTAGGTATGCGCCTTTGTATGACGCCGCGAACATAACACATCTTAATACGCTGGAGTGTGAATAGCTGGTGATTTTGTGTGAGGCAGCTTAGTTATCCACAGGTTTCCGTCCGCTCGGGGGTTACTACGGAACACTAATGAGTACAGCGCGCACTATGTAGAAAATTACTATGTAATACTTGAGACATGAAAGACTTTTGTTTACGTATATGTCACAATAATAAGCTGAATTGGGTTTGTGATATCGGGGTAGAAAATAAACGAACCTCTGCCTACCCTAATATTGGGAAATGCGTGACGATAAACGGATTGCTATATACTCCCCGTGGGTGTTGAGTTTAAGCCTTGAAAATCAATGGCCTGGGTATCACATAATCAATGGCATAGGTTGTAGGATAATCGTGTTTAAAAATAAACAGGCTTAAATTAAGTCGAATGCTGACGAGCGGTGTCTAAGGTTCGCGGTGTCTACCAATGTCATCGCCTCTTCCCTTATCGTGAAGATCTCTCCTTACGAGATATGGCTTTGCCCCGCATGTCAGTGTATTTACAGGTTGTTGATTTCATTGATTTATGAATGGTGTAGGCTTCTTCCATAAGAGAGTGTTTGCTGTAATTGCTGCGATTGGCAGGTAGATTGGCGCAGTAGCGATTCGCTAGCTCTACGGTTCGATACCCGGATATCCCGGAATGTAGGAAGCCACTTTTTCTGTATTATCTCGGGTCTGGATGTTTTTATCTTCATTATTTTAGATTTCGTAACATGGGTGCTTTTTAGATTACTTTGGAATCGGAGCAATATATGTCATATTGTTCCTATGTATGTATGTATGTATGTATATGTCTGTCGGAGCTAGCGGATGTGATTGAGAGGTGGACGCAGGCAGGTCAGGTCAGGTGAGAATTGTCTGCGAGCGTAATGCATTTAGCACTCCTGCCGGCGATGCACGAACCCCTACGCCGAAAATGTTAGTTAGTAATTGTATTAATGGACTACCTGCACTGCGTAACCCGATCTATTTAATGCACAGTGGAGTGAATTGATACACACATGTACCGTTTTTTATTTTCGTCTTTTATCTTCACGGTTTTTGCCCGCTTTGATAGCACATTTATGTACATTACATATTTATATATCCCTATAAAAGTCACGATAGTCGAGTGGTTGGGCGGTCGGAGTTTCGAGTCAAATGACCCACCCGAGTTAGATCCCTAGATGGCAGGCTCGTACCAATGGTTTTTCAAAAACGTACGAATTATTGCGTTGGCTTGGACCCAAAGACGGCGACGGGCTGACCACCAGGTGTCACGTTGTCCCGAAAATATCTTCGGTGGAAGGTGGGCCAAAGGGACTTAATTGTCTAGACTCTACCTCTGTCTACCCCTATATTGGGAATTGCGTGAAGATATTACTTTTTTTATTTTATTCATTTATATACTTCTCGAAAAAAGACACGATCATCGTAGGATGATCAGAAATCGAGTCACGAGGCCCGAGTTCGATCCCTAAATCCGGATCCCGATATTTTAAAAGCTTATGTACGATTTCTATAGTTAGCTTGGACAAAAAGACGGCGACGGGTGCACCATCTGTCACGATATCCCAAAAAAATGTCTTCGATGTAAGCTGGGTCGAAACTACTTAATTGCCGAGACCGCTGTGTACCTCTATATTAGGAATGGAAGAATTGTTCGTGAAGATATTGTTTACTATTCTTTGATAACTGAAACATAGATAATAATAATACTCTGTGAGCAGTATGAACGGAAGCAATGAATATGTCATTTTATTATGCTCACGTGCTTCCCCTTTATCTAAACATTAATTAATCTTTCACTCTTCCGTGCGGACAATTTGTTGAAAAGGGTTTACAAAGTTTTTACTTTACATATTAAAACAGATCAAGATTATAGACTGCATTATAAACATTCTTTACGCCATGTGAGTATCTCATGCTCCTGTCACTACACTGGAAGCATTCGAGCAGTCTGCAACAAGGATACCCAAGTAACAGCCGAGCTAGAGAGGCGTGAAATTAGTAGAGGATCTGTAATCACTGTGACAACACAATTTATTGCAGATGTATTTATAGCGTAATGCAATTACTCTTGAACAAGTCACAGATTATAAAAAAAACATAATAAGAGGATGTAATATATTAATTATAATATAAATTAATAGTATATAAATATATTAAGTAAATTAAACAACTGGAATAAAACTTATCTTCCAAGCCGTTTGTTAACCGTGGTTATCTATTATAAACTAAATTCCACACACAGTCTATTTGCTGTTCAAGCGAAACTAAATTGAAGCTAAATGGTGACTTTTTTATGTTAAGTAAATAATTTATTGTTTTTTATTTAAACTTTTCAGAGATATGGTCGATAGACAGATGGCGCCTATAATATATTTTTACCTGATGATGACTTTTTTTAAGTAAACAAATATTCTCAGAAATGATACCCATTTAGATGGCACTATAAAACAATATATTGACCAAACAATTGAGGGAGTTTTCCAGACACATGTGTAAAATTACTCAAAAATATAAAACAGAAAATACTCACAAATAATGTTCCAATAAAAAACATTTCATTAAATTTACTCATTATCTTAGACAATTTACCAGAGGGAACAGATCGCCGAGTGTCAAGATCCACATAGATACTTCTTTCACTTCTACCAGATTAATTTTTTCAATCAGAGTATTCTTCATTTATCCTTCTTGGAGCAATTTGTTCGTGTGGTCTTCAAAAGAAAATCTACGCCTAAAATAAATAATTTAAAATTAGTAAAAAATAAAATATAAAATATCTTCACGCAATTCCCAATACAGGGGTAGACAGAGGTCGAGTCTAGACAATCAAGTCCCTTCGACCCACCTTCCACCTGAAGATATTTTCGGGACAACGTGACAGGTGGTGAGCCCGTCGCCGCCTTTATGTCCAAGCCAACGATATAATTCGTACATAAGTTTTTGAAACACCCATTGATACGAGCCTGCCACCTGGGAATCGAACTCGGGTCTCTCGACTCGAAATTCCGTCCACCCAACCACTCGGCTATCGTGACATTAGTAAAATAAAATAAAAACATAGCTATATTAAAAGAAGCCTAAAAGCTCTTCTTAAAATATACCTTGACATTGGTCGATAGAAAATGAAACGAAGAGATTTACAATATGGTAGGGCAAGAAATGTGATCTTATCACTAAAATGGATAAGGGCGTGCTTTGATGGTTTAGGCACGTTGAGCGGATCAGTGATCCCAGGGAAAGGCCTGTGTCTGGTTGTGGACTATTACAGGCCGTTATATATTTACGTTTACTCTGTAACATCTTAGAATAAAAATAAATAAATAAATATAAAAATCTTCACGCAATTCCCAATGCAGGGGTAGACAGAGGTCTAGTCTAGAAAATTAAGTCTCTTCGACCCACCTTCCACCGAAGATATTTACAGGACAACGTGACAGGTGGTGAGCCCGTCGTCATATAAAACACAATAAAAATCATTGTCCAAATCGTTGGAGTACTACTTACAGTGGTATCAACATATCGTACGTTTGAACTAATTAGACACAGATATTCTTTGTCTTTTACTATAGAGGTATTTTATACACACTGTTCGAATGTTCAATCTAGACAGACAGACAAGGGTGTCGGCGTCGATGCTATTGTTAGTATCTCCGGCAGCGGGCAGGTGAGCAATCCCTGAGGGAGGCAATGCATTTAGCCCCTCTCGGCCAGCGCACTAATTGTATTAATCAAGTAACTCTACGCAGACTCAACTCTCTAAACCCCATCATACTTTTCGCATGCCGAGTTCCATTAGTCAATCCTTGGTTGCGAGTTCGAATCTCGCTAGGGATTTTTTTTTGTATGAATATGCATTTTTGTTATAAAATAAATAAATAAATATCTTCACGCAATTCCCAATACAGGGGTAGACAGAGGTCTAGCCTAGACAATTAAGTCCCTTCGACCCACCTTCCACCGAAGATATTTTCGGGGCAACGTGACAGGTGGTGAGCCTGACGCCGTCTTTATGTCCAAGCCAACGATGTAATTCGCACATAGGTTTTAGAAAAACCAATTGATACGAGCCTGCCACCTGGGGATCGAACTCGGGTCTCTTGACTCGAAATTCCGACCACCCAAACACTCGGCTATCGTGACTTCAATTTGGTTATCTATGTTATTATAATGTACCGTTGGTACTAAGATGGTGACAAGCTCACTCAGTGTCGCAAAAAAACTCATTGTCGTTGTGCCAAATAAGCTTCTGTGAAATATTAGCTGAAAGGACAAAACTGTTTAGTCATATGTCTACCCCAGAGTTAGGAGATAAGTGAATATAAAAAAAGCATTTGTCTTAACCAGCCAGCAACATTATTTTCGTTTATCTTAACGTCAAGCGTGTCCAATCAATGTAAATCCTTTAGATAACATGACCATAGACAACAAGAATGTGCCGCTCCCTGTAATCTATTCACGGATTGGATATCTGACATTGTACGACCTGCTTTAGTATACTAAACCAGTTAGTAATACAACTTACAAGAATTAACAACCTGCAAGCGATCTGACGGCTTAACACATTGCTGACAGCAACCTGTCTACTGATGCGGATACTGGTCCGTATATCAAAAATTAAAAAATAAATATATGTCTTCACGCAATTCCCAATACGATCAGAATTTCGAGTCAATTGACCCGAGTTCGATCCCCAGTTGGCAGGCTCGTACCAATGGGTTTTTCAAAAACTTATGTACGCATTATATCGTTGGCTTGGACATAAAGACGGCGACGGTCTCACCATCTGTCACGTTGTCCCGAAAATATATTCGGTGGAAGGTGGGTCGAAGGGACTTAATTGTCTAGACTAGACCTCTGCCTACCCCAGAATTGGGGATTGCGTGAAGATATTTTTTTTTAATTTTTCATAGCAAGTAACAGCATTACACATTTAAACCGAATACTTAAAAAATCATTTCGCTCTCACGGAAGCTTCTCCCCGAGTACTAGCCACAGACTAAAAAGACGAATGCATCACCGCTTAGCATATTCAGTGACTGCTTTAACGGAACTGAGAAGTAAGATATTTATGAGCTAACTTCGCAAGTGATGTTACAAATAATGTAGTTAGTTGTAAGTTTCAGTTTGTTATTTTGAGCACATAGCTTGACTGCCAACGGTTGGGCAAGAAAGGTTCTCGGGTGGCAGCCTCGTTTCGATGCTCACAAGATGGAGCCACGACATGCAGAATATTGCGGGGAGTCGATGAATACAGATGGAATGGCAGAGGCACAGGGCAGTTTTTGCGGGGAGTCGATGAATACAGATGGAATGGCAGAGGCACAGGGCAGTTTTTGCGGGGAGTCGATGAATACAGATGGAATGGCAGAGGCACAGGGCAGTTTTTGCGGGGAGTCGATGAATACAGATGGAATGGCAGAGGCACAGGGCAGTTTTTGCGGGGAGTCGATGAATACAGATGGAATGGCAGAGGCACAGGGCAGTTTTTTGTGACAATCCTTGAGAGAATATTTTCAGCAGTGGACTTTAGATAGACTGTTATGATGATGACTATGAAATGTTATTTCATCGTACATGAAGTCGGATAATTGATGGGACAATTCAAAGGTAAGGTGTCAGCTTTAAGTATCAGCGATTACTTTAAAGAGCCATGGTTGAATTCTTGTAGACAAATATAAAAAAATGGTATCGCGGAATCTACACTAACGATTTGATCATTGTGTTTATCTTGCTTTTTATCTTAATGTATGGTTAAACAGAGGTCTAGACCATTAAACCCCTTCGACCCACCTTTTACCGAAGCCTGATTATAGGCACTTAGTACACAAATGTTTGCGGGATTGCAACCCTAAACCTTTAGTTGCGAAGGCAGGATTCTTGCCATCTCAGCTAACGTGGTAGTGATTCAGATAGTTTTTTTTTTTTGTGGAAAATCGTTATATTATTAAATCGCCATCAATTTTCAAGCAAAGTTTACACTGTAGTAGCAATGAGCCTAATTCGCAAATAAAGGTGATGCAACTCTGCTCAAATAATAAACAATATTTGGGCAGAGTTGCTAGTTGTAGAATTGGGTATCAATTAAGTATCCAAATGTAAATGTTAGAATAAAATCATTTAATTTTGTGAAAATCAGGTCATTTTGCACTCGTTAAATTAATTTAATACATCGGATTTCATGACTTTTTCTATAACTTTATGCACATTTAGCTCGAGTTATATACTATTAATAGATGTTTGCTTTTTACTTATGCAAAGTTGAATGAGATTTTAGTCGTCTCCTCCATTTAAATGGTAATTTAATTGACCTTTTAACTTTATCATAACTCCTGCTAATGAGAGTTCAAGTCGAATCTTAAGTTAGATTAAACTGATTTTAATAATTCTTGCAGCAATTTTGAAGTTTTTACATACATACATACATATCATCACGCCTCTTTCCCGTAGGGGTAGGCAGAGACCACTTCTTTCCACTTGCTACGATCCTTACATACTTGTTTCGCTTCGTCCACTTTCATTATTCCCTTCATACATTCTCTTCGATTCAGGGTACTCTTGACCTGGCCTTTTCAGGACGTCCCTGATTTGGTCTTGAAACGTCCGCCTAGGTCTTCCCTTCCTACACTTCCATTCACACTCGCCTTATATGCTTTTTTCGTCAATCGTTCTTCATTCATTCTCTCGACATGGCCAAACCATCTCAGCATACCTTTCTCAATTTTAGTCACTACATCTTCTTTCAGACCACAACGTTTCCTTATTTCACCATTCCTTATCCTGTCGCTCAGTTTAACTCCTAACATACTTCTTAATGCTCTCATCTCAACTGCATTTACTCTGCTTTCATGTTTCTTCTGCCATACCCAACTTTCACTTCCGTACATGAGTGTCGGAACCAAAACTCCCTATGCACAGCCAAACGAGCCTTGTTAGACACCATCCGACTGCTCATAAAGGAGTGCAAAGCTCCATTCACCATGTTTCCTGCATTCACTCTTCTTTCAATATCACTCTCACACTTTCCATCTCTTGTGAACTTTGAACCCAGATACACAAACTCATTCACCTGTTCAATTTGTTCATCTCCAATCACTATATTGCAGTCTGTCATGACCTCATCTCTTTCAAACACCATTACTTTCGTCTTCTTTACATTCATCTTCATCCCCTTCCTAACAAAATCTTCACTCATAGCAGTTACCATCTCCTGCATCTCCTCGGCTGAAGACGCAAGTAATACTTGATCATCAGCATAGAGAAAACATTTGACGAGTAACTCATTCATTCTCAACCCACTTTCATTCTCTTTTAAATCTGTCAAGCAATTGTCCATAAACAGATTAAACAGCCACGGTGACGCTACACATCCCTGTCTAACACCTTTTCGATATTAAACCATTCAGTGTACGCCCTGTTTATCCTTACACAAGCACAGGAATCCCTATAAAGAGATTGCAATGCTCGTATGAGGATACTGCTGACACCTTTCACGGACAATGCTGACCACAATTCATTCCTCACCACTCTATCATGGGCCTTTTCTAAATCCACGGACGTGCAATAGACCTTCTGGTTTTTAGTCAGACACTTTTCGGCTATGCACCGCAAGGAAAAGACCTGATCCGTACACCCCATTCCCTTTTTAAATCCCGCTTGTGCATCCCATACTTTTTCGTCCGTTTCATTCACAACCCTTTTAATCAACACTTTCGCATACAATTTACCGACGACGCTGAGAAGGCTTATACCGCGGTAATTTACGCAGTCCTGCCGTGACCCCTTTCCCTTATATAATGGCACGATTACGGCTTTGCACCAGTCTCCCGGTACTTGCCCATTTTGCCAGCACATATTGAAAAGGCGGTACAGCTGACTAGCCACTAAGCCCTGTCCCGTCCTCAGCATCTCGACGGTAATCCTATCATATCCGGCAGCCTTACCAAATCTCATACTTTTCAACGCTTTTACTATTTCATCCACGCTTATCTCACTGTCACCAACATTTATATTAACCATGGAAGGTGCCGGGTGTTGTACCTGCACTTCCTCTCTTTCAAATAAACATTCAAAATACTCTTTCCATCTCTTTAACACATATTCTTCTCCTTTTATAATGCTCCCATCTTGACTCCTGATTGTATTCAGCTCCGAGGTAGAAGTTTTTCCGCTGGCTGTATTGACGGATTTCCAGAAAAACTTGATGTTTGACTGGAAATCTTCAGTGAGCCTCCTATCAAAATCATCCTTTGTTCTTCTTTCTATCTAATCACAACATCTT
Organism: Sericinus montela; assembly: GCA_029286605.1. Classification (NCBI taxonomy): domain Eukaryota; kingdom Metazoa; phylum Arthropoda; class Insecta; order Lepidoptera; family Papilionidae; genus Sericinus; species Sericinus montela. The sequence goes on along the minus strand of JAGSMR010000086.1, from coordinate 345,307 downwards.
TCGCAGCTGATTTGAATCTTTTATACTTCTTTCTCGCTTCCTTTATCTCGTCATTGTTCGCCTTTAGAAGTTTTTGGTTAGCTCTTGTTGCTAACCAATCCAACCACGCTTTCTTCTTTTCTTGCACAGCCTTTTGTACATCTTTATCCATTCACACATTATACTTCTTTCTTCCTTTCCTCCGTTTAGCTACTCCGCATACCTCAACAGCAACATTCACGACTCCTTTCTTAAATGTCTCCCACAAATCTTCAATCACACATATCTCTTCTATGCCTTTAAAACTTTCTATCAGTTTCTCTACATACTCGTCTTTCTTATCCTTTCTTGTAGATTTTCCACTTTTATTCTGTCCAAAACACTCGTAGGCTCGGCTCCTCGGTGTCGCCACCGTTTAAAGATGCCATGTATTCGGGCTATGACCAGGAAGTGGTCTGTGTCAAGGCCTACACCGCGGTATGCTCGAGTGTCTAGCAGGTTCTTCCTCAATCTTTGATCCACAATAACAAAATCAATTATACTTCTAGACTCACCCTCAATTCTTGTATACAAATGGATCTTTTGTGATCAAACATTGTATTGGCCACGCACAGATTCCATTCCAAGCATACTTCAAGTAGGCTTCTCCCATTTTCGTTCACTCTCTCGTCCCCAAATGTACCCAGTACTCCTTCATACCCATCACGCTTTACTCCAACCCACCCATTAAAGTCCCCTAACATCACGATCCGTTCATTTTCTCCGCATTTATTCAAGACCTCTCTCATGCTATCCCAAAATTCGTCTCTCTCTTTTGGGCTTTTAATGACCCACCCCCTCGCAGATCCGTCGGTGCATAAACCCCAAGGATAAACAAGCGGGTGAGTCCAACTTTTAACCTAACCCAGAGGAGTCTTGGGCTTACACATTCATGCTCTATCACACATTCAACTATTCGAGAGGAAAGAATCACACCAACTCCCTGACAGCCTCGGCTGGTTTGGGGGACTCCCGACCAGTATGCCGTGTAGGGACCATGAACCGTGGTGTCACATCCTTTCCTCTTGGTTTCGTTCACGCACAGGATATCTATACATCGTTCGTCCATCATCTGACATACTTCATCTACCTTACCATCCATTCCTCCTCTTACATTCAACGTAGCGAAGCGGCTCTCCATGGGCCGCTTTTCGCCCCCGCGAGAAACGAGACGTGATGGGTGGCGAACCACATCGCCGCCATTTTGGTAAGTAAAATTCACCATTGCGTTCCCACGAGTAGCAAGGGAAAGGTTTGTCCACCCCAGCAGAGCCCCGCATGCCAGGGTAAGGCTAGCCTAATTCTGGGTCGCCCGGTCCCAGGGCAGTGTGGCACGCTAACGACTAGGCTTGCCCCTAGCTATGCATCCATCCGCCCGGCAGACGTAGGATTGGCGGAGAGAATAGGAGTAAGGAAAGGGAAGGATAGGTTGTGAGAAAAGGAAGATAGGAAATTTAGGGTGGGAATTAGGAAAGGTAGGATATTACCGCCCAGGAAGGCAAGGGATAGGACAGTAATAGCTAGGAAGCTGGGGTCGCATACCCGTATACCATACCACAACTACCGGACAGGTAAGTTAGGATGAGTATCCCTGACTGAAAGTTTTAAGCAACATTAAAATCTGTTTATTAATTATTTTTAGCCCGACCCTGAAATAAAATAACTAATAATAATAAATAAATATACATAGAATAATAAAAAAATAAAATATATAGGAACAACATCACATAAATTGCTCTGATCTCAAAGTAATCAGTATTTTTCTCTTTGATTTGTCCCGTCCGGGAATCGAAACCAGGACCGCAGAGCTACCGGCACCATGAAAACCGATTTGTACTCCACTTGTCCACGGAGTTTGTCGAGAAAATGTAAAGGTATTTTATATAAATAAATGTAAATAAATATATCTTCACGCCATTCCCAATACAGGGGTAGGTAACAGTCGTCACTTATAACACTCTCACTATATCACTATAACAAATACGGCCTGTGAAATCTCTTTGGATAGTTATGGCCTTTTCCGTATGAGAGAAAAAAATATCTTTACGCTATTCCCAGTACTAGGGTAGACAGAGGTCCGGACAATTAAGACCACCTTCCACCGAAGATATTTTTATATTTACCACTCGGCTACCGTGACTGTCAACTGTCCTGTTTTCAGTCCCGTGTTCAATTTAGGCTTGTCTAACGCGCATATGAAGGTTAATAACTGTATGGTTAATACTTTTCTTCTTTTTATAACTCTATTTTATTTGTAAAAATTTCATGGCAACTTCTGGTGAATAATTTTTAAAAAATTTCACAATTCATCAGCTGGCGATTAATTATATTCAAAGAGTATAAATAAACTTAAATATTCATAAGCTACTCTGTAACCTTAAGTACCCCCTCCTAAGTTTTTTTTCTCCCCTTGATTGAATCACTTTGATTTTAACTTAAGATCTCAATGATTTAATGAGTGAATAGCTAATTTCTCATCTACGTTTTTCAAATTTCAGAAGGAATTAAAAATAGTGGAAACGAATAAAAATTAATTCAAAATCATTACATACACACACACATACATGATACACCTGTATAGACAGCGACAGGCTCTCTAGCTGCCACGTTGTCCGAAAAAAATTACTTTCGTCAAAAGTGGATCGAAAGGACACGGTATGGCAGAGGTCACGGTTTCGATTGATGTTGATACACGGACACGTCAACTGACAAGTTGATTTTTTTAAATGGTTTCTTTAATTTAATCAATCAATCATTATTTTCCTAAAAACTTTCCCTTCATCTTGTATTCTTAAAAACGATACTTCTATTTTTATAAATAAATAAATAATTACCTTCACTCAATTTCCAATACAGGGGTTGACAGAGGTCTAGTCTAGACAATTAAGTCCCTTTGACCCACCTTCCACCGAAGATATTTTTGGGACATTTTTATGTATCTTCATATTTTTCTTCTTCATAAATTTAATTCAAATACAAACAACATCGTTTAACTCAAATCTATCTTTGCTCGTAGTTATCTCATGAAAGCCCCCGCCTGACCCGAACACATCAACTCTCTAACATATTCCAATAAAATAATTCCCTCCATATGGATAGGCGTTATACATAGTAGGCTTTGCTCAACATCATATTAAAATACCTGACATGGAAACTGCGCAATGTAAACAAAACTTTCGTACATTTTATTTTGACTCGTCATAGTCATATAATTACATACATAGGTAGGGGATAACATCTCCCACATTGGTCTTGTGGCAAAGTAAGTATTTTAAGCACTTGTATTATGGAACCAGAAACAAAAAAAGTGTTTTCTATATTGACCCGACCGTAAATCGAACCCGGGACCTCAGCGCTGGCACTATGAAAACCGATGTGTACGCCACTCATCCACTGAAGTCGTCTAATTGATATTTATGCTTTAAGCATAAATATCAATTAGACGACTTTAAGCATAAGAAATTTATTTAAATAAAAACAAGGTAACGACGACATTCAGCTGGTGATTATAGCGAAAATAAACCTACGGAAAAATCAGACAGATAATGTAACTCATAAGCATAAAGTGTTGAAGCATCACCATCTTCTGATTCAAACTCAATTATGTTCATGATGTAATGTGATGGGGAAGAAATTTGGTGATACATCTTGCACGTTTGGTTCCGACACCAGAATAAGCCGTCCCCTTCTTTCCTGGTCTGATGGCTTTTGGGAATTTCATAACAGGCGAATAAGTGAAAACCCTTAAAATGACATTGGCTACCGACAGATGGCGCGATATCGCCAGCAACTAGATTACTTTACTAGACTATAAGACTTTATTAAAGATAAACTTTACAAAAAGGATTATTATACTACATTTGAATTCCTGGGAATTACTCAATCTCTATCTACTTATCTAGTTGTTAGTTTCGTGTATAATAAAGCAATGTGTACGTGAACATATACGTACTCCTTTATTCCGACTAGCTACATATACTATATGCCATTGCCAATACAAGGTTAGACAGAGGTCTAGACAATTAAGTCCTTTCGACCCACCTTCCACAGAAAACATTGTTTTGGATAACGTGATAGGCGGTGAGTCCGTCGCCGTCTTTATGCCAATGCCAAATGTCCAAGCCAATGATGTAATTCGTACTTAAGTTTTTGAGAAAACCTATTGGTACGAGCCTGCTACCTGGTTCGATCACCAGGTGGCAGGCTCGTACCAATAGGTTTTCTCAAAAACTTAAGTACACGGGTCTCTCGACTCGGATTCCGAACATCCATCCACTAAGCTATCATCATTTTGAGAGATACATATAGAGAGATATTATAATAATGACACAGAACAGAACGGTTTGCTTTAGAGCGAATTATTGATTCGTGTCATGAACTTCATTTACTTGCGTGTTGTAATTGTTGGTACAGATCCATACCAGTAATCTGCAGTCCGGCCCCGTCACGATCTCGTACCGGTCGCACAAATCATATAACACCATAACCAACGGAACGGATAGATAACCATACGAGAGCTTACGAGGTCGATTAATCATAAGCGCTTGATTTGAATTCACAGACAGATATTTATTTTGTTTTTAATTAGAGATGTTCTAGTTCAACAGAAGATCAAACATACATTTATTGTTGCTGCAGTTTTCGAAGTGAAAATTTCTTTTAGCGCGGTACGCATATTTTTAGATGAGATAAAATCTCTAGACACCGTTACGAGACGAAGCTATAGTGTGTGCATATGTGGATGTACATATAGCAGACCGTTAACGCGTCCAGATAATTTAAAAAAAAAACATTTATTTTTATCTAAAAGTAAAATAAGTTTTCATTGCCGTCGGCACTCCTGGAGTGCAACCCGTAATTTTTTTATCTACCCACTCCCAGTACTATACTAGTCTAGGGAATATAAATCTGCCCCTTTTCGTTATAAGTTTGGTATAATAAAAGCAATACGCTTAATGGTATGTACGGAAGGAGGAAAAAAACTAATCAAAAAACGTTAAGCAAAAAAAAAAAACAAACTCTTCCACTGAAACTGTAATTTTTTCCGGGATGAAAAATATGTGTGTTATTTCAGTTTATAAATACTTATACGTTAAATTAAATTAAAATCCGTTCTGGCGTTTGCGTCATTGAGTGACAAATCCCATACATACAAACTTGTATAAAAGTGTCGCTTTTAAGAAAACATGCTCAAAGTGAAGCGTTTTAGAAATTAATAATTGAAATATGTACGTTTATATTAATAAAAATAAGACGGTAAGGAAATTTTAGCTAAGTTTCATTATAAAAGAAACTATCCATAATTAGTTAAAAGTCATTTTTTTCTATATTAACTTAGCTTCCAAAACTCTAAAATTAAACTATGGATTGATTTGTTGTCGTGTGAAGTCGGTTGAGTGACCAAAAATTTTGTATTAATAAAGAGATAAAGTGATATCCATCAAAACTTATTCTTTCATGGTATCATGAGATGTTAATGGTATTTAACACCGCATCCGAATGAGCGCAACGTTCATCCGTCATTCATTATGGAAACAAAACTATGTAAAATACATTGACAAATTCCGAAACATTAGGTATTCTGCGCGTATCCGAAACGCCCCCCGAAATCAGTAAAATAGTGGTGTTTGTCGGCATCCGTTTAAAATTCAACGACCAGGCGAGGGCGCAATCCTGGAAGGCGCGTTCTTTTTGTGGGGGTCAGTCGGGTAAATAACACGTCTTCGTTTTGGCGGGATTGCATTCTGCGCACGTGCCGACGGCGCGACGGACTCCGATCCTAGCTTGACAGTTTTGAGTTAGAAATGTGAATAGTAGATAATAATACATGAATAGATAAAGACAACAGCACATGCATTGCTCTGATCCCAATGAGTTTTTTTTTTTTTCAAAAAGTTACGAATGATTTATATCGACGGACAATTTTACTCCGGTTATGTTTTTATGTAAATTACTCTAATATACAATAATTAATATTTCATACTTACATTAGAATATGAAAACTTATGTTTTTCTGTTTGTCCCAGCAACCAAATTTTAAGGCTCGTACCTGACCTAATTATCCCCAGGTGGTAGGGTTGTACCAATGAGTTTTTTTTTTTTTTTTCAAAAAGTTACGAATGATTTATATCGACGGACAATTTTACTCCGGTTATGTTTTTATGTAAATTACTCTAATATACAATAATTAATATTTCATACTTACATTAGAATATGAAAACTTATGTTTTTCTGTTTGTCCCAGCAACCAAATTTTAAGGCTCGTACCTGACCTAATTATCCCCAGGTGGTAGGGTTGTACCAATGAGTTTTTTTTTTTTTCAAAAAGTTACGAATGATTTATATCGACGGACAATTTTACTCCGGTTATGTTTTTATGTAAATTACTCTAATATACAATAATTAATATTTCATACTTACATTAGAATATGAAAACTTATGTTTTTCTGTTTGTCCCAGCAACCAAATTTTAAGGCTCGTACCTGACCTAATTATCCCCAGGTGGTAGGGTTGTACCAATGAGTTTTTTTTTTTTTCAAAAAGTTACGAATGATTTATATCGACGGACAATTTTACTCCGGTTATGTTTTTATGTAAATTACTCTAATATACAATAATTAATATTTCATACTTACATTAGAATATGAAAACTTATGTTTTTCTGTTTGTCCCAGCAACCAAATTTTAAGGCTCGTACCTGACCTAATTATCCCCAGGTGGTAGGGTTGTACCAATGAGTTTTTTTTTTTTTCAAAAAGTTACGAATGATTTATATCGACGGACAATTTTACTCCGGTTATGTTTTTATGTAAATTACTCTAATATACAATAATTAATATTTCATACTTACATTAGAATATGAAAACTTATGTTTTTCTGTTTGTCCCAGCAACCAAATTTTAAGGCTCGTACCTGACCTAATTATCCCCAGGTGGTAGGGTTGTACCAATGAGTTTTTTTTTTTTTTTCAAAAAGTTACGAATGATTTATATCGACGGACAATTTTACTCCGGTTATGTTTTTATGTAAATTACTCTAATATACAATAATTAATATTTCATACTTACATTAGAATATGAAAACTTATGTTTTTCTGTTTGTCCCAGCAACCAAATTTTAAGGCTCGTACCTGACCTAATTATCCCCAGGTGGTAGGGTTGTACCAATGAGTTTTTTTTTTTTTCAAAAAGTTACGAATGATTTATATCGACGGACAATTTTACTCCGGTTATGTTTTTATGTAAATTACTCTAATATACAATAATTAATATTTCATACTTACATTAGAATATGAAAACTTATGTTTTTCTGTTTGTCCCAGCAACCAAATTTTAAGGCTCGTACCTGACCTAATTATCCCCAGGTGGTAGGGTTGTACCAATGAGTTTTTTTTTTTTTTTTCAAAAAGTTACGAATGATTTATATCGACGGACAATTTTACTCCGGTTATGTTTTTATGTAAATTACTCTAATATACAATAATTAATATTTCATACTTACATTAGAATATGAAAACTTATGTTTTTCTGTTTGTCCCAGCAACCAAATTTTAAGGCTCGTACCTGACCTAATTATCCCCAGGTGGTAGGGTTGTACCAAAGAGTTTTTTTTTTTCAAAAAGTTACGAATGATTTATATCGACGGACAATTTTACTCCGGTTATGTTTTTATGTAAATTACTCTAATATATTTATATTTCATACTTACATTAGAATATGAAAACTTATGTTTTTCTGTTTGTCCCAGCAAACCAAATTTTAAGGCTCGTACCTGACCTAATTATCCCCAGGTGGCAGGCTCGTACTAATGGGTTTTCCAAAAACTTATGTACGAATTATATCGTTGGCTTGGACATAAAGACGGCGACGGGCTCACCACCTGTCACGTTGTCCCGAAAATATCTTCGGTGGAAGGTGGGTCTTAATTGTCTAAACTAGACCGCTGTCTATTTATTTATTTATTTTATTTAAAGAAAATATAAAAAAGGTGTTATAATATAAATGCAAACATTAATGAATGTAACCCCTGAAAACGAGGTGATCGCTCCCAAGCTATTTCTAGAACACAAATAAATCTTAATACTATATTGTTATACTTTTTTACTCTAAAACCTTTTGGTAATGAAGAAACTTCATTACGAATGTGTGGCTAACGGAGAAGAAATAGGCGAAGGAAACTCTGTAGGTATCCTCTTTTTTAATGAATGTCAAACTTAGCAAACTACATGTTACATCCGTAGCAGAAAAGTTTATAAATTAAAACAATTTAGATAAGGAGCCAGCACGGTGCCAACTAATGGCAAACATTAGTGAAGTGAAAGCAGGGAGCTCGCAATTCCAATTAACAGCGATATTTGTTCCATTTAGGATCTTTCGTTTAATTTCATCTTAATTCCTTTCATGACCAACAAATTGATAGGAATTCTTGCACTTATTCAATTTTGTTATCTAGTACCATTTACGTCGACTTCTGTTTATTCCACGCCCTATGTGGTCGATGTGTCTATGTGGTCGTTTTCAAGGTGTCGCCAAGTCTATGGTCCCAGGTTCCCAAACGGGTCAAGATAGAGAATTACTTTATCCTTTATCTCTTAATTATAAATTTAAAACTCGCATGCCACAGACAGGCGGCTTATTATACTTTGTCTTGAAGGTGGGTGTTTGTGGTACTTTCACTGTTTCCTGATTTCATAACCACACATGCTTTAGTCAGTTTTTTGCTTTGGATTGGAGCAATGTACGTGATGTTGCCCCTATCTATTTATCTACTATTCTTAATTTCTTTTTATGTGTGATTCTTCTTTACAGCCTATCATAAGTCCACTGCTGAACATATGCTTCCCCCAGAGAACGGTCCCCAGCTATCTGCATCCATCAACTTCCTGCAAAAATTTTCAACAAGTATTCTATGTGTTAAATTGATATTTTGAATGTGTAAAAATTGATAAATAATACAATACAATACATATAAGCATGTGCATTGTATTGTATTATTTATCAATTTTTTATTCCCACAACAGTTATTGGATTTAATCCAATTATATAGATCTGATAACTAGTTGAAATATATTTTTATATTCAGAAGTGACGATAGCCGAGTGTTTGGGTGGTCGGAATTTCGAGTCGAGAGACCCGAGTTCGATCCCCAGGTGGCTCGAACCAATGGATATTTCAAAAAAACTTATGTACTTATTATATCGTTGGCTTGGACATAAACACGGCGACGGGCTCACCACCTGTCCCGTCGTCCCGAAAAATATCTTCGGTGGAAGGTGGGTCGAAGGGACTTAATTGTCTAGACTAGACCTCTGTCTACCCCTGTATTGGGAATGGCGTGAAGATATTCATTTTTATTTATATTCCGAAGAACAAATTACAAATAAAAGTAACTATACACTGTACTATAAATCCAAATGGTTTTGTTTGTACAATGGAGTTTGTCCATACAAATAACATAATTTCGTATTTTAAAATAGCATGCAATAGACCAAAGATAACTTACAATAATAATTACGAACATAAAATAAAAAATTCTTAGCGAGGATAGATTATGTGCGAATGTGTTTGATGTTATGATAATGACGAGCACATAAAAAGTAGAAAAAACGAATTTGTTCGAGTGACCTACAGGCTGTGTCAATATTATTATCATTTATTTTATATAATTATCATGTAATAAAGTGTAAGTAATAGGTAGTTAATTTAGATTTCATGTTGTTTAGGTCTATTTCATAGCGTAATGCGAGCGGTAATTCATTTATTAATTTTAGTATATAATGTGTAACCAATATGTATTTACCCAACCGACTAGTTTGTAGATATATACATAATGACCTGTAAAAGTTCACTACAGGACATAAGTCTCTGTCACAAGAGAGTAATTTCGATAATCGCCATCCTTGGGAATAATATTGACGATCACAATACTCCCATCTTTCACTAAAGAAATTTTTCGGACAACGTAACTGTCCTGTCGCTCTCTTTACGTCTAAGCCGATGATGTAAATCGTACATATGTGTTGAAAAAACTCATTGGTGCGAGCCAATGTTGGGATCGAACTCGGGTCTCTTGGTATGAATTCCGATCACCGGCTAACTACTACTACCTATACTACACTCGGCTAACTTGACTTTTTTTTTTTTCTTAAAAATAATGGTTTCAAAATAATAACTGATAATACTGTATATTAAATTATCATTCTCAATAGGGATATTAAAGGATTACGCACCCTTCCCATAATGTTATAAACAATCCCGCAGAACCTCATCAAGCTGACTGTTATATTATTACATCGAAAGAAGATTACTGCGGCCACTGGCAAGGGTTGCCCTGATTCCCATTTAATTGTTTTCTCTACGAAACAACTCATAATTTTCCCCAACTCGGATATTATTGTTCACTTATGTCCGCGGACTCTAATTTACTACCAACGTCGAGCTTTTATGTTCTGCCCTATAAAGGTCCAGATGGCGCATCTCCAGCAATATCAAAAATGCATTACGTACCGTCTGGAGTCAGAAGTTTCTAATTTTGCACGAACAGCGTCAAATGCAAATCGTTTCAAACAGAGCTACGAGAGTGGCTCATCTTCGGCCATTCGGATTCCCGCATCGTACCTTACTACTGTATTTTAAAAAGTTCCATCAACCCTGAAATTGCAAAGCATTAGGGGTTCTTTGAATTATATTTAAAGGGAGCAACGATCCGTGTTAACATCGCTGTCTTTTGTTTTTTTTTTCTTTCTTATAATTTCAGTTTGTATTTTAAATTTATTGAAAAAGCTCGCTTCGTGAGATACCTTACAAGAAGCATCGTTGAGGAAGAGAGGGCGCTACAAGGGCCTTTTGACATTCGTGTTCTAGAGTCATTTTTATTTCTCCGTTCATTTGTTATATATTATATTATCGGAAATTAATCTTTTTTAAGTTAATCAAGTTATTCGATGTAGTTCACAATATTTTTTTCTGCAATGAGTCGTTTTCTCTCGAAACTGGTTATTATAACATTATCCAAAATAATGAAATAAATAAATAACTTCTTAAAAACATATGTTTCTCTAACTCTACGCAACTCCATCAGAGATGGAGCATAAAGATATTTGGATGCTATTAATCTTAGTTCTGCTTTAGTGGTATCGGCCTAAGAACGTCAGCCCCTTTCCCATTCCCCCGGTTGTAGTAAAGAGCGATACTGTAACTGTGTTGAAAATACAATTGGCTACCGACAGATGGCGGGATGATCATTTCCGTATATACCAGAATAACATTCAGTAGACCGTTTAAGGCAGCAACGTCTACGGTGAGTACGTCCGGCACTATAAATGCCAAGCCTGGTAACTATAGCAAGCCCTCTCATAGGAGTCACGATAGCCAAATGGTTGAGTGATCGGAATTTGAGTCCAGAGACTCGAGTTAGACCCCCTGCTTATAGACTTGTACCAATTACTTTTTCAAGCCTTATGTACGATTTATATCGCTGTCTTAGACGTAAAGACGTGAAAGGTGGGGCGAAAGGACTTAATTGTTTAGACCTCTCTCTACCCCAGTATGGGGAATACCGTGAAGATATTTTTTTCTCTCATACGGAAGAAGTACATAATTTTCCACTGGGCTTTTAAAATAAAATAAATAAATAAATATGTTCACGCAATTCCCAATACAGGGGTAGACAGAGGTCTAATCTAGAAAATTCAGTCCCTTTGAACCACCTTCCACCAAAGATATTTTCGGGACAACGTGACAGGTGGTGAGCCCGTCGCCGTATTTATGTCCAAGCCAACGATGAAATTCGTACATAAGTTTTTGAAAAACTCATTGGTACTGCCAACCTAACGAACCCTACCTGGGGATCGAACTCGGATCTCTTGACTCGAAATTCCGACCACCCAACCACTCGGCTATCGTAACTTACAGGCTTTGATTTACAGGCCATGTAATAATTTGTTATTGTGATATAGTAACAAGTGATCACCGAATTATTTTCATGTTCCAATTTTCACAAGATTGCAAGTCGAGCGATAAACTTTACGGAAGCGGAGTTTACAGAAATGTAGGAGTGGGCAAAGTCTCGCTGCTCGATTTCCAAATTCATGAGGCGCTCGGAGGGGAGAAGGAAATGTACAATCGGCGATATTGCTTGTTTCCGATCACCCTTTCCAACTGTTTGTAATTTATGTGCAATTCTTTATAAATTCTATTTATAATTGCTAGCACAATGTACCAACGTACTAGATTTCTTTCAGTGGGTAAATTACGCTAGTGTTTCTTCCTTGCTTAACATATTGACGAGATAATATAGCAGTTGTTAGTCAGGAAGGGTAACTTTTTGTTTACTTAGTAACTTATTTCTGACTGACTGACGTCATGCATGTGATGTATCTTTTAAGATTATCAGACTTTATTGGTGCATTTTATGATATTCCCCGTAATAGATTAAATATAATATATCGTTGGCTTGGACATAAAGACGGCGACGGATTCACCACCTGTTATCCCAAAAAATTTCTTTGGTGGCAGTCTAGACATCTGTCTACCCCTGTATTGGAAATGGAGTAAATATATATTTTAATACAAATAGATAACACGACAACGTGTCCATGAATGAATGTATGTGAACTAACATCATTAGAATATATAAGTCATTCTTTAGTTATTACGAAAAAACATTTATGGCTTCTTTATTTTTAAACTTGTATTCGCAGAAATGTAGCGTAAACTAGAGCCTTACCCTGGGAATAATGTAAACTTTAGTGCAACGAGCTTTCTCGGACAGTTATTTCCTCCGGGTGGCGGTACGCCTGTCACGAGTGCTTGCGAAATAACCATGTAAACAATTATTTTCTGGAGTATAACATCTTTGTCATTCTTATAAATATATTAGTTGCAAGGTATAGTTGTAGTTGATAGCCTGGTTGTTCGCAAACCTGCCTTCAAAGCTAAGGGTTATGAGTTCGAATGCCGCTAGGGTCACGTATTTGTGTAATGAATATCTTTCTCAGTAAGTATTAAAATTAATAGTTTGTAAAAACGAATTAAAAACGCGATAAAATCCGAAAATCGTTTTATTTCAATATGTGTAGTATTCGTGTAAATACAACAAATCTTTAAGTATTAAAATATTAAATTAAAGTGTAATTTTAAAAAAAGCATCTGATACGGGCGGGATTCAAACCCACAATATCTGCTTTACCATCGCTAGTAAAGTATAATGTAATTATGTTGTACAATTGGCGATAGACTCACCACCTGTCACGGTGCACCAAATAATCTTCGTTAAAAGGCGGGTCGAAAGGACTTAATTGTCTACACTAGACCTCTGTCTAAGCCTGTATTGGGAATTGCGTTCATACAGATTATACATCACCGGCGACGCTAACGAATTCATCGCTCAACGTTGATTTTTTTTTTTTCTTAACGATCTTTATTTTCGGCTTTTCGCGATCGCCTCCGAGCCGCATACGAACTCTATAATAAATTTGTTCTCAATTGCGGCTGTATTGTGTCGACTATGAGCGATGACTCCGGCGAATGTTTTCGCTTAAAATCTCTTTATTGTTTATTGTACACGTTTATGGAGAATAACGTAAAAATTATTTTATAGAAATGTAGAGTGGGCAAAGTCTCGCTGCTCGATTTCCAAATTCATGAGGCGCTCGGAGGGAGAAGGAAATGTACAATCGGCGATATTGCTTGTTTCCGATCACCCTTTCCAACTGTTTGTAATTTATGTGCAATTCTTTATAAATTCTATTTATAATTGCTAGCACAATGTACCAACGTACTAGATTTCTTTCAGTGGGTAAATTACGCTAGTGTTTCTTCCTTGCTTAACATATTGACGAGATAATATAGCAGTTGTTAGTCAGGAAGGGTAACTTTTTTGTTTACTTAGTAACTTATTTCCGTGTATACGTCCCTGTCGAGGTAGCCAAAGAGAAGACTTCCAACTGTCTCCATCCTTGCATACTTCTTATTTTTATTGTACGAAGATTCTATTTTACGTCTATTCTGGATATACTGACGTCATGCATGTGATGTATCTTTTTATGATTATCAGACTTTATCGGTATGCGTTTTATGATATTCCCCGTAATAGATTAAATATAATATATCGTTGGCTTGGACATAAAAACGGCGACGGATTCACCACCTGTTATCCCAAAAAATTTCTTTGGTGGCAGTCTAGACATCTGTCTAGCCCTGTATTGGAAATGGAGTAAATATATATTTTAATACAAATAAATAACACGACAACGTGTCCATGAATGAATGTATGTGAACTAACATCATTAGAATATATAAGTCATTCTTTAGTTATTACGAAAAAACATTTATGGCTTCTTTACTTTTAAACTTGTATTCGCAGAAATATAGCGTAAACTAGAGCCTTACCCTGGGAATAATGTAAACTTTAGTGCAACGAGCTTTCTCGGACAGTTATTTCCTCCGGGTGGCGGTACGCCTGTCACGAGTGCTTGCGAAATAACCATGTAAACAATTATTTTCTGGAGTATAACATCTTTGTCATTCTTATAAATATATTAGTTGCAAGGTATAGTTGTAGTTGATAGCCTGGTTGTTCGCAAACCTGCCTTCAAAGCTAAGGGTTATGAGTTCGAATGCCGCTAGGGTCACGTATTTGTGTAATGAATATCTTTCTCAGTAAGTATTAAAATTAATAGTTTGTAAAAACGAATTAAAAACGCGATAAAATCCGAAAATCGTTTTATTTCAAAATGTGTAGTATTCGTGTAAATACAACAAATCTTTAAGTATTAAAATATTAAATTAAAGTGTAATTTTAAAAAAAACATCTGATACGGGCGGGATTCAAACCCACAATATCTGCTTTACCATCGCTAGTAAAGTATAATGTAATTATGTTGTACAATTGGCGATAGACTCACCACCTGTCACGGTGCACCAAATAATCTTCGTTAAAAGGCGGGTCGAAAGGACTTAATTGTCTACACTAGACCTCTGTCTAAGCCTGTATTGGGAATGGCGTGAATAAAATTCTATCTCCGGGTTCGATGCCGGGTCAGGTCAATGTAGAAAACACTTTTGCTAGATTTTTTCGGGTCTGTGTTTTACCTCCGTTGTTTCAGATTCTATAATACATGGACTTTAGCTGCTTACTTTGGGATCGGAGTAAAGTATGTGATGTTGTCACTATTTATGTATGTATTTATTATACTCTTTGTCATTGTATTAAATAACATTCCTATCATCTAACAACGTGTAAATGACGTTTAATACATGCAATTATGAGCAGCTTTAATCTCCCTACGTGTCTGACACCAGCCGTTGCATGTATGATATCATTTCAGTGGACAAGGAGACAAAGAATGGAGCCGCGACGGGCCGCTCGCTCCACCCACGGATATTTTCGTTACAAATAATTCCGCTCGACAATCTCGACAAGGAGACTAATGGATTGCGTTCATACAGATTATACATCACCGGCGACGCTAACGAATTCATCGCTCAACGTTGATTTTTTTTTTTTCTTAACGATCTTTATTTTCGGCTTTTCGCGATCGCCTCCGAGCCGCATACGATCTCTATAATAAATTTGTTCTCAATTGCGGCTGTATTGTGTCGACTATGAGCGATGACTCCAGCGAATGTTTTCGCTTAAAATCTCTTTAATTTATTAGTCACCATATAGGCAGGCTTGGTCCCATTGGTATAATGGGTGTTTCAAAAAATTATGTATGACTTATATCAAAAAATGTCTTCAGTGGAAGATGAATGATCACGATAGCCGAGTGGTTTTGTGATTGGAATTCGAGTCAAGAGACTCGAGTGCGATCTTTAGGTGACAAGCTCGTACCAATGGATTTATCAAAAACTTATGTACGAATTATATCGTTGGCTTGGACATAAAAACGGCGACGGGCTCACTGCCTGTCACGCTGTCCCGACAAAAGTCTTCTGTGGAAGATGAGTCAAAGTGATGTAATTGTCTAGATGGTGTAATTGTCATTGTCTACCCCTGTATTGGGAATGGTCTGACGCTAATAGATATTCTATTAGTTTTTTAAAGTAACGTTTATTATAACTCAAAATAATGTTATAACATACATATCAACACAATGCGTTATATTTAAATTACTGAACGCTTTCTGAGATCATGATTTACGATATAACGATGTCGGGATGTTATTGTTTTTCTTCAAGCGAATGTTACAGTTCAACGAAGACGATGAAGCTGAAGAATTGCTAAAATAAATAATGTGCGGACTGAGCGCGGGCTGAATTACCAGGAATAAGTCGGCCATAAAATCAACGCAGAGTTGTCACTCGTTTGCAATTTATAGAGTTATTAAGTCTATAGGAGTCGCCGACAATTAATTGATGTTAAATATTAATAATTTATACTACTTTGTTGTAGGCCTTTAATGCAAATTTCCAAATAATAAAATTCTGTAATTATGATCCATCTTTCATTGACTTTTTATAGTATGTAAGTTATGCTTTAAAATCAATAAAATGCATCATATAAGTGTAGACTAAATAAATAATAAATATCTTCAAGCCATTACGTATTCAGCAGTAGACTGAGATCTAGACCGATTAAGTCCTTTTGACCAACCTTGCACCGAAGAATTTTTTCGACAACGTGACGCCTAACGCCATTTTTATGTCCAAGCCAACGATATAAATAGTCGATACATAAGTTTTTGAAAACCTAGTGGCAGGAGCTTATCAATTGTGGATCGAACTCGGATTTCTCGACTCGAATTCCGATCATTCAACCAATCATGGGTTATAAGTTATGGATATTGAGTTAAAATTTTATAAATTTTAACTCAATACTTTCTATTTAATTTAACTAATATCTTCTCATATCTCGCCACCTCCCCGAGGAGGCCTTTGTAAAAAAGATTTAAAATTTCAACTGATTCGTGTGGGACACAATGGCTAGTGTAGTAGAGTAGAGTTTTGCCACGGAATAACAGAGGTGCCACTTGATGTTCCTTATTTTTCATTAATTTAATGAATTCTATAAATGTTACTCATTAAGAGAATAATATAACTACCAATACGTTACGCGAATGCATAAAATAGTTTATTAAATACACTTTATATACACATTTCTTCTCTATTACCTTAAATTCAACTATGACATGTCACGAATTGACAATAAATAATAAATACATATATAGATAATACATAACATAAGTTTATCATTAGTAGTTACTTATCCCAAATTAAATAGCTAAAGCACTCGGTATACCATTAGAACTAGGTACCATAAACACTCAGACCAGGGCAAAATTATAAAAAGAAGTTTTTTATATTGACCCGTCCTGGAATCGATTGTCGTGTCCACGCAATTCGACAAAATGTATAAAATTTAATGTTTAATGACTCCAGACAAATCCGTTGTTAACTTAGACAACTGGTCATGTTGGGAAGATAACACAATGATCCATTTAACGTCGCATGCTTGCGCCATAAATCACCGTGTGCAGTAAAGTGGCGGGAACGGTCGGCGTGCAAATAAAAACGCGCTGAACGTCGCCATGTTGGATGCGCGCCAAGCTTAACGGCCAGTGCTGCTGACTCCTCTGTTCTCTATGATTACAGTTTTTTGTATATTTTTGTACTCCGCGGATAATTGACTAAATTGTTTATGGTTTTCTTAGTAATACGCTTAGTTAAAAAAGAATGAATCTTGCAAAGGGACTTTTTTCATCTTTACGGGTTTCCCAATACAGAGGTAGTCAGAGGTGAAAATAATTTAGTTCTTTCGACTCTTCGACTCATATTTCTCCGGAACTTATTTTAGGACAAGATCAGAGGTGGTGAGCCAGTCGCTGTCTGGACATAAAGACAGCGACTGGCTTACGATGTAAGTCGTACATAATTTTATATCTTTTCTCATCATCTGACTCAAATTCCGAACACCCAACCTCTCTCCTTGTCTATTTTTTGAGCGATAATATTGGTGTTTTTCTCCAACATAATCACGTCTATAAATACACACGCATATATACGCATAAATGAATACTGTCAGATGTTATGACAAAATATAGAATTCCTTAAATCCATAAAAATATATTTTATCCGTAATCAAATTACAAAAGGCAAAGGTTTTAATTTCCCGCCGTAATAAATTATCTTTCTGATAATTTGTTAGTCTTTGATGTTAAGTTACTCTTTTTAAAAAGCAATTACACGTCTATAATACTGGCCGTTTGCGCAACGCTTCTGCTAACTTCATCTGACATATATAATTGTATGAAAGTAATAAATCGCGGAACTAACTGCATATGATCGCAGAGCAGGCACAAGATTCGGCTGCGAAATCCCGCGACGTCGACCGCGGAGCGCGCCGCACTGCGACACGCCGTATCCCCCATACACCACACCCCTCCATCACACCCTCACCCACTCACACCGCACTCACGCATACCACACATCACAAACCATTTACAACTGGTGTACATTCAATAGCTTCGGTATATTAACTACTGTGATACAGAGGTTCGAAGTTAAACATTGTACAACTGTTATTAAGCTTCTCATTCTAATATAACGATGAAACAACAATAACCTCTATTATATTCCGTGTGGTAACGTCGTAAGAATATTACCACTCCATTTCTTACCGAGGGTAAACGGCGGTAGCCGAAGGTAAACGGCGACTAATGGAAACGGTCTTGAATATCGTTAAGGCAACCGATGGATGGCGGGATAACCATCTCTAAAATATCACACCAAAATAAAGAGACTGAAGAGAGGCAGCAGTGTCTGCGTGGTCTGGTACTGCGATCGCCATCGTGGCGAATATGGCAGAACAGGCTGTTATGTTTGTATGTATGTACCCTTTCATAAGATTAGCAGACATAACTTAGATCACCTCATATCAAAGAGTCACTATAGCTGAGTGGTTGGGTGGTCGGAATTTCGAGTCAAGAGACCCAAGAGACTCGTACCAATGGGTTTTACAAGAACTAATGTGCAAATTATATCTTTGGCTTGGACATAAAGACGGCGACGGGCTCTTCACCTATCACGTTGTCCCGAAAATATCTTCGGTGGAAGGTGGGTCGAAGGGACTTAATTGTCTAGACTAGACCTCTGTCTACCCCTGTATTGGGAAATGCGCGAAGAAATTAATTAATTAATTTTATTAACCTCATATCAAAATTTATAGCACATATAATGGATAATCAACATAGTAGTAAACGTTATCAATTATAATGGATGCACCGGAAGGCAGTGCGGCGGCTCGTGTACGCAATGGCCATCGATTACCGGGGACCGTGGTGTTTAGCCATGACACGATACCAGCCGAGACAACCGCGCACTCTCTCCTCACGCTAATAGAGATTAATGGATGACGGGAATTGATTATAAAATGAAATACCAGCTGCACGCATACTGGTATTTGAAGACAGTTAGTTCGCCACTGGCGTAAGCCAGTAATGTACTAGACGTAGATCTAGTAATGTATGAAATACAAATATTAATACATCATTACCATATTGAAACTATTACGGAGATAATACACACATTTATGTTAATACATCATTAGTTTCTTTCGCAGTTTCTTCTACATCAGTTCATATAATTCATACTTAAGTTTCAAAAAGAAAATTACTGGCCTGAGCCTACCACCTGGGGATTGAAGTCGGGTCTCTCGGCTATCGTGACTTAGTAGTCAGCTAATATACGTTATACTTCAACTTTGTACAGAATAAATAAATGTATAAAATAAATATTAATTTACATTCGGCACAGTCGAAAAACGTCGCAGAAGAGCTCTAACAGAAGAAATCGGCCGCTGGCGATTTTGAGGTAAATGCTTCCAAGAACAATTTGTCCATTTAATAATGTAGCGGATTTGTGATTTTTCCGTAACGAGGACCCGCGGAGCGAATTTACATTGTATTGCGGTCGCTCGCCTCCGAGTCAGGAATGTTTGGATGCGGGATTACGTGATATTTATGTACAAGTTTATTACAAGTGTATAATTTACAAGAACAGTTTGTTATGTAATAGAACAGTTGTTCAAAAACTATAATGTTGTAGGACAATTGTCATAATAAGTTGAGACCCGAGTTCGATCCCCAGGTGGCAGGCTCGAATGTACGAATTATGTCGTTATCTTTGGCTTGAACATAAAGACTGCGAAGGGCACACTATCTGTCACGATGTCCCGAAAATATCTTCGGTGGAAAGTGGGTCATCGGGGCTTAATTGTCTAGACCAGATTTATGTCTATGGTATTTCTATGTACGGTGAATTTCATATCAATTAGTCATCTGAAAGAAAATTAGTTAATAAATAAATATATATTTATCTATATGTCTACTAAGAGGACTGAGGATTAAAAATGCAAGTACCAGCATCGGACTATTAAGACTCGAATTTCGACCACCCAACTACTCAACTAACGGGTCTGATTTAGCCTGGAGCAACAATAACAATAATTCAACTAATGTTGTCTTCACGCGCTCACCACCTGTCACGTTATCCCAGAAATATCTTCAGTGGAATGTGGGTCGAAATGACTGATTTGTCTAGACCTCTCAATACCCTGTATTGGGAATGGCGTGAAGATATACAGATATATACTCCAGGCAAAAATAAGTAATAAACTTCAGTACCTATTATCCTTTATTTCAAACATGCACAATTCTGCAATTTCTTTAGTCACTTGAAAAGTGGTAACACTCCCTGTAGCTACTGAAATATGTTGGCGAATAAAAGAGAGGTAGACTGGTAACATTGGGAGCCGCCAGTCTCCGCGCTCACGCGTGTACGTTTTAGTAAGGCTACGTGAGTTATTATCGCTTCATTTACATTTGCGACTGGCTCACGGGGAATTTACGAAACAAGTCATGTTTCCACAATTTAGCGCTAAGCCGCACGCTCCCGCGACATAAGCTGTCGTTATCTGTCGCTTGCGAGCCGCCATTTTTCCGACTCTCAGGGTTGCCATTTGAATATATCCTTTTACGCTCTGGTAACATCTTTACTGTTACGGCTTTTTTTATTTGTAACATAAATTTTCAAGTAACAGTGTCACATGAATTCACTCATGTGGTGTGAGGCTCACATTTCATTTTATTTATTTATAGATATACATTTTTATAACATTTGAGTAGACAGAGGTACAAATAATAAGTCCTTTTGATCCGTCTTTAGCTTGCTACTAGTCCTACCGCAGTATCAGGAAATGCGTGAATATATAAAGTTCGGCGGAAAACTACAGTCTCTAAGCTTCGACCTTGATTAAACCTTGACAGAGCATTAATCCCCACATCAGACTTGATATTTATAATGAATTTTATATAGCATCGCAATCAGACACTTGTCAACCCTGAGCATCGCGGTAATATCGTCCGGACCCCTCCGAATTTGCATGCATTTACATTATAATCCTTGTTGTTTGGCGGCGCGGGGCCCGGGGGTATTGTTTAGATTATAGAGGGCGAGCTAAAGCGGCGCGCCGAGCCTCCACGGGTCAGATAGTTTTATTGACTTTTCAGTTTCGCTCTTTATTTTCATCATAGATACATACACAGACAGGGACAACACCACATACAAGTCCACTGCAGGACGTAGGCCTCTCCGATAGGGAGGATTTTACATAATAGCTACGCATGGCCACGATTGGCGATCACAGTACCAGACCACTCGCAACTCAGACGCTGCTACCCATCTTCGTTCTGATATTTTAGTCAGATATTTTTAGAGATGGTAATCCCGTCATCAAGCGATTGCCATAACAATATCAAGGCCTTCCCTTATTTGCCTCTTACGACACCCACGGGAAGAAAAGGAGTGGCAATAATCTTACGCTGTTACCATACGGTTATCGATAAGAGTAACAAACATTACATCCATCTATCGCCATTTTTTAAACTACCACCGTTTCGTAATGAGGTTTCCATAGCAGCTTTTATTGAGAGTGAGAATTTATTTACTTAATATATAGAACCACCACCATATTTCTTCACGGAATCTCTCCATCTGTTGGAAAAAGCGATTAAAGTTCAGCTGTCCGCAGATGATGGGTCAGAGATGCAAGATGTCTAGTGCCATGATCGCCAATCCGCTTTCCAAGCGTAGCTTATCTGTAACCCTCTCCTAAAGGAAAGACATATGCCCTGCAGTGAAATTTTGCTTATACGTTTGCGTACGCCGTCTGTATATACAAGCCAAAGACATAAATTTATAATTTTACAAGAACTCATGTGTAAGGCCTACCATCTGGGGATCGAACTCGGGCCTCTTGACTTGAATTCCGATCACCCAACCACTCGGCTAACGTGACTTACAGGTGAAGTAATATCTTCAATACAAAGATACATAGATAAGGACAAACATACATACATAGATAAGGACAATATCGCGTAATTATTTCATTATAATTATAATTTATACTTTACAACTCTGTTGTAATCTATACACACTCTCTATACACTTTTTGTGATGTCGTATATATTTCCAAATACATAACTTTTCACCTCGCTATCTATAAATCTGACACCAGGTAAGCCTGGCGTAAATAAATTACTCACACGGTGAGGTGATCAGGGTCTGTCACGGCGCTGATGAGGCTGTCCGTCGGCGGATGTTCGGACTCCGAGGGGATTAGACGGCTATGCCCAATTTGTCACCAACGGACTGTCCTGCACCTGCCTAAATGCTGTGTCATTGTTAGAGCGACTATAAAATTGGCGGGTATAATATTTTATTATTTAAAAAAATAGTTTCAAATGCGTTGTCAGATAATGGGTTTGAAATACCTCAGATACTTTAATAATAATCTATACATATAAATTAAATTGGTGTGCCTTTCTGTAATATTGAAATAACTGTTTCTTACTATATGCATATGAGGTTATATGGTACATGCGCTAAATTAACATTTTTTTTTAATTTTGGTCTGTCTGTCTATCAGACTGTTTGTTCCGTCTAATCCCTGAAATGGCTGGACCGATTTTAACAGGATATTCACTGACAGATAGCTAATGTTATAAGGAGTAACATAGGCTACTTTTATTTTAGAAACATAATTAGGGTTCCGCGTTAAGTACTAATCTGCGGGGAAAGCAGCGGCAGGCAACTTGTAATAAATACATACGTAGATAGGGACAACATCACACAAATTGTTCTGATACCAAAGTAAGCTGCCTAACCGCTTACGCTTGTGTTACAGAATCAGAAACAACGAAATTACCACGAACACTTAGACCCGAGAAAGTGTAGAAAAGTTGTTTTCTAAATTGACCTGACCGGGAATCGAAACCGGGTCCTCAGACATGAAAACAGATGTGTACGACGCCCGTCCAAACAGGTCGTCTACATATTTGCAGGTTACATAGGTCTGCATTTTGTAGCGTACCTCATTTGATGTAAATGGTAAACTGCAGGTTACAGATCCTGTATCATTAGTAAGACTTCATTAGTAAGAATTAGCGATCGCATTACCGTCTGGTACTCCCATCTGCGACGCTGTTGACCGTTCTCTAGTAAGTTTTAGTTTGATTTTGAAAAATATCAAGTCACAATAGTCGAATGGTTGGGTGATCGGATTTAGAGTCTAGAGACCCGAGTTCGATTCCCAGGTAGCCGGCTCGTACCAAGGGGTTGAACATAAAGACGGCGACGGGCTCACAATCTGTCACGTTGTCCCGAAAAATGTCTTTGGTGGAAAGTGGGTCGAAGTGAATTAATTGTCTAGACTAGACCTCTGTTTACCCCTGTATTGGGAGTGGCGTGAAGATTTAATATTATTTATTTGTTTTGGTGATTAATCGAATTCGCGTTGCATTTATCCGGTTAAATGTACGTTACATTACCTAACCTACCTTAGTTTATACTACAGATCACCTTATGGTGATGACAATAAAGAATAAATAAATAAATGAATGAATAACCTAATATTTGCAGTATTTAATCAAAAAGTACTGTAAATAATTACATGTAATTTTTAATACACCACAGTGTCATAAACACTAACTCCATGGCCACACACGTACGTATGGAATGGGGTTCGATCCAGTGGCTGAGTGAATGCGCGGCACGCGAGCCACGGTTGACGCGTCGCCGTGGTATGCGACACGCTAATGTCCACGTCATTGCTAATCGGAGTACACATCCCTATGTATTATGTTCCACCTAATGTATATAACAAGATAGCAATAAGCCATCGTCGAAGTAAATGATTAATTTTGTCTTCACGCCATTCCAATTACTAGACAATTAGCCAACTAACCGACGACCTCCGTGGACGAGTGGTGCAAACACTGGATTCATGGTAGCGCCAGCGCTGATATCCCGGGTTCGATTCCCGGTCGGGTCAATATAAAAAACACGTGTTAATGTAGAAAACCACCTCTTCTACATTTTATCGGGTCTGGATGTTTATTCTTCCTTCCTTCATTCCTTCAACGAATCGGAAATAACGTAGGTTATTTTTTGCTCTGATCCCAAAGTAGCAATGAAGCTTACTTTGGTATCAGAGCAATATATGTGATGTTGTATTTACTTTGATATTTACTTTAATTAAGTCCTCTCGACTCACCTTCCACCGAAGACGTTTTTGGGACAACGTCCGTCTTTATGTCAAAGGCATTGGTGTAAATCGTACATAAGTTTTTGAAAAACCCATTGGTACGAGCGATACCTAATATCCACATCGATTTGAAATCCGTCGGTTTCTGAATACCATACGCATTTATCGAATATGGTGTATACCCCGCCAACTGTCGGCAGTCCTCGTCACTTAGAAAATTTTATCCACAGTTACCTCTTAGGCCCCCACTGGAAGAAAGGTATGTCCTTACTTCACGGCAGCTCCATAACTTAAATAATTAGTTATTATTGACCATTTTTTTTCTGAAAGTATTGGTTTGGTATACTCGTATCTATTATACCGACATTACTGTGCAGGCTTTGTCGGATATGAAGTACAAATGCCTGTGTTAACATGTTCACTTCATACTCGTACTTACGTTTTTCTACATTCAAAATGGTTAAACAAAGACTTAATTCATTCAATAATTTTTAAAATGTATTGCTACTCATTTAAATTTTTATTCAACAACTTCAGTTAATTAAAAATTTATCTGTCACTTAAGATTTAGTTTGGAATTTTTGGAGACGGTTATCGCCTTGATCATACCCCTCAAGTCTTTCTTACCTCTTAAATTTTGCTAGTGCAATAAATGTATGTATGAGTTAAGGCAGAGGTGCCAAATGTGAATAAACTGGTTATATTCTTACACCAAACACAAGAGCAAGGTATAAGATTTCATTACCACCCCGTACACCGATAGTAGGAAGATTAGGGGTCCGACCCCACTAACTAACTTGTAGGTAAATGGCTCGGCAAAGTTGCTTAACTTATATTACGTAGCTGTCTCGAAATGACGGGAACTGTTTGACGATTGCCGCTCGATGTGCTGTAACAGCCTCATAATTGATTCATCGAACTTTCATTTGATGTTCTACTGGAACTTGTAATGGTTTTGAACTTACGCGGCTTTTTGGTTCATGAAATCCTCTACTGAAATGAATTATTAGTACATACTTCAACACATTTATTTATTTATGGACAACATCACAATGCTCAAAGGAAGTAGCTTAAGCACTTGTGTTATGGTAGCAGAAACAACGCAGTTTTCTATATTGACACGACCGGGAATCGAACCAGGGACCTCAGAAGTGGCGTCACCATGAAAACCGGTGTGTACGACGCTCATCCACGAATCATACATTGTATGTATGTGTTACGTACGACCCGTTTAGTGTCCATTGGAAGACGTAGGGTCCCACGTAATGGAGGTTTTGCTTGGAAAGCGGATTGGCGATTGCAGCACGGGAAACCTCGCATCGTAGACGCTTCGCTCGTCACCGGTATAATAATTTTTTAATTGGCATTATTACAGATGGTTATACTGCCATCTGCCAATAGCTAATTACATTTATTAATATACATATATTAGATCTCCTTTCAGTCGCCTCTTACTTTACTCGTGGTATTGAAGCGCTATTTTATACATACTGCCCCAACACCAGGAAAATTTCAGGGTTCATAAAACTAACATTGATTCAATCAAATACTCAATACGTTGAATATGGTGTAGATGTATGTGAATAATGTATAAATGCATAATATAAATTCGACTTTTATAAAAGAGTGGCACACATACGGGTCCCGGGTTCGATATCCGGACGAGTCAATGAAGAAAAACAAATTTTTCTATGCTTTTTCGGTTCTGGGTGTTGCCTTTGTTGTTTCCGACTCCATAACCCAAGCTTACTTTGGGATCAAAGCGATGATGTCGCACAAAAAATCATGTGTATTTTTTGCATGTATTTTTATTTACAGAAACCTTAACACATAATCATAACGGTGCCACTCTCTCAAGGTTTCTGTGATTGACACATTTGTACAAAAGGTCGGAACGTGCTTGGACGTCGTTAGTGTCTCTCCTTCTCCATTCGCTGAAATGTGTCCGTCGTTTGCTTTATTTGTCACTCAGACTTTTGCAAACTGGATGTGCGTGCGGCACGTGACGGCCTCGCTACGTCAACCGCTTCATATTTCACGACGCAGGGTCTCAAATGTTTCTTATTAGAAAAGTTTAGGAATATTTGAACCGAGCTGTAATCGGTAACATAACTCTAATCACTGCTGCATTTAACGCCTTTTCTCAAATAAGAATAAAAATTTGCGTCACACGTGCGTACAGACGTATTTAATATAGGGCCAGTACTTGCTCTAGAATAAAAATGAAAGCAAGCGGCATAAGGATAAAAATAATAGCTTGGAAGAGATCTCCAAAAATGGATAACCACTCTCTCTTTTCCGATGGGTGTCATAAGATCTGAGAAATGGCCATCTACAAGGCATTAGCAATAGATAAAAGGCAATATAACAATCCCAAAAATACCAGACTAAGAGTAAGAAGACTGGTTACGGGCAGTGCTATCTAAGGTGAAATTGTGAAAAAAAATCACGATAGCCGAGAGGTTGGGTGGTCGGAATTTCGAGCCAAGAGACCCGAGTTCGATCCCTAAGTGGCAGGCTCGTATCAATGGGTTTTTCAAAAACATATGTACGAATTATATTGTATAGGCGACGGGCTCACCACCTGCCACGTTGTCTCGTAATTATCTTCGGTGAAAGGTGGGTTAAAAGGACTTAATTGTCTAGACTAGACCTCTGTCTGCCCCTGCATTGGGAATTGCGTGAAGATATACTTGATATGCCCTTAGCTGATACTGTGATCGGTAATTCACTTGCTAATAGAGGCGATTAAGGCAAATCTTTTGTTAAAGGAGAGGCTTACGTCTGGTGAACTTTCACATGCCTATATGTAGAGTAAGTCAGTGTGTTAAATCCGTACCAAAAAGGTTCAAGTACAAAAAATACTTCCAAAAGAAGTTTGAGAAACACTGCTTAAGCCAATTCGGAAAGCACTATGTAATACTAGTAAATCAAATATTTAAGAATCTTGTTATCTGACATCGGTTCCATTTCGTCCCGGAGACGTAAAATATTTTATCGCATTCGACTTCTTTCTGGTGAGTAAGCAATATTCTTGTATGAGGAAATAATGAAGAAGACACTATAATTTTAGGTAACAAAGAAATTGATCTCTTTCGGTACCTCAAATCAGAAATAATGGATACATTACGATTGAAGGAAATATTATTTACTGAGATGGTTTTTCTTTATTGATATAAATGAATTAGTCACCATAGCCGAGTGGGTGAGGTTCGGAATTTGAGTCAGGAGACCCGAGTTCGATCCCCAGGCGGTAGGCCTCATACCAATAGTTTTTTTCAAAAGCTTTGTAGGATTTACATCGTAGTTTTGAACATAAAGATAGCGAAAAGCTCACTTCCTGTCCCAAAAAATATCTTCGGTAACAGGTGGGTCAGAAGACTTAATTGTCTAAAACAAAATACTTTAAAAACAAAGCTTTTTCCACTTGTCCATAATATATACAAATTGAGAAAGAAAGCAAACTTAAGGTAGTTATTGTAGACACACTTCTACATTCGCAACACTAGACGGTGTTGTGGATAGACAGGAAGAATAGAGATGCGCTGAAAGGCAGGGAATAATATGGGCTTACAATACCCCACTAACCAGATAGTACATTTTATTTATTTATTCGAAGAAAAAAAAGATATACAGTTTTTACAAAGTTTTTGGGCTAGATAAATGTTAAATAAGCAAAGCAACTTTAGTAATTGTGTCTGAACTAGGCTTATGAATGAACCTGTATTTCAGCGACAGTGCATTTTCTTTTTTTTTAGTTTCTTTTTTTTTAGTGTGTGTATATGTGTGTGAGACGGAAAATAGTTTTTCGGTAGCATCAAAAGCATACAGTTTTTATCCAATAAGTTATTTTATGTTGACATTCAAATTTGTTATCTGAGTATATGTGTGTTTATTTATTGACTTGATTATAAATATAAGGTCCCAAAAAATGTATAAAGTCATGTTAGAAAAAAATTACGAGAAAAATTGAAACCAGATGCCTATTTAACGCCGGTATTTAATTAATAATAATACTTCTTTATCAGACAAAGTCTACAGGTACACAAAAATGTTCTTTTTTGTGAGCAAACAAATTAAAAATACACTTACAAACTTAATTTTTTTTAAATGCCATGTGAACCTGTGGTAACGGCATAAGAATATGCCACTCCCTTTCTTCCCGTGAGTGTCGTACGAGGCGACTGAGGGAACGCCTTGAATATCGTTACGGCAAGTAGATCCCTAAAAATTGATGATTATTGCGTACATATTAAGGCATTGTTGTTATAATAATATTGTGTATTGGTTTAGTTCTTTTAGATATTAGTATGTATGTCTATTATTTGGTCCACCTACCAATGTTCAATAATGGAATTTTTCCTTAGCCCTAAAGTTGTCTAGAAAAGATATCTCTTTAGCGATTAGAGCACCTTTCTGTATTCACCCGTAAGTTTTTTTTTTCTCTTTTGTAACTTTTATTCTTTGTATTTCTTTGTGATATATAATAAAACGGTTATACATGAATAAATAAATTAAAATGTCAGACCAAAAATCAGACCGAAGGTGGCAGCAGTGTTTAAGGTGCAAGTGAGCTGCTACGATCGCCAATCCGCCTACCAAACGGGGCGATTATGGCAAATCTTGCCCATAGGAGAGGCCTATGGCCTGCAGTGGACTTATTCAGGCCGTTGTGTATTTTTATTATGTATATTGCCACGTTGACCGGGACATATCAGTTAAATGCAGCCGTTTAGACACAACTATAATAGTGACAAATTCTACGTGTTTGTTAAGACTTTCCTACTATGTCATTCTTATTTATGTAGGATTTATCTCCACACCATTCCCAATACCAGCGTAGAGACACGTTTAGACAAATTTTATTGCGTACAAACTGGTTAACTCAGTGATCCTATGTATTGCGGTGCTATTCTCGGTAAGACCGGTGTTTAGTCTAAACTATAGACGCACCGATATACTGTTTGTCCTGTGCCTGCGCATCTAAAATAACCAAGACTTAAACAGCTCTACACCGGATGTTTTCTCTGCGTCGCGCTACCTAACGACATTGCTCTCAGAACTCAACATTAATTATATTCATTGCAGGCTAATTAGAGTTCGTTAGATTTGATAACGTAGTGGTCACGATAGCAAAGTAGTTTAATGATTCGAGTCAAGAGATCGAGTTGGAATTCATTCAATTTCCAGGAATTCATTCAATTTATTCAATTTCAGTTGCAATTCCCAGGTGGAAGGCTGGTACCAATGGTTTTTTTCAAAACTTATTTACTATTTATGTCGTTAGCTTTTGGACATAAAGACGGAGACGGGCTTACCACGTGTCACGTTGTCCCAAAAAATTCATTGAAATGTGGGTCGAAAGGACTTAACTGGCTAAACCTTTGTCTACCCCAGAATTAAGATTGGCGTGACGCAGGTCCGTCTTTTCACGTACCTTCACGCATTTCCCAACATTGGATTAAATAGTGGTATTATATCTCCACGTACTTCCCTATACAGGAGTAGACAGAGGTCGAGTCTAGACAATTAAGTCCCTTGCGGCCCACCTTCCACCGAAGATATTTTCGGGATAACGTGACAGGTGGTGAGCCCGTCGCCGTCTTTATGTCCAAGCTAACAAGACACAAAGTCTTTATGTGCATAAGTTTTTTTTGAAAAACCTATTGGTACGAGCCTACCAACTGGGGATCGAACTCGGGTCTATTGACTCGAAATTCCGACCACCCAACCACTCGGCTATCGTGACTTTTATTGAATTTTTTTATTATTTTATTGAATTTAATATTACTTTATTGTATTTATTACATTAATTGATGCAGATTAAAAATACTGTTCCGTTTCTCTTAATATGTAATGTTTCTATCTTTTTCTTTATGAAACTGTCAGTTCTGTTATTTATAGTTGATTTCTAATGATAAAGAACTTACTCGCCAGCACACACACTCTACAATTGAGATATTAAAGTCTATCAACAATAATCATCGCAGACACGACAGGTGAGGCCTCCAGCGAATGCCTAATAGCACTCCGTCGCAGACGTTCTCGCGATCAATCAAACACTGTATTTACGCGACGTGGTTTTATTAAAACCCGGGCCCGCCCCGCCTCGGCGCGGCTCGCACCAGATTGCGTGTAATATTCTTAATGCCGTGTAATGCGGACCACACTTGACGAATTAATGTTACAGTGTAATAACACTGAGAGGTGCAATTTGTTGGAGTTATGGATTGCAGTGCGAGCGTGAGTCGCTTTACTGGTCGCGCTCATACAGGTGGGGATTGGTATTTGTGTTTTTACCTACACTCAATTTGCAATGCTTGAGTAGTTAGATGCCTAGATAATTTAGTTGTACTATATTATATATATTTAGGATAACGTGGCTGGAAGTGCCACGTGCCGCTTCTTAGTTGGAAATATGTTGAAGCAAATAACGCTCGGAGTTTTAATGTATTTCAAACCTAATAAAATATCGTGATAATTAATGCCACGACAGCCGAGTGGTTGGGTGATGGGATTTTCGAATCAGTTTTCGAAGACCCGAGATCGATCCCCATGTGGCCGGCTTGAACCAAATAGTTTTTATTTTTCTAAAACTTATGTATGATTATATCGTCGGCTCCGACATAAAGATGGCGACGGGCATACCATCTGTCTCGTTGTCCCAAAAAATGTCTTCGGTGAAAGGTGGGGCGAAGGGACTTAAGTGTCTAGACTAGATCTCTGCCTGCCCCTGTATTTGGAATTGCGTCAATTGAAAACTGTTTTATACCGTTGTTCATAGAGCGATTGTACAAGTGTTGATTAAACGTAATGTTTTTGACCCTCAAAGGGACTTAATTAGCTACACTAGACCTCTGCCTAACCCTGTATTGGGAATAGCGTGAAGATATTTTTTTTATAAAATATTACGATAGGCGAGTGGTTGTTTCCATCGAATTCGAGTTACGAGATCTTAGCGGGCCATTGGTAGGTTTATACCAATGGGTTATTTCAAAACCTTTGTACGATCTACATAGCTTGGACATAAAACGTCGTTAGGCTCACCATCTGTCATGCTGTCCCATAAAATGTCTTTGGTGAAAGGTGAAAATTAGATATTTGAAAAATATGCGTATGTGTATAGATTTGTGCGCGAGATGATGTTTGATGTATATTAAACAAAAGTTAAAAGATCTTTCAGTTTCTTTTCATATGTTAAATTTATCCAATATTTGTGTATCTATATCTGATACTATGGTAATTTTAAGGTACTTTCTCAAAAGCAAATTCGGGTCAATGTATCCAGACCAACGGTCCAGATGATATAACAGGAGGAATCTCCCGAGAGTTCGTAGTCGAGACTCCTAAAGCCTTAAAAGGCTATCGAATTTTAGATATGAAATGAAAGCAATTTTTAGAAAATGCCGACATTTACATATTCTAATTTCATATTTGTGGAGAGACTTAAATTTACTTCAGTTTATTCCAACCGCACACTGTTTATACGAGTGGGCAACAATTTACGGCGCAGTTACCGCGATGCAAGTACAGTTTTATTTTGTAATTTAAATTAAACACGGTTAAGCAGGTAAGAAGAAACACTATGGAGAATTTAAAGACCAGTTAATTATGACGGTAGCATTGTTGCTTTTTTAGATATGTTGTCGTAATATAACTATACGTTTACAAAACTCTAGTAACTGCTTTAAACTGGTTAAGTGTCAAGATAACAGAGATGTATCACGGAGTTCTATCTAGTGGATTTAAAATTTACCGTAGTGCGGTACTATGCGAAACTGTGTGTACTTATTTATTATACATAAATCCTTTGCTGCTTCATTTAGGTTGATGGGAGCGGTTGCTTTGGGACCACCAATGATTAAATTGGTATTGGGATAGGATGGGTCAGCATTCCCACAATAATTTATTATGCAATTCAACATCTCTGACCGGCCATGTAAGATGGGACGTTGCTTCCGAGTCTGTCTGTAGGGCACTGGTGGTTTAATAGCGCTAGAATCGCAAAAAGTTAGTCCCAGTACTGACAGTGGTCCAGACAAATAGGTCCTTTCGACTCTCCTTTCACTGAAGATATTTATTGGGACATAATTTTTTGAAGTAGATAAAGATTTAGAGAATTAAGTCCTTTCGACTGACTTTGCACCGGATCTTAAATCGAAAGCCTGGAAAAATAAAAAGATTTTTTTTCACGTGATGGTAAGTGATTACCGCCGCCCAGGAACACCCGCAATACCAGAGGCATAGCAGATGCGTTGCCTCCCTAAGAGTGCCCCCCCCCCAGTATTGGGGGAGGGTGGTGTGTGGGCCCCGGGTACCTGCACTCACCAGACGAAACGCAGAAGTTTGTTAGACTTCTACTTCACGCCGGTATTCTGTGAGGACGTGGTACTTCCCCGGTCGAGCCGGCCCATTCATGCAACCACAAAAGCTGATGCGTGGCTCTACCACTATATATTATTAAAAGTTGTATTATTTAAAGTTGTTCCAGAACATTCTTTAAATAAAATTGTGTCTGTCTATTTCATCATTTCACAATTCGTTTCATCATTTATTTACAATATTAAAACTGTTTTAGGCGATGTAAATGTTCAAAAAAAAATCAAATATTATATACTGAGACATTGTTTCTTCTCAAAAGCTCCTCATGATTTGTATTTTCAACAAACACGAATTTTCCTTATCTCCTAAATATTCATAGCTCTCTTGATTTTATTCGTATATAATTGCTCTCTTAGTTATCGGGAATCAGGAACGTTATTGGTATATTCCGTGGGCGGAGTGTGTAGGCGACCTTATCTATTAGGGGGAGATCACACGCGCGCATACAAATTGACGCATTAAAGAAGCGCGCAGATGATTATAATCTAAATGGTTTTCTTAAATGAAGCTGTATTGAAAATTTATCTGATTTGGTGAATGTTTTGAATATTTAGTTGTAATAGTCGAGATATCACAGTTGTTCGAGCCGAACGGAGTCGTGTTCGCAGTAAAAGGGAGCCTTTGAATATCGATTTGTGTATATTTAATTGTGGCTTTAATCTGCTTTTAATTTTTATGGTGTGAAAGATGTTTCAAGAATTAACAGTAGTTATACAGGTTCTTTAATTGACATTAATGAAGTTTATGTAACGAACTTGTGTTTATAAAGTTACGATAAGCGAGTGGTTGGGTAATCGAAGTCAAGAGACCCGAGTTCGATCCCCAAGAGGTAAGCTCGTATAAATTCGAGTTTTTTCAAAACTTATGTACGATTTATATCGTTAGCTTGGAATTAAAGATCACCTCTGTCTACCCTACTATTGGGAATGGCGTAAAGATAAGTTTTTTTAATGTATTTATCAACTTTTATCTATTGAAATAATTTTATGAAACGAGAGTTCGTTGTCGTAGTAAAAATATAGATTAAACATCCCTAACGACAGAAGGTCGTTAAATAAATCTAAACAATTATAAACAACAAAGTGTTTAACAGTGGTTTTATTACACTATTGCGTTCAACACCAAACATTCACTAGAAGACATTAAACTACATTTTAACTCGGTTATCACGCGTAAAGTTTGTAATGGATTTAGTAAATCAAATGTAAGGCAAAAACCATGACGAAGGACCGCGGGGAAACTAATTTAATTTGGAATACGGAAGTTGATCACATCGGACATATCGGGCTATCACGTTTTAGGGGCGCTTTGGTCATCTAATTGAAAAAGTTTTTGTCGCGTGTCGAGTGGCTGACGGGACGGTGTGAACGCGCCTTTATCAAACATTTTATTGCTGCTTTTAATTACACACTTTTGTTTCTTTGCAGGATTGCTTCAACAATCCATGTTGTATTTAATCAAATTTATTATTAACTAGCTGCCCCCCGATGCTTTGCTCGCAGTTTAACACTTATCGCGGAACTTTAATTAAAAAAGTCACAAGACACTTGGCGATCTGTTCTCTCTGACTACTCCGTCAGGGGCTGTGCGTGAATATAAATAAATAAATCAAACTAAATCTTGCGGGATGCCCTACATTACGACTTCTTTTACCAGTTTTCCAATAGCTCTGAAAAACGTAATGTGGCAACACTTCTACCTTGTGATCCTTACGAGCATGTCGGTTACCCTTGACCTGTTGCAGATGTTATCGTAACGATTTCATCATGTAAAACAACTTGGGACCCACTATAATGCACGGTTATTTTTAGTATTTCGTGACTCGAATTCGTGCATGCGCTCCCATTAAAAACCCATTTGACTTTGTCAAAAATGACAATTATGTAAAAGTACCTTGTTAGAAGGCGTCCGATGCAAACTCACTTAAATTACATTAACCGGAATTCCGGATTTGTGCGGCGTCACTTTTCGGACGCAACGCGGGACTGCCCATCCCCTCCACCCTCCCACCACATTTACAGACCACTTAACCAGCGTCCACGTACTTTCACAATAATTCATTGCATCTGTATTCAAACTGTGCAACCGCTCCACGGAGCAATTAAAAATGTTCGTAATTTCGCTTTGAGGTGCTGAATGCTAACTCGTGAATATTAATTACTTATTCATTTTCAGTGGAACTGTTATTGCTTTTTGAATATTTTATCGTGATTATATTGTTACTTATAATAAAGATATTTTTATGTTACTTATAATGATGTCGCTAAATGATCGCACTTATCTATAAAAAATATCTTCCCAATACAGTGGTAGACAGAGGTCTAGTCTAGACAATTTTCTAGACCCTTCTAGACCCTTTGACCCACCTTCAACCGAAGATATTTTCCAACTTATCTATGTTACATAAAATTGTTCACAACGAAATTAAATCGAAATATTTAATAGGTAATGTATCATATGTTATTATTAGACCCAACTCCAAGATTAAAAACTATAACTTATTCAAGACCAGAAATTATTAAACGAATATTGGAATATCAGCTCCAATTAATAGAATTTCCAAAGCTAATTTAATATCAAAATCGGCAGATCTTGATATTTTTAATGACCCTTTTCTTAATTTTGTTTAAAAACAAAATTTTTTGGTAAATTATTTTGATAAGAATATTATGAGTACCTCATAAATTGCTTTAATTTTTATTATATTTCAATGTATTATTATCTTTGTTTTTGCTTACAATTTCTCTTTTTTTTTTAAATCCTGTTGGGCGCTTTTTTATTTAACATGATGAGTTAGACTTTAAGTATGATATGTACTAATTCTTAGTTTAATCACCATGTATGTAAAAAGTATGTACAATATCATGCTGGCTTCTTTATAAATAATTAAATAAAAGTAAATATTTCATTTAGAAACTTCTTTCGCCGCGCATTATCTCCTTCTATCTCTTCCTCCTCGCTTTTGCTCATTATCGGGATCCTATTCCTGGTATATTAATTATTATATACCCCTTACTTCATATAGATGGCGTAAGAGGCAACTCAGCACTCATGCTCATGCTATGCATCCTTAGTCACTCTCAAGTTAGCATACCATTCACAGGCTTTTCTTAATAAGTTTTTAAAGTCAAATAAATTAAATATCTTCACGCAATTCCCAATACAGGAGAAGACAGAGGTCTAGAAAATTAAGTCATTTCGGCTTTCGGCGTCCCGCGGCTTTGACCGCGGTTTAATAATTTATGCGGAAGCCTAATGGAACCCGAATTGCGTGAAGATTTTGTTTTTACTCGATCATGTATAAATTATATTGGGTTGAGGTTGTCTGGAAGAGATCGCTCCTTAGCGATAAGATCGCCTTACTGTACTTTATTTCTTAAGCTTTATTTTTGTCATGTTTATTGTGGTGTACAATTAAATATATACATACATAATATTATTTTTAAATAATGTCAGTAATAATTAATTTATTTTAATTTGGTTTCAGGTAAATTTAACCCTAATCAGCAATTAATTAAGATTCAGGTAAACATTTTCATTTCATTTCGTGGTACAGATTTCATAATAGTAAGTACAGTTTGAGGACTTCGTGGATGACAGGACACAACGGTTTTGCGGGGTCCCCAGCTCAAAGATACCCGGGTTCGACTTCCGGTCGGGTTCAATATAGAAAACACTATTTATAAATTTTCATGCGTTTGTGGTACCTTCTTTGTTTCTGATTCCAAAATACAAGTGCTTAAGCTGCTTACTTTTGCATGAAAGCAATGTGTGTCATGTCACTATGTATTTATAAGTCACGATAGCCGAGTGGTTGGATGGTCGGAATTTCAAATCTACCACCTACAGTGACCAATTAAAAGTACTGTTGGATACGTAAGCACATGCCAATTACAATAACAATAATAGATTAAGCTTATCATAATGTTTACATTAGTACACCAATAGATGGCACATTATACTCGTATTATAGAACTTCAATAGGTTAAAAGTAGTGAGAATAACAACTACAATTACAAGTACAATAGATAAGAAAATTATGTTCTTTTCTGGTCTAGACAATTGAGTACCTTCGACCCACCTTCCACCGAAGATATTTTCGGTACAACGTGACAGGTGGTGAGCCCGTATCATAATTTTTTTGTACGAATCCCCATTTGGCAGAGCCTGCCATATGAAGATCGAACTCGGGTCTCTTGACGAGAAATTCCGACCACTCAACTCGGCTCTATCTCTACTCTAATTACAAAATTGTGATTCAAATTCTTGTCGACTTCTCTTAAATTTTTCCTCTTACCGACACCAACGAATAGTTCCATGAGATACATTATATTTAAGCTCGCTATGAGCACAAAATTCAATTACACTTGGGTATGTCGGACAAAGCGCAAAAATGTCTGTATTAAGCAACGTCTAAGTCTGTGTTTATCCAGTTAGAGACAAATGTCGCGACGTCCAGAGCGGTTCTAATGAGAAAATATTTGTTCGGGCGGAATTTAATAAAGATTCCGTCGGCGACCGCGATGTCGCGGAAAGCTTCGGCCCTAGCTTTACGTAGCTTGAGGGACAGGCCGGGATGGGGACCTTGAGTTATTAGCCAAGAGAACACAAAAAATCTCACGTATATAAAGATAAAATACACATATAACGACCTCGTGACGACCTCCGTGAACGAGTGGCGTAAACACTGGTTTTCAAGGTGACGCCATCTCGAGGTCCCGGGTTTGATTCCCGGTCGGGTCACTGTAGAAAAACCACTTTTTCTACATTTTTCGGGTCTGGGTTTTTGTGGTGCCTTCGTTGTTTCCGATTCCCATATCACAAGTGCTTTAGCATCTTACATTAGGATCAGAGCAATGTATGTGATGTTGTCCCTGTTTATATATGTACTTATTTATTTATTTACATCTAGATAGGCATAACACACACATTGCTCCGATTCAAAGTAAGTATTAGCCCGTTAATAAAAATAACAAATAATATTCTATAACTACATCCTCTGATACCGGAAATATAGTATGTATCGAACTGATGTTACGAAATCAGTTCTGAAATGAGAGCAAATATCCCGAGCAAATGTTTACCCTACCGCTGTTGAGTTACATAACATAACGACGATACACAATGCAGTATTAAGGCTGATTTTTCATAATCTTGTCAAAGTCACGATACCTGAGTGGATGGATGGTCGGAATTTCGAGTTCGATCCCCAGGTGGCAGGCTCGTACCAATGAGTTTTTTCAAAAACCTATGTACGAATTATATCGTTGGCTTGGACATAAAGACGGCGACGGGCACACCACCGGTCACGTTACCCTGAAAATATCATTGGTGGAAGGTTGGTCGAAGGGATTTAATTGTCTAGACTAGACCTCTGCCTGCCCCTGTATTGGGAATTACGTGAAGATATTTATTTATTTATTTATTATTTTGTCGAAAGTAATAATTGCAGTTACTGCAACTTATCGCATCTTAGATGCTCCTGCCTGTCATATCACACAGAAATACGTATATTGGTTAGTACAATATCACATACGTGGCTCTTATCCCAAAGTAAGCAGCTTAAGTACTAATGACTAATACAGAAACAACGAAGGTACCACAAACACCCAGATCCGACCGGAAGTCGAACCCGGGACTTCAGAGCTGGCGACACCATGTATACCATCTGTTGGTAGTCTAGATTTTGTGTAATCGGAGTTCACGTTTAAGAGACCCGATTTTTATCCCCGAGGCCCTTTATGGGTTTTTCAAAAACTTACGTACGATTGATATCGCTGGCTTGCACATAACGACGGCAACAGGCTCAACCTGTCACGTTGTTCCAAAAATGCCTTCAGTAGAAGGTTGGTCGAAAGGACTTAATTGTCTAGATCTCTGCCTACCCCAGCATTGGGAGTGGCGGGGATGGCAAAATAGAATATTTAATTATTTATCATGTTGGTTGTTTAACCGTTATCACGTCGCAGAAATCTGTGTAACAAATATTAATTAATAAAGATTACAGATATACACATTCGATGCATAATCCACACACCGACGTGACGAAAACTAACACTGAACGAACAGAATATATAGAAACATGTCGTCACGTAGAATGGGATGGCCCAGACGCGCCGGCGGCCGCCTCGCGGTGCCGCAAGTTACAGGCGATCACGCTACTTTATTTTTCTTATTATTTTGATTAAAGAATGTGAGTTCTTAATTGCAGTTACAGAATCGGGATAAAATAAAAATAAAAATAACCCACGGCGCTGCACGGTCACGGGTTCAAATGTAGCCTATGTCGGATGAATTTCTCATTAATTTATCAACAACAATCCCAGCAAATCGCTTTAAAACTCAATAAAAAAATAGCAACTTAAAATTATTCATTTACGATGACATGATACATAGATTTTATGTACATATTTTGTGTATTTATATATTGATATGCATATATATATATATATATATATATATATATATATATATATATATATATATATATATATATATATATATATATATATATATATATATATATGTGTGTGTGTATCATATGTTACTAATATATATTAGTTTAGTTTATTTACTTATTAACGTATATGCATTCTTAGCCCATAAGATTATCTGGAAGAGATCGCTCTTAAGCAACTACTTACCCTTTCGCTACGCTTGTGGCTTCTTACGACTTCTTAAAGATTGACTATCTCCTTTTTTGTGTATTTTTTTTTTCTCGGGAAAATTACCAATATTTATTTTTAAATTACCTACAACACTTTTTTATTATTTAACAAATAATTGAATAATTAATCTCTCAAAAATTAAAAGCTTATCTCTGCACATGCACCACACACGCTTGCGGTAAAGTTGCATCCCGAATGAAAGCGTCCGCATTCGATTGCATCGAGGAATCCCGCCTCAAGTTGCACCGCGACCGGAGCGCGCCGCCGGTACAAGTGGGTCGCAATACGCTATAGAAATGTTACAACTATTCACAGTACGTCCGCAGGTAGTATAGGATTATACAATATTTATATAGAACATATATTATAATTTTAAATTATTAGGAACGTTATTAAATTGAGACACGATAGCAGAGTGATAGTGTGTCCGGCATTCGAGTCAAGAGACCCAAGTTCGATCCCAAAGTGCCCATAGGGTCGTGCCGATTGGTTTTTTCAAAAACTTACGTACGATTTATATCGTTGGCTTGAACATAAAGACGGTGACAGGCTCACTATCTGTCACGTTGTCCCAAAAGAGATATAGGGTAAAAGGGTATTTTTATTTCCTGATTTTTAATTTATATTAAAAAGTGTTAATTGTGATTGTTTTTTAACTTACTTGAAAAACGGAGGAAGTTCTCTATTCGTTGGAATCTTTTTTTTTCTATATTTTATAGTCCTCGATTACACGAAGATGCCTTGACTGATGTGAAGACATCTTTTTTGGTTACAAGATTGCAGTTCCTGTTAGGACATATTATAACCACGTTATGATCTGATTATGTAATCCCAAGGAAATTAAGAAAAATCCCCAAATTTTATACGTATTTTGTGTATTTCACTTCTTTTGTGCTGTAACAATATTGTTTGCTTGTATGGGACATCGAACAAGAATGCTGAGCTAATTATTTTCTATTGATATTAAGTAATCGCGATAGCCGAGTGGTCGGGTGGTCGGAATCCGAGTCAAGAGACCCGAGTTCGGTGGAAGGTGGGTCGAAACGACTTAATTTCCTCTGACTAGACCCTTGTATTGGGGATGGCATGGAAATATTTTTTTCTATTTCTCTTACTTCTCTTTAACAATTAACTCGTGCGTGCGCTATCTTTTCTGGACTGTGCAAATTCTTTTAGAACTCAAGCGACAAGCGTCTAAACTAACACGTGCGCCGCTCAGTTCACGTGAATCACTTCCATTTGCAGCACGCTTGTGGTAGTTATTTTCAGTTCCTGAATGTAACCATAATGTATGTACTTATAGTAGATACATTATGGTTACATTACTCTCATTAAACTCTATGATCATTTTGACTGTCTATTGGAACTCGTATATGTGATCGGAATCGTAATAACTTCGGTAGCGCAGTGTATTTGTTTTTTTCATTTTGGTGTGGTATATTTCGACATGGTAATCCCGCCATCTGTTGGGAGTTAGTGGTAGTCGTTTCTTTCGAGACCCACTGGAAGAAATTGGGTGGTATATTCTTGCTCCAATACCGCTTAACAATTTTTTTGCCCTACGGTATCCCGACTTTATTTAATAGACCAAAGAAGTAAACTGGCTGCCTATAAAACATAATTTACAAAGGCACACTCTTTGTTATTACACTTTGAAAAAAAAGTAATATGTTCCAATATTAAACGAACATCCAATAAATACTCTCCGGGATATATAAACACTGGCTCTTCCGTTATTTTTCACAATCGCAAAATAAAAATAAATAAAAGGAAAGCTATAAAAGCGATCCGTGGCGCGCCGGCGAGGGATTATTGCACCGCGTCTCGGCTATAGAACTACCGCAAACTCCTCTACGATATTAATTACTCAGTGTTCGAACAAAACACGCTATAAATCGTCCCCAACTAGAGTCGCGAATACCCTTCCATTGGTAAGTGGCTCTCGAAATAGTCGCTTTTATGACTGTCAGTGTACTTCCGGCGTTTTTATATTCTACTTTTTGCAGTGATTTAAGTTCACGGCTGAACGTCGGTGACAAACAGACGTAGAGTCCAATTAGTGGCGTCGCTCTAACTCCAGTCTACGGAGGTGACAGCAGCAATTAAGATTTTTATTTAGTGACATGAGAGCTATTTCCTGCATCCGCATCCGTTAGACACGAATGTAGTTATAGCCAGTGAACGTAGAGGTTGTCTGTCGGACATATATCATTATTTTATTTTAGAAAAGAAAAAAAAAAGAAGTAAAAAATTAAGTAATTAATTTTGTGATAGTTACTTAGTATATAATTTGAGTGTGTATGTATGAGCGCGTGTGTGTATGTGTGTGTAACTTTATGTGTGGATATCTCACCTAATTTAAAGTCGTTAAAACTTTTTGTTTTTCGTCACAATTCAAAATTTTAAGTCACACCGTTATTTTATGTTTGTATACTCAGCTTGTTTCAGCTTGTATTCTCGCTTTAAAATAAAACTAACAAAAAAATTTGAAACAATCAGATATTTCTTTACATTCTATCACAGTCACGATAGCCGAGTGGGTGGGTGGTCGGAATTTCGAGTCAAGAGACCCGAGTTCGATCTCCAAATGGCAGGCTAGTACCAATGGGTTTTTCAAAATAAACTTATGTACGAATTCACCGTTGGCTTGGACATTGTGACGGCGACGGGCTCACCACCTGTCATGTTGTCTCAAAAATATCTTAGATGGAAGGTATGTCAAAGGGACTGAATTGTCTAGACTAGACCTCTGTCTAGTCTAGACAATTGAGTGATTTCTCTCTGTATTGGGAATTGCGTGAAGATATATATTTTTTATTGTATTTTCAAACATATTGAATGCGAAGAAACAAAACTTTGTGCCATATTTTGGATTCATTTTACACAACTGACACAAAAACAGATTACCTGGCAGATTATAGCCTTTCCGATAAAAAGATATGGCATAATAGTTACACTTGGCCAGCGGATCGGCCTATGCAGTGTCAGGCCCTATGCACCTTAGTAACCTTTTTTGAGATAGTTACCACGACATCTTTTGTCATCGGCGGTTTTAAGGCGTTTCTCTGAGTCGGTATTAAGACTGTTGGTGTTTTGAGAAGCGTCAAAGAGGAA
This sequence comes from Sericinus montela, assembly GCA_029286605.1. NCBI lineage: Eukaryota > Metazoa > Arthropoda > Insecta > Lepidoptera > Papilionidae > Sericinus > Sericinus montela. The sequence goes on along the minus strand of JAGSMR010000086.1, from coordinate 302,582 downwards.
AAAAAGGGGTGGTAAATTTTGTAATAGATAACTCGCGACGAAAATGCTGTAATGTTTGTGGGGTCTTATAAAAGGAGAGAAACGTGTGTGTTTCTTACTTTGTCTAATTATACAGTCTTAAGTCTAAACGTTACAATATGTTATAAAGTCATGTGCGAGGATACACACTATAATGCAATAGATATCTTAAAAATATTTCGATGCAAAAAAATATCGAACAAACATTAACATAAACTTTATTCAATTAACTTAATAGTCACCTAACAACTTGAACAGCAGCAGCGCATATTCACATTAAAAATACTTTGCTAAAAAATATTCCAAAGTTCCGTTGAACTAAGTACTCAACAGTTCCGGAACAACGCGATACTATGCTTAGTACTTGTTTTAATTAACTAAGAATGCAGATGCGCGAAACAGCGGCCAGTTGGGACACGGACGAGACTTTTTGTACTACAGCACGCAAGAGGATTCCGTTGGCGGGATGCCAAACTGAACTCCTTCTCGACGTGAACCAGAGAAATATAAATTTTAACACGACCACATTAGGTTCATTGTGTGTGATGTAAATCGAAATCGGATTTGAATGCGCTACATTAATTGCTGCCATGTAGAGCGTTGATCTAATATTAATGATTTGTAGGGCTGTCGCGCTCGTGAAATACTGCGCGTACCAATTTAATAACTCGGCGGTACGGAGCAACCGGGGGATGTAAAATATGACAGTAGCAGTAGTAATATGTATGTAATGTATAGGTTATGGTCCTACTTATTAATGATATATATATTATCTTCATATAACGCATATTTGAAACAGGATCATGAAAAAAAAACTAGTTACTAATTTACATAAAATATTTTCATATTGAAAATCATATTTTTTCATCCATTTTCCAATCATTATTTATATTGCTTCAATGTATAATATCCATATCCTATTCAACCAGTCGTGTGTCGTAATCGTATATCGAATTTGAGCCTCCTAATGCGAATTCCAAAAGACAACTACTCTACTATCGTAACACAGCTATAATGATAAAGATCTCAATATATACATTGATCTGCAAGTCTGTGCTGATGTTACGATTTCCAAGATAGTATTTGCTTCGTTTTAAAAGTACGTGAAAACGTGAAGAGTCCATAAGCGAGCGCAGTTCCCAGGTTTCTTACACGCGGTCCGCCGCAGAGAATGCCGCCATAGTTTTTCTCTCCGCCGATCGATTAATTACAAATCGCCGCCAATTACCGCAGTACTCACTCCGGGTCAACGGCCACAGTGCTCATGGCCTTTTTCAGAAGACAGATTCGATTAGCATTTTTCTTTTTGCTACGCTCGTGGTGGAATTCGTCGAAATTCGTCTGTGACAGCCTTTATGGTCCTTTATGATAAACGTTCGATTAATTTATGTTGTAGTATATCAAAATGGTTATTAAAACAACAGCAACGACAATATCTCAGGGTTATTTTTGATCAACGTTATATTAAAAATCGCTGGTTTTCAAAGTGTCACCGACTCTCAGGAACGGTGTTCGATTCCAGGATGGCTCAGTGTCAAAAACCACTTTTCTACGTTGTCTCGGTTCAAGGTGTTTGTAGTATCTTTGTTGTTTCCGATTTCATAACAAAAGTGCTCAAGTTACTTACTTTGTGATCAGAGCAATGTACGTGTGATGTTGTCGCTATCTGAGTATGTATATAAAAATAAATATCTTCACGCAATTCCCAATACAGGGGTAAACAGACAAATTTTCTAGACAACGTGACAGGTGGTGAGCCCGTCGCCGTCTTTATGTCCAACCCAACGAAATAATTCGTACATAAGTTTTGAAAAACCCATTGTATAAATACGAGCCTGCCACCTAGGGATCGAACTCAGGCCTCTTGACTCGAAATTCCGACCACCCAATCACTCGACTATCATGACTTCTATATATGTACGAATATATTTACATATATAAATAATAAGTGTTTGATATTCAATGCTAATTAATCCAATGCAGACAGACAACAATGCTCATGGCTACAGACTCGTGCAGAAAGGCACGTGCGTATTTTCGTCACCTGACTCGAATGCGTATTTTAAGATTCAGATACAATCCTAACGTAAACCGCTGGGTACGATTTTAAACTTGCGTGCTACACGGCGGTACTGATGATATCTGGGACTAATCGGATCTCTCGAGCGAAGAGGATCTCTTTTGTTTGGGAAAATGTAAGCTTTGTCGGTTGAAATTAGACCTGTATTTTAAGAATTTAGAACTACTCAATAAAATTTTCTACTACTCAATTAAATAAAATTTATTTTGTTAGTATCATTATGTAGTTGCCTACAAAGCTAAGGGTAGTGGAATAAAATCCCGCAAACATTTGTGAGATGAACGTAAATATTTGTGGTCGAGTCATGGATGTTTCAATGTTTGTATAAATATTTATATATTAAAATATATTATATAGTATGCTCGAACGTTAATACTGCGTCAAGCTCATCACCTGTCACGTTTTCCCGAATAAACTACGGTGAAGTATCTTCGAAAAGGCTCTAAATAATAAAATCTTATGTTTATTGTATATAGTAAGCTAATTGTCTTACCAGTATCAGTCTTTGTTACGTTTAGTAGTCATTGATGGAAATAAAACAATCTATATGAACCAAACTATAATGAAGTCCAAAATTTTATTAATTTTCCTTCAGTAGTTCCGTGACACGAACTTTTTTTAATTTAAATGAGAATGAGTTAAGACAAATAATAGATAATGGTCAATTCTTTATGAAATTATATATGAAATAATCTGTGTAATGTATTGTTTAAGTAAGTTGTACTGTTTTTTTTTAGTAAAATACTGTTGTATATGCGATACAAATAAAGTTATTCTATTCTATTCAATTTATTATTAATACTTCAAAACATAATTTTAAAGCTGGACCTCCGATTAACCTTTGGCAAAGCCCTGTCACCATATTCATGTATATAAACACATTGTATTGGCTTGGATATTAAGACGGCGATAGGCTCACCACCTGACACGTGGTTCCAATTATCTTCGGAGAAAAGAGGGTCGAAGGGCTTTATTTTATAGACCTCTGCCTACCCTAGTGTGGGAAATTGCGTGAAGATATAAACACGCCACAGAAATCTACGTCGCTCGAGGGATCGATTTGCATGTAAATACTAGCTTGTGTCCCTTCATGCTGCTTAAAATTTTGTGCTTACTATGATCTCTTTTAAGCTAAATTGTGATAGTGTAGTTAATAAAGAGATACCCACGAGAGATATTCCTGTAACTTCTAGCATAAGAACTACGCAATGTAAGAGAAAATAAATAATTTGAAGGAAGCGAAAGAGGTACGTAAGGATCATGATACTTGGCGATCTCTTCTCTCTGATTATCAAGTAAAAGATTATGCATGAAAATATAAAAAAATTACTGAATCTGAATTTTATCGCACGAAATAAAAATGTTTAGTAGAGATGTTAATTAAGGCAATAAAATATACACCACTTAAGTAATAGATACGTAAACATACATATCAAAAACAAATAAGACCAAACCCAACGGAAGCTCTCGACCAGACGGCCCCGGGTAGATCGGTAGGGGAAAAAGCCAGCGGATGATACCAGTGGCATTAAGGAATAACTCATGTTTGCATTGAGACATGTGTTAGATTACAAGATGCTTATCGGTCACAATTCACAATTTCAGTCGGCATATCATCCCACGTGTATGTCATTTTGAAAGCCAGGTATTTTTGTTCTGGTTATTCACGGTGAAAATTTCGGCTCAGTTGATGATTAGTCCTTTGCCTTGTTCGTCTATAAAATAACTTCTTCATTCTCCTTTTGAAAACACCTTGTCAAAATATTATAATTAAATAAACAAATATATTTAATTTAGTCCATTTTACCTTTCATTTAAGCAGGACAATGTGACAGGTAAAAGCCATGACCAGACTGCACACATTCATCACACAATTTCAAGGAAGCAGAAATCGAATTCGCATCCCTTAGCTTCGAAGGCAGGGTCACCAACAGCAGCGCTATCGAGTAGTCGTAGATATTAGGTGTAAGTATCCGCGGCTACGGCCGCGCAAATAAACCACTGTGCCACTAGATATCGGCCTTTTCACATGTCCCACATTTGCTTATATAACAGTAAATTCCTAAAGCATTGTGATAAGAAAACATTTTCTAAAACGAATAGACGGTCTAATCTGCGAATCCCATCGAGGCACCATTTCCCGGCGACGATTGCGGTCGCATCAGGTAATACGATTAATTCTCACCAAGTATCGATTTTTCCAAATGTTACTTTAATTATTTTTATCTCCATTGCTCTTAAGGTAATCCGGCTAGATTGATGGAGCTTTGTATGTCGGGCGTTCTGTTTTATTCCTTAGTAATGCGGTTATCACCGCCTTTCTTCCCGTGGGTGCCGACAGATGGCGGGATAACCATCTTGAAAAATACTTTATTAAAATTTAGCAGGCTATTGATGTGCAGACACAACGCAGATGTACAATATGCCTCTACTTTGCGCTGGTAGGATATGAGCCTAGACTTGTCTAGACTTTCCTCGCTCATGTCGACACGTCAATGCAACAGTAGATGCTCGCTTGACTCAGCGTCATTGCATATGCTTTGTTTGTTTTATTTAAAATACACACACAATCCTCTAACGCCTATTACAATCTTGAAATGGCTACTGCTCGAATTAGGAGCGTGTCGAGGAGAAGGAGGAGGAACGAGGACATAGAGTAACTCGTTAATGGAGCGGTGTGTATGCTTCTACAACGAAATCCCAGTAAATGTCAAAGCCTGCGTAGTAAGAAAGTAAATAAAGCCGTTTTAAGAAATTTATTAAATTTAAAAACTATACTAATACTAATATGGGAAGGGTTTATTGCAATAAAATAATTTACTTTAATGACAGTCCCTTGGATTTTAACAAAAAAATCATTAGTACAATTATAAAAAAGGAGATTGCTACGTACTTTGATTCATCTGTTCCACCTCCATTACAGAAACGTCATCACAAAACGTTGGTAGGTTCAAAAAGCTAAAATCGATAAACGAATGTATAAAATTACTATTTCGTTAAATAAATGATTTTATTTTAATAGGTGATAAATTGTTATTAATAAATAACTACTATAATAATATTATGAAATTACATACATACATACATACATATCATCACGCCTCTTTCCCGTAGGGGTAGGCAGAGACCACTTCTTTCCACTTGCTACGATCCTTACATACTTGTTTTGCTTCGTCCACTTTCATTATTCCTTCATACATTCTCTTCGATTCAGGGTACTCTTGACCTGGCCTTTTTCAGGACGTCCCTGATTTGGTCTTGAAACGTCCGCCTAGGTCTTCCCCTTCCTACACTTCCATTCACACTCGCCTTATATGCTTTTTCGTCAATCGTTCTTCATTCATTCTCTCGACATGGCCAAACCATCTCAGCATACCTTTCTCAATTTTAGTCACTACATCTTCTTTCAGACCACAACGTTTCCTTATTTCACCATTCCTTATCCTGTCGCTCAGTTTAACTCCTAACATACTTCTTAATGCTCTCATCTCAACTGCATTTACTCTGCTTTCATGTTTCTTCTGCCATACCCAACTTTCACTTCCGTACATGAGTGTCGGAACCAAAACTCCCCTATGCACAGCCAAACGAGCCTTGTTAGACACCATCCGACTGCTCATAAAGGAGTGCAAAGCTCCATTCACCATGTTTCCTGCATTCACTCTTCTTTCAATATCACTCTCACACTTTCCATCTCTTGTGAACTTTGAACCCAGATACACAAACTCATTCACCTGTTCAATTTGTTCATCTCCAATCACTATATTGCAGTCTGTCATGACCTCATCTCTTTCAAACACCATTACTTTCGTCTTCTTTACATTCATCTTCATCCCCTTCCTAACAAAATCTTCACTCATAGCAGTTACCATCTCCTGCATCTCCTCGGCTGAAGACGCAAGTAATACTTGATCATCAGCATAGAGAAAACATTTGACGAGTAACTCATTCATTCTCAACCCACTTTCATTCTCTTTTAAATCTGTCAAGCAATTGTCCATAAACAGATTAAACAGCCACGGTGACGCTACACATCCCTGTCTAACACCTTTTCGATATTAAACCATTCAGTGTACGCCCTGTTTATCCTTACACAAGCACAGGAATCCCTATAAAGAGATTGCAATGCTCGTATGAGGATACTGCTGACACCTTTCACGGACAATGCTGACCACAATTCATTCCTCACCACTCTATCATAGGCCTTTTCTAAATCCACGAACGTGCAATAGACCTTCTGGTTTTAGCCAGACACTTTTCGGCTATGCACCGCAAGGAAAAGACCTGATCCGTACACCCCATTCCCTTTCTAAATCCCGCTTGTGCATCCCATACTTTTCGTCCGTTTCATTCACAACCCTTTCAATCAACACTTTCGCATACAATTTACCGACGACGCTGAGAAGGCTTATACCGCGGTAATATACGCAGTCCTGCCGTGACCCCTTTCCCTTATATAATGCCACGATTACGGCTTTGCACCAGTCTCCCGGTACTTGCCCATTTTGCCAGCACATATTGAAAAGGCGGTACAGCTGACTAGCCACTAAGCCCTGTCCAGTCCTCAGCATCTCGGCGGTAATCCTATCATATCCGGCAGCCTTACCGAATCTCATACTTTTCAACGCTTTTACTATTTCATCCACGCTTATCTCACTGTCATCAACATTTATATTAACCATGGAAGGTGCCGGGTGTTGTACCTGCACTTCCTCTCTTTCAAATAAACATTCAAAATACTCTCTCCATCTCTTTAACACATATTCTTCTCCTTTTATAATGCTCCCATCTTGACTCCTGATTGTATTCAGCTCCGAGGTAGAGGTTTTTCCTCTGGCTGTATTGACGGATTTCCAGAAAACTTGATGTTTGACTGGAAATCTTCAGTGAGCCTCCTATCAAAATCATCCTTTTGTTCTTCTTTCTTTCTAGTCACAACATCTTTCGCAGCTGATTTGAATCTTTTATACTTCTTTTCTCGCTTCCTTTATCTCGTCATTCGTCGCCTTTTGAAGTTTTTGGTTAGCTTTTGTTGCTAACCAATCCAACCACGCTTTCTTCTTTTCTTGCACAGCCTTTTGTACATCTTTATCCATCCACACATTATACTTCTTTCTTCCTTTCCTCCGTTTAGCTACTCCGCATACCTCAACAGCAACATTCACGACTCCTTTCTTAAATGTCTCCCACAAATCTTCAATCACATATCTCTTCTATGCCTTTAAAACTTTCTATCAGTTTCTCTACATACTCGTCTTTCTTATCCTTTTCTTGTAGATTTTCCACTTTTATTCTGTCCAAAACACTCGTAGGCTCGGCTCCTCGGTGTCGCCACCGTTTAAAGATGCCATGTATTCGGGCTATGACCAGGAAGTGGTCTGTGTCAAGGCCTACACCGCGGTATGCTCGAGTGTCTAGCAGGTTCTTCCTCAATCTTTGATCCACAATAACAAAATCAATTATACTTCTAGACTCACCCTCAATTCTTGTATACAAATGGATCTTTTTGTGATCAAACATTGTATTGGCCACGCACAGATTCCATTCCAAGCATACTTCAAGTAGGCTTCTCCCATTTTCGTTCACTCTCTCGTCCCCAAATGTACCCAGTACTCCTTCATACCCATCACGCTTTACTCCAACCCACCCATTAAAGTCCCCTAACATCACGATCCGTTCATTTTCTCCGCATTTATTCAAGACCTCTCTCATGCTATCCCAAAATTCCTCTCTCTCTTTTTGGGCTTTTAATGACCCACCCCTCGCAGATCCGTCGGTGCATAGACCCCAAGGATAAACAAGCGGGTGAGTCCAACTTTTAACCTAACCCAGAGGAGTCTTGGGCTTACACATTCATGCTCTATCACACATTCAACTATTCGAGAGGAAAGAATCACACCAACTCCTGACAGCCTCGGCTGGTTTGGGGAGACTCCCGACCAGTATGCCGTGTAGGGACCATGAACCGTGGTGTCACATCCTTTCCTCTTGGTTTCGTTCACGCACAGGATATCTATACATCGTTCGTCCATCATCTGACATAATTCATCTACCTTACCATCCATTCCTCCTCTTACATTCAACGTAGCGAAGCGGCTTTCCATGGGCCGCTTTTCGCCCCCGCAAAAAACGAGACATGATGGGTGGCGAACCACATCGCCGCCATTTTGGTACGTAAAATTCACCATTGCGTTCCCACGAGTAGCAAGGGAAAGGTTTGTCCACCCCACCAGACCCCGCATGCCAGGGTAAGGCTAGCCTAATTCTGGGTCGCCCGGTCCCAGGGCAGTGTGGCACGCTAATGACTAGGCTTGCCTCTAGCCATGCATCCATCCGCGCGGCAGACGTTGGATTGGCGGAGAGAATAGGAGTAAGGAAAGGGAAGTACAGGTTGTGAGAAAAGGAAGATTGGTAAGTTAAGGTGGGAATTAGGAAAGGTAGGATATTACCGCCCAGGAAGGCAAGGGATAGGACAGTAATAGGGTAGCTAGGGAAGCCGGGGTCGCATACCCGTATACCATACCACAACTACCGGACAGGTAAGTTAGGATGAGTATCCCTGACTGAAGAATGAAATTAAAGAATGAAATAAATTATGAAATTAATATTACAATTTAATAATAAATTAATATTTTACTTAATATTTTTCATTTAATATTTTAATATGATATTTCAGCTACATGCAATAATTCATTTTAATATCTCAGAATTCCAAATAATATTACGCATTAAGAAAACAGCTTCCAACAAACTTTATAACAAAGGATCCCTCAAAATATTCAGTAGAGCTTCGTGATTCCCCGTTCTGTGACTGCTTTGTTTGAAACAGTTTAAGAAAATGCAAATCATCGGTAATGATGGTTAAACTGAGCTGAAGGCGTCGCGGCGCCGGTGGGGGACGCCCGAGCTTAGGGCAACGAACCTAGTCATATATAAAACTATTTATATTTATATATATACACACCTAGACGTGAGTGTATGAAGAAATTGAAGAAAAGAAGGATAAGAAAAAAAGAGTATGGAGGGATCATGTGGGTGTTTTCTTCGTGATCTTGTGTCAGGGATTTAGCGATGAGGGAAGATGTAATAAAATATAACCATAACATATGTGAGACAGGATAGCCGGTTTGCGGATTGGAATTAAAATTAGGAGGCCACGAGTTCAGTCCTCAAGAGAAATAGAAACTTATTTACGATTTCCCACATATCTTAACGCCATCACCAATCCTGTGGTAGACAGAGCTCTGTCTAGAGCTTTAGACAATTAAGTCCTTTCGACCCACCTTTCACGAAGAATTTCATCGTTGGCTTGGACATAAAGGCGGCGACGGGCTCACCACCTGTCACGTTGTCCCGAAAATATCTTCGGTGGGAGGTGGGTCAAAGGGACTTAATTGTCTAGACTTGTCCTCTGTCTACCCCTGTATTGGGAATTGCGTGAAGATATTTTTTTTAACGATTTCATACATAAGTTCTTTAATTCGTTCTCTTTTCGTTGACTAAAACACAATGACGGAGACACGCTCACTGCCAGTCTCGTTACGAAATATCGGGACTGTTGTAGGAACTAAATTGTATAGACTTTTGTCAACCAATGTTTTAAGAACACGCGCGAAGATCATCCACATCCTTAAATGAATTCCAATTTCAATTCCTTAGGCTTATCGAAAGAAGAAAAGAATGAAAGCCAGCGACGTAGAGGATGCTTTTATATATTGCGCCTGTAAAATGTTCCATAATACATTATTTTTCTTCCGGTTCTGTCTATACACTGCTCTAATTGCGTACAGTACAAGACGTTGCCTTGATATATCTCGTCCCCGCGGAGGGAACCCGTTTACAAAATTGCACATAATCGCGGCAACCCCGCTCGCGGCACCCGGGGGATTCCTCGGGAGGGGAGCGGGAGGAGATGATGATATTAAGATTCCTCGCTTCACGACCGTGGAACGCAATTTTTGCGTATACTTTATGCTAATGTTTACCAATACCCGTACTAAGCCCCTTTCATTACGCGCGCGACGTTTCAAATAAATTCCAATTGAATTTCCGGTGAAAACAATCTGTTTGGACAAATTGTAAAGTTCGAGAGCGAGCGATTTGCATAAAATAATAGGCGGCCGGTCTGCAGGGTGCGGGGGTTGGATGGGGGGGGGTCCATACGTGGATCAGCATTACCATATCGTTAGCCGGGCGATAACACAAGTTCCAATAACATTTTGATGTTAAACATGCTCCGACATCGAGTTTGCTACGTCGCTCTCGGATAATTTGATTTAAAAAATATACAAGATTCTATTAATAATAAGAGTTCTATATTATATGTTATAGGTACAACATCGTATTACTCTGATCCCAAAGCAAGTAGCTAACCAGAGAAAATGTGGAAATTTTTTTTCTACATTGATCCGACCGGGAGTCTAACGTGGAATATCAGAATTGACGACGCCATGAAAACTGGCGTGTAAGTCACTCATCCACCGAGGTCATTTAAAATATAAATAAAACTTAAATCACGTAATGCATTTATGGATGAGAATAAGATTATCCTATAGTTTACATCTAAAACAAACATTATTTACATTTAAACATTTTGAAAACAATTGAGAGATTTTAAATACCCCAATAACTGAAATAAAAACTTTATAAAAGATAAATGCTAGGATTGGTTGCAGTATCTGCCTCACTGCAGACTCACAATCAACATAATGCAGAGCTCCGACGAGATTTGCGGATGTGAAGCTGAAACTATAAAACTTACTTTAATGCTATCTTCACGCATTTCCCAATATAGGAGTAGAGTAGCCAGAGGTCTACAAATTAGTCCTTTCTATCAATATTTACTCGGGGCTCATTTACCGACAATGTTACAAGTTGTGATGGATATAATTATTTGTAATCTAGTCATGGATACGTATACAGTCAGGTCATAAGTATTGTCACACAGTAAAAACTTTTCTTTTAGAATTCTGGCCACAAAAAGTTTATTGAATTCGAATTTCGAATTGTTCATGAAAATAAAACTACATACTTATTTGAATTTTACTCCTTTTTAATATGGACTGGATGCTTAAAGACGACCGTGTTGCAGTTATTGCTTTACATCGCTGCGGTTACGCGCCAATTCAAGTTTTTGACATACTGAAAAATTTGAATATAACCAAAATATTCGTTTATCGTGCCATCAAACGATACAATGAAGACTCTAGTGTAGATGACAGGTCAAGAAGTGGTCGCCCTCGGTCTGTTAGGACTCCAGCAGTGATAAAAGCTGTGAAGGCTCGAATTCAAAGATATCCCAAACGTAAGCAGAAACTGTTAGCCCTTTAGATGGGGTTAAGCAGAACCACGGTGAAAAGGGTGTTAAATGAGGACTTAGGGCTTCGGGCATATCGAAGAAAAACAGGACCGTGTTTGAATGCTCGTCTAATGCACCTGAGACTGAAGAGATGCACTTTGCACTTTGTTTAAGCGGTACGCGGGAAAAAATATCGGGAAATTCTTTGAACCTCTTGGTGTATATATACCTGACTAGGTTTATATACCTAGGTATATACATCACCTAGGTATATATACCTAGTCCGGTCATAAATTCTGTCACATGTTTATCCTAAAATAATTAAAACAAGTTTATTCATTACTATTTATAACTATTTATATAACTATTTATATACCAAAATGAACTTAACAGAACATAGATTCTTATGACACTAAAGTTTATTCAAAATGACCTCCGTGATTTTGAATACAGGCCTTCAACCAGTCGTCTATCGCAGCACGAACGAGGTCCACGTCAATATCGGCGGCTGCCTTAATCAAGGATGTCTTTAGTGACTCCAAAGTGGGATGAGACTTTGTGCACGCCTTTTCCTCCAAGTGTTGCCATATCTTGTAATCTAACGGATTCAAATCTGAACTGGAGGAGGGCCAGTCTTCGTTGGAATACCCAGTGTCAGTTATTAAACATGGTATGAGAAACAGGTTCCACAAGGTTCATCAGGACTGTATTTTGATACACAACTGCATCCGTTTTTACACTCGCAAAAATGTACCACTGTTAAGCCCCAATAAGAAACTCCCAACCATACCATGAGCGAGGATGGAAAATAACCTCGTTGGACACGCGGAATACGGTTCCTCGCTTCTTCACTACTGTAGCTCTCTTCTACGGTAAAAAATTTTTCATCCGAAAAAAGAATTTCCCGATATTTTTTTCCCGCGTACCGCTTCAACAAAGCGCGGCATCTCTTCAGTCTCAGGTCCATTAGACGAGCATTCAATCGATGTCCTGTTATTCTTCGATGTGCCCGAAGCCCTAAGTCTTCATTTAACACCCTTTTCACCGTGGTTCTTCTAAACATCATCTGAAGCGACAACAGTTTCTGCTTACGTTTGGGATTTCTTTGAATTCGCGCCTTCACACACGCCTTTTATCCAGCAGTCCTAACAGACCGAGGGCAACAACTTCTTGACCTGTCATCTACACTAGAGTCTTCTTTGTATCGTTTGATGGTATGATAAACGAATCTTTTAGTTATATTCAAATTTTTCAGTATGTCAAAAAATTTAGTTGGCGCGTAACCGCAACGATGCAACGCAATAACTGAGTAAAAAATGAGTAAAATTCTAAAAAGTATACAGTTTTATTTTCATGAACAATTCGAAATTCGAATTCAATAAAATTTTTTGTGGCCAGCATTCTAAAAGAAAAGTTTTTACTGTGTGACAATACTTATGACCTGAATGTGTATATATATTTATCGATTTAAAATAAGTATTATGTAAGTACATAGCATAGTCACGATAGCCGAGTGGTTGGGTGATCGGAATTTCGAGTCAAGAGTCCCGATTTCGATCCCCTGGTGGCAGGCTCGTACCAATGGGATTTTTAAAAACTTATATACGAATTATATCCTTGGCTTGGACATAAAGAGGCTCACCACCTGTAACGTTGTCCCGAAAATATCATCGGTGAAAGGTGGGTCAAAGGGACATAATTGTCTATACTAGACCTCTGTATACCCCTGTATTGGGGATTGCGTCAAGATATTTAATTTTTTAATAGAATGTTCCACAACAAACGTAACGTTGGTGTGTAAGCGGACACTTTGTGGAAATTGTTGAACTTAAGCTTATCCTCTATAAAAGCGAACGGCTGAAGGAGCAGCAGTATACTCGTAGGTAACGTGCGTAATATTATTTGCCGTTTACAACTATTCCCTTTGTTCACGACCGCAAAGACTGTAATAAAGGAACGGTGCGCCATAACTCCACGTTTGCCGCAACTGATAATATTAAGCAATAAAAAAATGGATACAACTTTTTATGATTCCTTTTTAGGGAATTCCTTTACGTAGCCGGTAAATGTAAACGGCGTATTTTTATTAGGTATAAATAATGTTTTGATATGGAGTAAAAAATATATATAGATTATCCCGATCGATTTTGGCCATAGCGACTTGGACTATTGCGAGCGACGTTCGTGTGCTCACAGGGGACTGACGTAACCAATTGTTGCGCTGATCTTGCGAGCACATTGAGCGCAAGTCAGCATCTCTCCGACATAATTGTAGGTGATGGCTGGTTTGGCATCGATTCTCATTCATTCACATACTCTATTCCAATTAGTGTATGAGGGAGTATGTAAAACAAAATAGTAAAAGAATGAATGAAGACTGGCTAGTGGTTTTGTACATCTGAGCCTTATCTGTAAACCCAGACAGGGTGGCAAGAGGGAGCACATGAACACGTGGCACTCTACTTTGGAAGCACTTTTGCTTCTTAAAAATTCATCAATTTCTTCATACTGATGCATCTCAGTACTCGTAACCCCTACTTACCCTTAACCCCTCTTTTCCCCTATTTGAGTAATTTGGTTACGTGGTAACTTTAAATTTTTAAACTTATGAACTAAAATGCAAAATTTAAAATTGCCATGTAGAACCGGATATGAATTTTACGCCCTCTCGTGTTGTGGGCGCAATATAGGTGGGTTTAAAGCGTAGAAATTGATGAAATGACTGACAGAAGGGGAAATAACCATCTCAAAAATACATATAAATTTGGCACATTGGTTATGTGTAGGGGCGCCTAAGAAATGTTTACTGCAATGAAAACTATTTACACGATTTTATTTTTAAAGTCACAATAGCCGAGTGGTTGGGTGGTCGGAATTTCGAGTCAATAGACCCGAGTTCGATCCCCAGTTGGTAGGCTCGTACCAATGGGTTTTTCAAAAACTTATGTACGAATATCGTTGGCTTGGACATAAAGACGGCGACGGGCTCTCCACCTATCACGTTGTCCCGAATATATCTTCGGTGAAAGGTGGGTCGAAGGGACTTAATTGTCTAGACACGACCTCTGTCTACCCCTGTATTGGGAATTGCGTGAAGATATTTTATATTTTTTTTTTTAAAAACTATTTACAATTTCCAAGAAGTTGCACTTACGGCTCTTTTTCTATGATAACACCGAGCTCTCTGCACCCTTCAGGATGGAATACAACACTGTTGTTTGGCGGCAGAAATAGGTAAGAGTTTGGTACTAACTAAGACAACTCGTAGATCGAGAATGAGACCTTTAGAGATAACATACAACTTCTTCACCAGAAGAACCTCATGACGAAACTATGATGATTTTAAAATAACATTGAGTGTCATTCGACTGGTTTAATACAAGTCACTTACTTATCTTCACGCACAATCCCTAACAGGGTAGCCAGAAGGAACAGAACGCCAAATGTCATACATACCTCTTACGCTTCTTTCAAATTCATCCTTTTCTTCATACACGCTCTTCTAGGTATCTGAGCACCCTCCTCTCTTCAAGCAATTTGCTGACATGGTCTTCGAAAATTAATCTCGATCTACCACGACACCTTTTAATGTTAATTTTCGAGCTATATATTTTCGACACCATTCGGTCTTCATTTATTCGCTCAATATGTGTTAACCATTGTAATTAATTTTATTTATTTATTATCTTATTTATGGTTTGATAAAATAAAACTGAAGTTCGGTTTAAAAAACATAATACAATAAGTACAGTCAATATAGATTATAATTTCCTGTTAAATTTTGCGTAGGCGAAAAAGAGACTGAACCCGCAGCTTTATTGCTTATAAGAGCGCGTTTTTCGTTGTCTCTCACAATTTCATAACATCCCAATGTAATAATTCCATCTGGTAACGTTTTCGGATTACGTATAAGTGGAGCCGGGGGGTGAACAGGGCTCAACCTATAAATGAATACGTTATTTGGATAGTAGAAAAATTTTGATTCTTCACGTTAAGAAAATCTTCACGCCATTCCCAATACCGGCGTTGACCTTTCACCGAACACATTTTTTGAGACAACGTGGCAGGTGGTGAGCCGTCTTCCTGTCCATGCCAATGATTCACTTTGACACTCATTAGTGTGAGCTTGCCACCTGGGGATTGAACTCGGGTCTCTTAACTCGAATTCCGATTACCCAACCACTCGGCTATCGAAGACGTATTTCACGTTATGAAAATAGAATATTGTAATACCTTTAAGTTGTGTTGTTCAGCGTAAAAATATACCACCCCCTTCTTTCAGCGGATGACGTAAGAGGCGACTAAGGGGTAAGCCAGGAAAATACAATTACGAGAGATGGCCAAAGACCAAAATTCAGCTTACGGGTGTACACCAGTAATAGCTATCAAATTGTACAATTTGATAGCTATTACTCATAGTAAAAAAGAAAATATCATATAAAGAATATACATTTTTATAACATAATGACTTCACATTGGCTTATAGAAATTTATTAAAATAAATAAATAAATATCTTTACCCGATTCCCAATCAGACAGGGTCAGGGTAGACAGAGGTCTAGTCCAGAAAATTGAGTCCCTTTGACCCACCTTCCACCGAAGATATTTTAAAGGACAACGTGACAGGTGGTGGGCGTACATAATTTTTTGAAAAACCCCTTGGTACGAAAACTAGGGTCTCTTGACTCGAAATTCCGACCACCCAACCATTCGGCAACCGTGACTTTCTAGAAATTTATTAAGATATAGAATAAAATTCCTAAATCAAATATTAGTAAAAAGTTACTATACAACAGCCACAAAAATGTTAGATCATCATGCATTAGCTATTGCAGTACAGATTATTTAAAATTTTCTAACAGATAGTTAAAGAACGTGTGTTTTTCGTGATTAAATTTTTTCTTGTACCCAAAATTGATTTAGTTATTAAATTTATTCATAAAATTGTCGCTATCTAAGTAGATATGATTTCAAAAAAGTCTAAGTCATTTCGTCTTAGCGCTGAGGGAATGCAATACTTTTTTTTATATTACTTGTTTGCATAAGTCCATAGGGATTTCAAAATGGTACCACTTAATGAGTAACAAAATTTTCACCAATAATCATTTAAAGTTTTTCTTCTCGCTTATATTCAATTTTGATATTCACAAAGAAAATAATTTAGAACTAGCGTAACTTGGAAAAGCTTTCGTAAAATATATTCGAAGTTCGTCTCGATGTCATCGGAAAATTACAGTTTCATAGCGTGTGCTGCCACCTGAAGACTGCTAGTTTAAAATCTCAGATTAAACTCGCGTCAAAGTATGGAAACTTGACGTGTTAACTTATTCTTCCATAACGTTGTACAAGTTGTAGTAGACTATTATATTATGACACATTTTTAAATATTTTTAAGGTTCCGATAGCCTAGTCCCTACCGGCTAGGCTATAGGTCTTTGTAACTAAGGGTTGCCGGTTCGAATCCCGCTAGGGGACCTTTGTGTGATGGATATAAACTTTTGTACACGAGTCGAGTGAGTTAAATGTTGTTAAATGAAATGAAAAAATTTAAAATATATTTATGAATATTTATCTTCACGCCATTCCCATTACGAGATAGACAGAGGTCTAGACAATTAAGTCCTTCAACCGAATACATTTTTGAGACTAAGTGAAAGGTGGTGAGCCCGTCGCAAGATGTAAATCGAGAAAGCCAAAGATATAAATCGTAAATAAGTTTTGAAAAAAATCATTGTTACAAGCCCTGGTGATCGAACTTGGGACTCTACTCGAATTCCGATAACCCAACCACTCGACTATCGTTCCTTAATATATAATCTACGTATGTATAATGTACACTAAGACGGCGATTGGCACCACCTATCTCACCATCTCAAACTTGTTTCTGTGTCAGGTGGAACTAAAACAATCAACAGAAAGGCTTTACATAAGAGGGAGATATAAGGTAAAAAAGAAACATACAAACGAATTGAGAACTCCTCCTTTTTCAAGTCAATTTATATTATGCAAATCCAGTCACGCTTTGCTATGTCTCGGTTGTAATTAGTAAAAGTAGTAAGTTGTCTGGGAACGAAAGCAATGGGATTTGTAATGCAGCAACGGTTGCCATGGCAATCTATAAACAAACTACACGTCTTCAATGCTGAATTTTTAGGAAACATTTTCCGTTCCCGTGAGAACTTCGGGATACGAAGCATCTACAAACACCCTTGGGTAAAAAACTGCCTATCGAAATTCCAAGTCAATACATCGTCGTACTTTCGAGTTTTGCGGTCACAAACAGAGAATCTAAATTGTTATATATAACGATTAGTAGGATGTGTAGAGAATTCGATCCCCAGGTGGTAGAATCGTACCAATGTTTTATTACATTGTTGGCTTGGACATAACGACGACGACAGGCTCACCACCTGTTCCGTTGTGCCAAAATAATATCATCGGTTAAAGGTGGATCGATAGGACTTAGTTATATATACCTCTATCTATTCTAGTATGGGGCGTTAAGCGTTGAGATTACTGCGTGAAATATTTTTTTTTTATTTAGTATGATATGTTCACCATCACAGTATTACTAAATATGCATCTATAGGCTCCCTGAAGCCAGTGTCAGTCTGTCCCGGCGTGGCGCGGGACACAATCAACATAATGCAGGACTTCGTCGAGATTTATGCGATTTAAACGGAGGGAGAAGAAATGAGCGAGGAAATAAAAACTTCCATTAGCGTATTTCCTCTCAACGCTTTATTTCCGCTCGGTTATCAACCGGTGTCGCTGGCGAAACTTGGAATAACTCGCGCTTAGTTCATCCGCGGCCATTAAATGTTTATATTTATTTGTATGTTAAAGCTAGCTAGAATTTTGACGAAGATATTTTGAAATAAAGTTTTTATGTCAAACAAAATTTAATAATAAAATCTAAACAATTTTTAAACATACTTTACTAGACAATTTAGTACATTTTTTTATCGTACGGGTTTCCTGGACCTTTATAGGATCAATCTTGTGTCCCATTGTCCCAATATTCTAGCTGAAAAGTGGGACCGGAAAAAATTGTCAAGATCTCTGACTACCCCAGGATTGGGAAATTAGTAAAGATATAAAAGGAACATAAACTCTTAAGTATAATTGTGTATTGACGACTATAATAATAAAAATATGTTATTATTTATTGACGATTATATGAAAAAGTCGGATCGCAATAAACTCACGCCTGGTAGCAAAACCCAATGATGACGTAATAATTTTACGTTGTAAAATTTTATGAATCGTTCACAGCGGAAAACATTTTTTCAACGAGCCGTTAGAAATAAAAATACAAGCAATGAATCAAGCTTTAAAAGAACCGTAACACGTTAAAGATCTCACCGGCTTACACATTTCTAGACATAGTTTTTCATTGATTAAAAAAGACTTGATTTTTAAAGAAATTTCTGTCAAAATTTGTTATTAAATAGCATAGAATATATCAGCATAGAATTACCTTATACGTTATTTGTTTCAAAGAGAAGAAGAGCACCACCTGGGTGGGACCCAAAGATACATGCCTTAATCCTACGGAATTGTGTAGTGTAAGCGTGTAACAACGGGAATAGTGTAGTGTTAATTGTGTAATGTAGTGTTTGGTAAAAATTAGTTTTAATTGTATTTTTTTACGATAGGTACAGTAAGTTGGTGGTTATTTTTTTCTCATTTTAAATTAAGTTTACAAACTTGATATCAGGTAATTATAAAAAAAGTACAATCAAAACGTTTTGTGTAACTACCGATTACAATATCTAACAACTACTTAATCAAGATTCACCCTATAACGCGGATTCATTCTTAAGAGCCAAATTTAATGTGTGGGCGACCCTGATTGCCTAGTTGCCCGTTGGCCCGACCATCGTAGCTTAGGGTTGTGGGTTCGAATCCCGCGAGGTGCACGAGGTGAGGTGTGTGGTTCGCAAACGTGCAGGTGGCTCACGTGATGGTAAGTGATTACCGCCGCCCATGAACACCCGCAATACCAGAGGCTTAGCAGATGCGTTGCCTCCCTTAGAGTGCCCAGAATTGGGGGAGGGGGGTGTGTGGGCCACCGGTTACCTGCACTCACCAGACGAAACGCAGAAGTTTGTTAGACTTCTACTTTACGCCGGTATTCTGTGAGGCCGTGGTACTTCCCCGGTCGAGCCGGCCCATTCATGCAACAACAAAAGCTGATGCGTGGCTCTACCACTGTTAAAATATTTTGTGATGAATAGAATAATAATAAATAAATATCTTCACTCCATTCCCAATACAGGGGTAGACAGAATTCTAGACAATTAAGTCTTTTCAACCCACCTTCCACCGAACATATATTTGGGACAATGTGAGTGGTGGTGCCCCTCGCCATCTTTATGTCCAAGACAAAGATATAAATTAAACACAGGTTTTAAAAAGCCATTGGTACGAGCCTGCCGACGGATCACCCAACCACTCGGCTATCGTGACAACATAACGAATTAACATCTGTAGAAATAATATCAATTTGTATAATTTGACAAAATTCTTCGCTGGAGCCCAATTCATCGTGAAACACGCACCGATCCGTGTCCCCTCCCATAATGTCCTAATGAAGGCCTTCAAATGTTTTCCTCGCGGCTCCCGCGGAGCGCCCGCGGGGAGTCCAAACCAGCGCTTGTAATCATGACGCAACATCATTAATGCATTACCACTTACTTTGTTTAATGCTGTCCAATCAGTCAGTTGGAACTGGCTAATATGAAGAAGTAACATAGAAAATTAAGCAATACATCCATAGGCTTGTTTTTTGTTCTTCATAAAAATGGTGGACAAAGGATACCGCAGGCGATTCATATTGTGGTAATGGATCACTTTACCTTTTACCTCCGTGAGCGTATATAGCGGTATTCAAAGTGTTACCAGGTCTGTGGTCCAGGGTTCGATTTTCGGAGGGGTCAATATACAAATGTCTGCATGTTTGTGTTATCTTACATAATAGTGTACTTTAAATTCTTATTTTATGATCAATATACATAGTCGAGTGGTTTGGTGATCGGATTTTGAGTCAAGAGACACGATTAAGATCCCCAAGGCTCGTACCGATGGGATAGATGGTGAGACTGTCGCCGCCTTTACGTTCATACCCATCGTACATTAGTTTTAAAAAACTCGATATAAAACTCGGGTCTCTTCTCTCGAATCCCGAAATTAGTTTTTAAGACAACACACAGTAACCACAAATGCGGCGTAAACCATTCACTCCTAGCTGAGACTAAACTAAACAATTCTCTAACGAATTTAGAAAAACCACTCTCCCCCCACCATTACTCTAGAGGAGCGCTTCGCGGCTCTCGAGGCTTTTAATCATTGCGCTACATTATTAATACATTACTGCTCGCTGTGTTTTGTGTAGCTTAATCAGTCAAACTGAACGCGCAATAAATAACGAGGGCATGAGCGTCTCACGAAAGAAGAATAAAATGAGGTTAAAGAAAATATATGGCGTTGCCACATTGTCACGCTGTTGATTTAGAGAGTCAACCTTGTAAATTTAACATGAAAAAATGGACTTGTTGCCTGGTGTAGATACCAATTAAAACAAAAACTTTAGTCGTAATATTCTTTTTTACTTTAATACTTTATCTATAGTTTTATGCATATATGGAAGTATACACGGTAATTACATGAAAAGTAATAATAAATATCTTCAGAGGTCTAGTCCAGACAATTAAGTCCCTTTGACCCACCTTCCACCTAAGGTGTTTTCGGACCAACGTGGCAGGTGGTGAGCCCGTCGCCGTCTTTATGTCCAAGCCAACGATATAATTCGTACATAAGTTTTGAAAAACCCATTGGTACGAGCCTGTCATCTGGGGATTGAACTCGGATCTCTTGACTCGAAATTCCGACCACCCAACCACTCGGCTATCGTGACTTACATGAAAAGTAATTTTTAAAATGTTTGTCTGTCTATCTGTCTGTTGGGTCTGTTTCATCTCTAAACCGGCTGGACCGATTTTAACAGAACTTTCACTGGCAGATAGCTGAGGTTTTAAGGAGTATTTTGTGATAAGCTGGTAAACCTATCGCCGTATTGTTGTAAATATACCAATCACACACTTAATACAGTTCTTTAGTGTATGTGAAAATGTTTCAAATAATCGAACACCTCAAAAACCGGTGTATACGCAACTTGAGCCTGGTGGTCGTTATTACAATATTACAATGTTTTTATTCATTCATATAGAAATAATAATTGATATCCGAAATGCATAATTCCTTCCCGGTTTCCCCGACAGAGGGCGCTGCCATAATCGTCCTCAATAAATGCGATGACGGAATCAATTACCGTCTCCATCCAGCGGCGGGAAACTTCGCCGAGGCGGGAGCGTTGCGTCCGCTAGGAATTTATCAATCGAGCAATTTGATTTGTGTAATTGTGCATCGACTTCAATTTAATTGAATAACGATTCACTTATTTGTTAGTCCGGTGCTCGGAATTAAGCTGAGAGACCTCAGTTCGATCCTCAAGGCTCGTACCAATGGGTATCACGTACGATTTACATCATTGGCTGGGACATAGAGACGGTGACAGGTTCACTACCTGTCACGTTTTTTAAAAAAAATCTCTTCGGTGGAAGGTGGATCGAATGAACTTAAATGTCTGGACCTCTGTCTACCCCTGTATTGGGAATGGCATGAAGATGTACTGTACGTAGTGCGTGCGTGTGTTTGCGTAGCAATAAGTTTCTCGAAGCTTGTGTACGATTTATATATTTGCCTCGTACATGAAGACAGCGATATGTTAGTCTAGACATTGTAACATACATTAAAATGAAACGTATTATACTATAATACATTAATTAAAAAATAAAGAACAAGAGAATAAAATGAGGTTAAAGAAAATATATGGCGTTGCCACATTGTCACGCCGTTGATTTAGAGAGTCAACCTTGTAAATTTAACATGAAAAATGGACTTGTTGCCTGGTGTAGATACCAATTAAAACAAAACTTTAGTCGTAATATTCTTTTTTACTTTAATACTTTATCTATAGCTTTATGCATATATGGAAGTATACACGGTAATTACATGAAAAGTAATAATAAATATCTTCAGATGTCTAGTCCAGACAATTAAGTCCCTTTGACCCACCTTCCACCTAAGGTGTTTTCGGACCAACGTGGCAGGTGGTGAGCCCGTCGCCGTCTTTATGTCCAAGCCAACGATATAATTCGTACATAAGTTTTGAAAAACCCATTGGTACGAGCCTGTCATCTGGGGATTGAACTCGGATCTCTTGACTCGAAATTCCGACCACCCAACCACTCGGCTATCGTGACTTACATGAAAAGTAATTTTTAAAATGTTTGTCTGTCTATCTGTCTATTGGCTCTGTTTCATCTCTAAACCGGCTGGACCGATTTTAACAGAACTTTCACTGGCAGATAGCTGAGGTTTTAAGGAGTATTTTGTGATAAGCTGGTAAGCCTATCGCCGTATTGTTGTAAATATACCAATCACACACTTAATACAGTTCTTTAGTGTATGTGAAAATGTTTCAAATAATCGAACACCTCAAAAACCGGTGTATACGCAACTTGAGCCTGGTGGTCGTTATTACAATATTACAATGTTTTATTCATTCATATAGAAATATTAATTGATATCCGAAATGCATAATTCCTTCCCGGTTTCCCCGACAGATGGCGCTGCCATAATCGTCCACAATAAATGCGATGACGGAATCAATTACCGTCTCCATCCAGCGGCGGGAAACTTCGCCGAGACGGGAGCGTTGCGTCCGCTAGGAATTTATCAATCGAGCAATTTGATTTGTGTAATTGTGCATCGACTTCAATTTAATTGAATAACGATTCACTTATTAGTTAGTCCGGTGCTCGGAATTGAGCTGAGAGACCTCAGTTCGATCCTCAAGGCTCGTACCGATGGGATAGATGGTGAGACTGTCGCCGCCTTTACGTTCATACTAATCGTACATTAGTTTTAAAAAACTCGGTATAAAACTCGAGTCTCTTCACTGAATCCCGAAATTAGTTTTAAGACAACACACAGTAACCACAAATGCGGCGTAAACCATTCACCCTAGCTGAGACTAAACTAAACAATTCTCTAACGAATTTAGAAAAACCACTCTCCCCCACCATTACTTCAGAGGAGGCTTCGCGGCTCGCGAGGCTTTTAATCATTGCGCTACATTATTAATACATTACTGCTCGCTGTGTTTTGTGTAGCTTAATCAGTCAAACTGAACGCGCAATAAATAACGAGGGCATGAGCGTCTCACGAAAGAAGAATAAAATGAGGTTAAAGAAAATATATGGCGTTGCCACACTGTTAAACTGTTCATAGTCGAACTCTGTCAACCCCTGGATTGGGAATTGCGTGATATTTATTTACTTACTTTTATTGACTTGATATTTATCTTCGTATTATTATAAAAATAAATAAAATAAACATCTTCACGCAATTCCCAATACAGGGGTAGACAGAGGTCTAGTCCAGACAATTAAGTCCCTTTGAGCTACCGCAAAATTGGGCATCAGCCAGGAGCATGCCAGGCTAACAGCGGGGTGCTGCCTGGCAGGAAGTTGGCGTTGTGCCAACAGTTAGATGAGATTATTTCGGACACAATTCTCCTCTTATATTATTGAGAACGTTGAGTCCAGCATTATGCTTGTTAATAAATATCGCTTGTGAACAGGCTGATGTAAGTTTTTTTTAACAGCACGCAGCATAATTCGAAGCGCTTGACTGCAGGTTGTACATCTGACATAACAAATTCAAGCAATTTTGTGGTCTTAATGGTTTGTCTCTGCAGCGAAAACCATAGTTTCCATAGTTATTCAACATCAATGATTCAATCTCTCGATATTGGCATTTCATTCTTGTAATACTCGTAGTTGTTTTTAAAATGTTATATTAGGGTATAATATGGGGCTGGCAAATCCAAAAAGGACAAGATCCCCTAAATAAATATAAAAAAGTTTTGTCTCTTAAGACTCACGATAGCCGTGTAGTTGAGTGATCGGGTTTCGAGCCAAGACACCAGAGTTCGATCCTCAAGGATCGTACGAAAGGTTTTTTTAAAAGCTAATGTACGATTTATACCGTTGGCTTGGACATGAAGACGGCGACGGTCTTCTTTTTTTTTATAGAAAAGGCCGGCAAACGAGCAAGCGACTCACATGATGGTAAGTGATTACCGCCGCTCATGAACACCCGCAATACCAGAGGCACAGCAGATGCTTTGCCGGCCTTAGAGTGCCGCCCCCTCAGAATTGGGCGAGGGGGGTGTGTGGGCCTCCGGTTACCTGCACCAGATGAAACGCAGAAGTTTGTTAGACTTCTACTTCACGCCGATATTCTGTGAGGTCGTGGTACTTCCTCGGTCGAGCCGGCCCATTCATGCAACAACAAAAGCTGGTGCGTGGCTCTAGCACTGTTAAACTGTCTACAGTCGAACTCTGTCAACCCCTGGATTGGGAATTGCGTGATATTTATTTACTTACTTTTATTGACTTGATATTTATCTTCGTATTATTATAAAAATAAATAAAATAAACATCTTCACGCAATTCCCAATACAGGGGTAGACAGAGGTCTAGTCTATACAATTAAGTCCCTTTGACCCACCTTCCACCGAAGATATTTTCGGGACAACGTAACAGGTGGTGAGCCCGTCGCCGTCTTTATATCCAAGCCAACGATGTAATTCGTACATAAGTTTTTGAAAATCTCATTGGTACTGCCACCTGGGGATCGAACTCGGGTCTCTTGACTCGAAATTACGACCACCCAACCACTGGCTATCGTGACTTCTATTCGTATTATTATAAATAACTAATTTACAGTCACGATAGCCGAGTGGTTGGGTGGGCGGAATTTCGAGTCGAGAGACCCGAGTTCGGCCCAAGTGGCAGGCTCGTACCAATGGGTTTTTCAAAAACTTATGTACGAAGTATATAGTTGGCTTGGACATAAAGACGGCGACGGTCTTCTTTTTTTTTATAGAAAAGGCCGGCAAACGAGCAGGCGGCTCACATGATGGTAAGTGATTACCGCCGCTCATGAACACCCGCAATACCAGAGGCACAGCAGATGCTTTGCCGGCCTTAGAGTGCCGCCCCCTCAGAATTGGGCGAGGGGGGTGTGTGGGCCTCCGGTTACCTGCACCAGATGAAACGCAGAAGTTTGTTAGACTTCTACTTCACGCCGATATTCTGTGAGGTCGTGGTACTTCCCCGGTCGAGCCGGCCCATTCATGCAACAACAAAAGCTGGTGCGTGGCTCTACCACTGTTAAACTGTCTACAGTCGAACTCTGTCAACTCCTGTATTGGGAATTGCATGATATTTATTTACTTACTTTTATTGACTTGATATTTATCTTCGTATTATTATAAAAATAAATAAAATAAACATCTTCACGCAATTCCCAATACAGGGGTAGACAGAGGTCTAGTCTATACAATTAAGTCCCTTTGACCCACCTTCCACCGAAGATATTTTCGGGACAACGTAACAGGTGGTGAGCCCGTCGCCGTCTTTATATCCAAGCCAACGATGTAATTCGTACATAAGTTTTTTTTGAAAATCTCATTGGTACTGCCACCTGGGGATCGAACTCGGGTCTCTTGACTCGAAATTACGACCACCCAACCACTCGGCTATCGTGACTTCTATTCGTATTATTATAAATATATTAATAATATAATTAAATCTTAACAAAGTAATTATTATACCAATTATCGAGCCTCGAGATAACTTACAATTTTCAAACTTATGTACATAAATTTACCAAAGTTGTCTTCTAAAATGCAGCCGCGGACTTATTTGCAACACAATAGCAATCGCAGAAGTACCCCGTTTACACCACCGCCTAGAACAAAGAGCCCTCGACTGGAGAACTTCCTAAATCTTCTAAATTAAGTTGAACCCCGGCGGCCTCGTCCTTCCAAAATATATGCATACTCGCAAATTCGTCGCGTGTGTCCCCTTTTTGTCAGCGCACACGAAAATATATTCTATGTCATTGCGATAAATACAAAATTGCCATTTGTTTGGTTAGATAGACAGGTGGTTTGGATCCCCCAGTCGCGAGCTCTTATCGCTGGAATGTGTAATGTTATATTTGCGAAAGCTTCTTAAGTGTTATTTGTATATTGTTGAATGCATTTTGTTTACTTCGGAGGTATCAATAACTCACTTTTGCGTGATGATGAAGAAGTGAGCTTAAAATTGACTTCAAACTTACTTGGCACCTCGTGGAAATATGGCTCAAGTCAACCACTTACTATTTCCGCGTCTCATATCCAATACAGTACATACTGTATAAACCATGTCTTTATGGGATCTCGGTGTTTATTACATACGTAGAGTACCAGACTTTTGGGACATTTTTTGGGACAACGTGACAGGTGGTGAGCCTATCGCCATCTTTGTGTCCAAGCCGATCCAATCGACCAATATGAATCGTACCTATGTACGATACGAAAAAAACCTGTGTTCTAGGGTTCTAGGGTCTCTTGACTCGAATTCCGACCACTCAACCACACGGCTATCGTGACTTTAAAATACTAGATTAGGCTAACCGGTGATGATAGCAGCATCTTTGGTTCAAAGTATCTGTACTGCGATCGACATTTTTTTGCGAAACGTGAAACCCTATGAAGAACTATGAAAGAGACCCTGTCTTATAGTGGGCTTTTACAGGCCGTTATGTATGAAGTTACAATCTACGAACTTAATCTTAATATAACGAAACGTAACCTGAAAACACAAATACAAACAGTCAGCTATCATAGTAAATGATTTAAGCATCTAATAAATAACTGAGGGGCTTAAAGCTTCAGTACTAAGCTGCGGAAGATATTTCTCTATGCGGGTCGCATTAAATCATGCGCGCATCTAACCCGCTCATGTCTACGTTTGTTTAGGACTACGGCGCACGCGCGGGCGCTTCCTGGTTTAGCAAAACAAGCATTACTCATATAAAGCTAAAGTGAAAGCTGCGGAAGGCAGGCAAGGCCAGTACTTGCTGAGCTTTAACTCGGTGCTATTTTTCTATAGTAGTGGTTTTTTACTTATTTTCCTTACAGCATTTGCTGCAGAGCTTAATCTACTCTCAAGATGAAATATGTGGGTGCCCCATTAAAGTTTTGCACCAAGAGTTATTCTAACAAAAGCAACCACAACTCTCAACCCTTCATCATTTATTAGTACATTGGTAACACTGAAAAGTTTAACATTAGGTGTTGAAAATTTTATACATTTATTCGTATTGTTATTTAAACTTATTAGCATTGAACCAATGAACAATTTTTGACATAGCATTATTTACCTCGTCATATTTGATAACACCAGCATTTCGTTTGATTTTAGGAAAAGGCTTAAGGTAACTTTAACAGTACTACATAGTATTGTTTGCAAATTATACCAAACTGAACTAATAGAACTGTCTCACACAGGCCATAGAGGTTTTTTTTAATTTTTACGCAATTCCAGAGGTCTAAACAATTTAGTCCTTCGACCTAAATCTAAAAAGACCTTATATAAAATAACGTGACAGGTGGTGAGCCCTTCACATTCTTGTTTTACATTATCACGAATTTTATTTTACACATTTAATAACAAATAAACATCACAACTCATTTCGAAATATAAGTTACTTTGATTTTCTAAATATATAAGGGTATGCTACAAAAGTTTTTGAAGAAGCTGCGTCGGCAATATGTTAACTAACAAAGGACGAGGATCACAAAGTGCCGACGTCTCTGAAACTTCGTCGGGGTCCGGCGTCGCTTAATGACCCGGTAAAGCTCCAACTCGGAACTGGGACTTTCGGACCCCTGACGTCTTTGTGTATTGCCAAATTGCTCTTAACTATCGAAGAACTTGCAAAGTTTTATGAATTCAAGTAAACATTCTGAGCACGCACATTAACATACAAAGTTCAATACAACTTTGCATTAAGAAAACCTTCATGATTACAAAGCGACCCAGTCCCGTTCTCGTATATTATTATGTACAGTTTAAGTTATGAAACCACGTGACCAACATGTCACAACACACATTAACACATTAAAATCTGTAGCGACCTTTCGGGTGATAGAAAATGAAAAAGGATCCTTCTCAAGATTATGCTTTCTCAAGATTATGCTTTCCCAAGATTATGCTTTCTCAAGATTATGCTTTCTCAAGATTATGCTTTCTCAAGATTATGCTTTCTAGGCAGTGCCGCGTTTGTTTTACATTTCCTGGATTGGTGATATTGGTATCTCTTCTCAATCGCTCCCTCATTACTGAGGATCATGACTCCTTGCAAGTGTGATGAGCTGTCTCCATTGGCTACTTTCCGGCGCTATATCCAGATGTTCGGGAATTTGATCTGGCCATCATTTATGACATCCGACTTTTGGTCTTTTCTATTCCATTTTTTCTCTTAACCCTGGCCTCTGAGTCTTTCCCCTTCCACCTTTTCCTGTTTTTATTAGTACCAAACAAAAAAAAATCAAGGATTTTTTGTGGAATAAAACCATCAACAAAAATTGTTTTTCCTGTCTGTTAATTCCATGAAATAAGAGACTTCAATATCATAATGTCATTATTATAACGGCTTATAAAAGTCTACTGCAGACATAGGCCCTTAAAAAGGATCCAGGCTTGGCAAGCGGATTGCCCATCGCTCCTCACATGTGGCTTTTCCCTTTGCCGCCTCTTACGACAACTGCGGGAAGAGAGTGGGGTGTTATTATTTGTACATAAGACTCGTTTACAAAAATTTCATATTCGTCATAAATATTTGTCCAAACAACCAAGTAAAAAATTAAATAAATAAACTAAGGTGAGCTGTAAACAAGTTACACGTGAAGAAAAAACTGTCTGCTCCATATTAGCAATGTATGAAACAATCCTGTGATTCTGGTCAAGTTCGGGATGGCGACGGGTTCTTGGAATGGAGCGTTCGCCGCCGAATAAGGAGCAACTTTATTAAGTGTCAACGTCGTCTGTCTACAAAACTTGTTCTTGTTGCAGACATCATAAGTTTTGGACGACGTCAAACCGTCCAGAGTAAACTGACGACGTATGATATAGGACGTTGTGAAAATCTTTTTATCTTTATACATACTTAAAACACGGGTAGACAAAGGTGTAGACAATGGAGTTGTTTCGACCCTTAGTTGAAGCCTATTTGGGACGTAGTTTGAACGTGTCTTAGCATACAGGCCAAAGATACAATGTACTTTACATTTGTATATAAACATCTATGACTCGACAGCAAACATTGCTCGTTGAGCGAATGAATGAAGACGGAATAGTGAAGAAAATATAGCGCGAAGGTTAACATTAAAAGGTATCGAGGTAGGCCTAGGCTATATGAGCTAATTGCTAGAAGAGGGGAGGGTCAAGAGTTCTCAGATGTACGAAACGTGCATGTATGAAAAAAATTATGAATTTAGAAGAACCGAAAGAGGTATGTAAGGAACATGACACTTGGCGTGAATATAAAAAAAAATTAAAATATATAATCTGTTTAATAAGTAATAAGTACTGCAAATGTTACCATAAATTTGCTTCTGTAAATAAAGTATTGAAAAAAATACACCGGTTACGGTTACGGTTAGTTGTTGTCGCAGGATATCCTCTTCGGTCGATCACAAAACCATATTCGAATTTCCACATGGCTACCGAGGTAACGACCGCAAACAAAGAACCTTTACAAAGCTGGGCTCGAAGCGCGGTTTACATTAAATTCGTTAAAGCTCTCGCCGGCTTCATCTGGAACAAATGTGGCTGCACGGCTACATGTAAATACATACAGTATTATTATACGCGTAGTACAGAGCCGCCGCAAACCACCTGTTTGTTCCGACCGGCCACATCGCAAGCCGCGACCTAATGACGACACTCGCTAAGTGTCAAAATGCGGGGTAAATTTTAAAATCACTTTTGTTTATTCAAAGAGTCATGCTAGCCGAGTGCTTGGGTGTTTGGAATTCGTTTCAAGAGATCCGGATTCTATCCGCAGGTGGCAGGCTCATTTGAATGGATTTTTTCAAAACTTTGTTCACTAAAACTTCAACGAAAGACAATCGTAAGAGGCGACTGAGGGAAGACCCAAAAAAAAGCAATAAATATCCAATCAGAACGATGATTGGCGATCGCCAATCAGTTCGCCTGACATAGCGATTCTGTCCATTCGTCTACGTCCAGCTGTGGATTTCTAGAGGCCTTTAAGTAAGTAATTAGATTTTGAGAGTGGTTTAATGGTTTCCGTGAATTTTGCCAATACAGGTAGACATAGTTCCAGACAATTAAGTCATTCGACACACCTTTCATCATTCATGCTAATGCATCTGTGCTCTCGGAACAGGTAACATATGACATTTATTTTCGCGAGCGAAATTGTGCAATACAATTTTAGGTTCGGTTTACGTTTAGAGTTTATTTTTCTATTATGAATAAATTCTCTGCTGCATAAAACTTATATATAGACATATTATGTAATTAGGAGTATTATATGTGGAGACTAGTATTTTTCTATCTAGAATGCATGTTTTGTATTTATATAATTGGCTTAGGGATATAGTATCGGCATTCTGATATAGTTTTTCAGTAGGGAAACGGTAGTCACATCATCTCTACATAGCGGGATTCCAACCCGCGACCCTTAACTTCGGCACTAGGCATGCGGGTCGTTTCTGTAATCGTGAGAAGAAATTATCCATCGCCGCAACGCTCCATGCGATCAGTATAACAAGCACGTCGCGTCGACACCAGTCTCCAACACCCGACACTCTCGCGACATCTATTATTGATGACGTCACAAAAAAACTCAGTCCGGCCACTTCTTTGTCTTCTCGCCTTTCTCACTGGGTCCGGTCTCAACGCGTTTATTAAAATGTATGAAGTTGAAAAACATCGCGCGAACGATGAATTTGAATTACAAATATATTGTCTCGTAATAATTTCGCTCCGCTTCGACTCGGCAAGTTTGCAACGACTGCGTTCTTGTAAAAAGTAACAATTCGTGTTTAATAGTTTAGTGATTAGATGTTGTACGGTTACGGACTAAGAATATATCTAACCATATCTTCCCGTGGGTTTAGTAAGAAGCGACCAAGGGCCAAATGCCTTCAATATATCAGAGGCTACTGACAGATCGGAAGAACCACCCCGAAAGCTTACAGACAAGAATTCCGCAGACTGGTGACAGGCAGCAAAGAGAGTTGTTTAGTTATTGGTTTCAAACATGTAACAGTTTATATCACGCCATTACCAATACTGGGGTAGACAGAGGTCTAGACAGTTAAGCCCTTTCGATCCACCTTTCACCGAAGACTTTTTTTTTAACAACATGACAGGTAGTGAACCTGTCGCAGTCTTTATGTCCAAGCCAACGATATTAATGGACCATATTTTTTTAAAAAAAAAAACAAAACCTATTGGTACGACTCTACTATCCGGGGATCGAACTCAGTTCTCTTAACTCAAATTCCGATCCCCCAACCGCACAGCTATCATGACTTCAAGACTACAAATATAAATAGAACAATCGTATCAACAGCCATATATGTGAAGAGTGGCTACGGGGGCGCAATGAAGCGGTTTCTCACGGTCTCGCAAATATTTGAAATTTGTTGCACATGGAGTCACGTTCTGCAGCACGACTCGATCCACGTCAAGGCCGCTGACACAACTGTCCTGTTTATGGAAAGATACTGGCTGCTGCAATGCACCCAGGACTAAATGGGATATTGTATTCAATTACAAACATATTGATACAGACCACGTCACATACATTGCTCTGATCCCAATCTAAGTAGATAAAGCACTGTGTTATGGATTCGAAAACAACAAAGGTACCACAAACACCCATAACCGAGACAATGTAGATAAGCTGTTTTAATTCACTTAATTTTTCACAGGTCTCGATAGCCAATTATTTAGGTATCCGAGTGGTTGGGTGATCGGAATTCGAGACAAGAGACCCGAGTTCGATCTCCATGATACGAGACCAAGGGTTTATTCAACTTATGTACGATTTATATCGTTCGCCTGTATATAAAGACGTCGCCAGGCTAACCACCTGCTACGTGGTCCCAAAAAATCTCTTCGGTGGAATATGGGTCGAAAGGACATAATTGTCAAAACCTCTGTCTGTCTGTGTTGGAAATGGTGTGAAGATATTTTTATTTTTTATAATAAATAAAAAAGATGTATGAATACGAACGGTTGTACACAAATCAACTGTGAATGTCACGACGACGACGTGAGCTCCGCCGGAGTGAGATGTAGAAGACTTCGTGACTCACTTTCGTGTGGTTACCTTTGTTCCGGGAGCTTCTGTAGAATGTAAACATAAAAACACAGAAACAATCGTGTTAAAACACAACTGTTTGCTTTTATTTTTACATGAGAGCTTTATTACTTTTATTATTTTGTAATGTCCGAAATTTTCTTTTGTAAGCAAAGAAATACTTCGTATATTTTTTAACACGCTAATCCTAATACTAGGGTAGATAGAGAGTCCAGACTGTGAAAATCTTTCGATCCACCACTCACGAAGACATTCTTTGGGGCAACGTGATAGGTTTTGAGCCTGTTGCAGTCTTTATGTCTAAGCTAGCTAAAACACGTTTAAAGTTACGATAGCCGTGTGGTTGGGTGGTCGGAATTTCGAGTCAAAAGACCCGAGTTCCATCCCCAGGTGGCAGGCTTGTACCAATGGGTTTTTCAAATAACTTATAAAGACGGCGACGGGCTCACCACCTGTCACGTTGTCCTGAAAGTATAGGTGGAAAGTGTCGGTGGAAGGTCAAAGGGACTTAATTGTAGACAATTAAGACTTCCTTTACCCAGAATTCTGTCTATCCCTGTATTGGGAATTGCGTGAAGATATTTATTACTTATTTTATATATTTATATTTATTACTTATATTATTATATATTATTTACTTATTTTATAAGCTAAGAAAAATCTCATTGGTACAAGACTACCACATGTGGTACAAACTCGGGTCTCTTGACTCGATTTCTGATCACCCAACCATTCAACTATCGTAAATATTTTTTAATACATGTTTTATTGGACATCCGTCTAATCTACGTCTTTTTAGTGCCACGTACTATCTCATTTAAATATCAATATATTTGTCAAGTTATTGTTATAATTCAACAATAATAAATGAGACGTGGTAATAAATGAGTAGTGTTCCAGGTGTACAAAGTAATCGCCACGACTTCATTCGTAGTGTTGCCAGCTCTGAGGGCCCGGTTTCGATTCTCGGTCGTAAAACACTTTTTCTACATCTTCTCCGGTCTGGGTATTTGTGGTACTTTCGTTGTTTTTAATTTCACAATACAAGTGCTTAAGCGGCTTAATTTGGGATCACAGCAACGTATGTGGTGTGGTACCTATCTATATATGTATCTATCTATTTATTTAATCACTTACCATGATGTATAATAATATCCAGACCACGCGACCATTCATATGTACTCCGAAAATATAACACTTAAAATATTACTTATAATAACAATTGTAATTCGTTCCAAATATTCCTACGGAAATTTCAAAGAACACCATTAAAAGTAAGGAGTGAAAGGAGTCGAGAGGGATCGTGTTATGGAGAGCTGCCTCCCGGTGCCTCCATCATAACGTACCTCAACATAAACACGAAATATTTGGCTAACATGTTTATATTGGTAAGGTAATGAGGTCGATCCGTCGTGTCTGCGTTCATCATTATACTGAATAAATATATTATGTTAATGTTGGAATAACAAGTGGAAGCAAGCTATCGCGGTCCGCGGAGATTATGATAACGCCGGCTGCACACGAAGCGGAAACATAACATCAATGTTAGTCTACCGCGGGCTCGCAGGCAGACGTAAACAAAGAGCCTGCATACTCATGTATCTATATACAAACTTTACTATTCACTTATTTCATACTATGATAATAATTTAAGTATGAAGAACGTACAACAAACTAAACGTATAACAGTCAGAATAGCCGAGTGGTAGAGTAATCGGAATACGTTTCAGGACACTTGAGTTCGATCCCCAGGTGGTAGGCTCGTACCAATGTTTTTTTTTTTTTTTCAAAACTTATGTACGATGTATATCGTTGGCTTGGATATAAAGATGGCGATGGGCTTACAACTTGTCACGTTATCTCAAAAATAGCTTCAGTGGAAGGTGGGTGGGAAGGACTTAATTGTCTAGACCTTTGTCTACCTCTGTTTTGGGAACGGCGTTAAAATATTTTTTAAGAACGCATAATATGTGTATTTTATGTTTGAGAGTGGCGATGACTGTCATATACGTCTTTTTTGAGAACAGAGGTTGCTTGTGGGCTGTTCATCTCAGTAAACGGTTGTAAATTATAAAATTTAATTACGCGAAGAGAGTTACTTTTACTGTTACTGCGATATTTTAAAACTCGGATGCAGCGGCCCCTTACCGGTCTCCTTATTTATACAAGGTATTCTTTGAGATGGCCATCTGTTGATAGCTATTTACAAGGCTTTGTCTTTTATAGTTGAAGGGGAAGGGACACACAGTTTAGTTTTCAGTTCAGTCTAAAATATAAAAAAAATACTAAACGGTCTGTACCGTTTAGTATTTTTTTTTTATATTTTAGACGACTTAAGAATCAATACGTAGGTGTCATAATTGTAAATTAAATGAATTTAAATTGAAAATTGTTGGTAAATTAATTTAAATGTACATGTTAACGGATCCAGTAAAGGTGTATGTATCACCACACAGGC
Organism: Sericinus montela; assembly: GCA_029286605.1. Taxonomy (NCBI): domain Eukaryota; kingdom Metazoa; phylum Arthropoda; class Insecta; order Lepidoptera; family Papilionidae; genus Sericinus; species Sericinus montela. The sequence continues at coordinate 267,401 of JAGSMR010000086.1, read as the reverse complement.
ACAGATTCTCTGAAGTTCGAAAGTTAAACATTGACATTATGTTGATACCGGTAGGAACAACACAGCCGCGACTAGGGGTCCCGGCGCGTTATACCAGTTGTTACACCCAACGTTGCTCAGTTTACTATACAGTGCGTCAGAAGAAATAATTAAAAAACAAGAAATTACCTTTATTATTTAATTTTTCTTAATTTATATCTATCTTTCTTTTTAGTCATTCGCCATACCTTGAATGGTTTTTTTTTATAGAAAAGGGAGGCAAACGAGCAGGTAGCTCACGTGATGGTAAGTGATTACCACCGCCCATGAAAACCCGCAATACCAGAGGCTTAGCAGATGCGTTGCCGCCCTTAGAGTGCCCCCCTCCCCAAGAAATGGGGGAGAGGGGTGTGTGGGCCACCGGTTACCTGCACTCACCAGACGAAACGCAGAAGTTTGTTAGACTTCTACTTCACGCCGGTATTCTGTGAGGTCGTGGTACTTACCCCGTCCAGCCGGCCCATCCATGCAACAACAAAAGCTGATGCGTGGCTCTACCACTGAAATACTTACTAACTAATACTTTTTGTATTTTTATTTGTATTTTATTTTTATTTTAGGCATTAAGTATGTTACGTTTATTTTTAAATTGTTTTAGAGAGTTTGCTTGTAAATAAGCATATATTTTGTTACTACGAATGTAAGAATATGATTATTTTAAATCAATTTGCATGCTATGCATAATCGAAGCAATATATGCCGGGCCGTAAATGACTATAAAACCGAATTATACCATGCTTTTCGCAAACAATTTTCTAATTCTTATAACAACGTAACAATAGTAAAAAGACAGCAACCAAGGCTTCAGTCAAATCAAATAATTTATTTATCGTACTTATATGTAACATACATTACATTCATAGATATTAATTTTTGATGTGAAACATCTGTAGCCGCACGTAAAACCGATTTCTGGCGTGGCGACGCATGCCGTGGCTATACAAAGGTATACTAATTTACACCCTATTACCTGAGAATTAAGGTTTATAATTAAACACTGAAATCCCTTTTTTTAATTAATTATATTCATATTATTCATATTAGTGACTATGTAAATTATATTAAGATTTCATTTTTACATGAAAGGTCATTTCCTTATAGTCAAAAAGGTTCAATAATTTTTAAAACGAATAAATATAAACTACCATTAAAATTAGCTGGAGATTTTAATGTAAATTTGCAAAAGCTGAATCAATGCCATTAATGACATTTCTTCAAAAAGAATTTCAATTGCAAATCAACAACAATCCAAAAGAATCTACTACCAAATATAGATGCTGTAATTGTGAGTTATCTTGATAATGTTTCATCCAATACTTTTGTAACGTAATAAATAAATATATAAATATCTTCACGCAATTCCCAATACAGGGGTAGACAGAGGTCAAGTCTAGACAATTAAGTCCCTATGACCCACCTTCCACCGAAGATATTTTCGGGACAACGGGACTTTACTACTACGGGACTTTTGTAACGTAGTTTAGTTATCATCGACCAATCGTCGCAGTAATACTGGCAGAGGAAACATCGAATATAACTATAACTGAAGTCACAGAGAGAGAGAGAGAGAAAATATTTAAATTGTGGCCACTTGATATTAATATCGAATATTTATATTTATATGTTTATTTATCTTCACGCACAATCCCTGACGGGGTAGCCAGAGAGAACAGATCGCCAAGTGTCACGATCCCTACATACTTCTTTTCGCTTCTTTCAGATTCATCATCTTCTTCATACATGCACGTCTAGGTATCCGAATACTCTTGACTCTCCTCTCTTCGAGCAATTTGCTCACATGGTCTTCGAAAGTTAATCTCGGTCTACCTCGACACCTTTTAATATTAACTTTCGCGCTATATATTTTCTTCACCATTCGGTCTTCACTCATTCGCTCAACGTGCCCAAACCATCGAAGCACGCCCTTATCCATTTTTGAGACAAGGTCATCTTTCAAACCTGCCATATTGCGAATCTCTTCGTTTCGCTTTCGGTCGGCCATGGTAAGGCCGCACATTTTACGAAGAGATCGCATCTCCACTGCATTCAACCTGCTTTTATGCTTCTTCTGGCATACCCAGGTTTCGCTGCCATATAACAAAGTCGGTACCAACACTGCGTTATGTATTGCAAGGCGTGCACTTTTCACAACGCCTTGCCTTTTGATTAACGCAGTCAGGGCACCAAATTCCGAAATTCCGACCACCCAACCACTCGGCTATCGTGACTCTAAACTTAGTAGTTTATAGTTTTCTTTCAGTTTCTTTTTCAGTTCAGTAGTGCCGACCCGAGTGCGATCCCCTGGTGTTCCCGTAGCAATGGTTTTTTGTATTTCAAAAACTTATGTACGATTAATATCGTTGGCTCGGACATGAAGACGGCGACGGGCTCACCACTTGTTTTGTCTATGTTGTTTCAAAAATATTTTCGGTGGAGAGTGTGTCGAAAGGACTTAATTCTACTCCTGTATTGGTAAAAGCGTGAAGATTTTTATTTTATTTATTTACTTTCGGTTCAACTTGATACAAATACGGCGTGTGGTAACATCGATGGCATTTCGTAAGCGCTCCCGGTGACATAACAAATCGCTATCGTCCCTCCTCAACTGAGCAAATATTTAGGAGTGAATCCATCAAGTTGGCGATAAGCGTCCGGCGATTCATCTCCCGCCCGCCCGGCCGTGGATCCGGGCCAAGGTCTCCGACTGGGCCGCATCCTTGTCTGCTCGTTTATGAGAAGACATTATTCATGCCGGGTATAGCCAACCAACGGCTGCTTTGTTGTTTCTCTTATTAGGTTTTGTTGGTAGTTTGTTTTACTTCCTATTTACATTCAACTTTGTATAAATATATTCACGACATTTGTAATACTTAGGCAGAAAGAGGTCTAGACAATTAAGTCCTTTCGACTCACTATTCAGCGAAGATAATTTTTAAGTCCTGTCGCCGTTTTCATGTTCAAGCCAATGATATAAATCGTACATAAAGATTGAAAAAACCCATTGGTACGAGCCTACCTTCAGGGGTTCAAACTCGCTTTGATGCTAGGGCTATCGCATCGATAGCCTAAACAGTTATAATATTTACAAAATTTAATATAATTATATCTTATTAATTTTAATTTCTCTAAACATATTTATTAACGCACAATCATATTTCTGAGGTATTGCATTTCACACGTCTCTATCCTCTCACCATCTCAAATATACTCTGAACAGGTATCTATTTCACACATCTAGTGTGATATATATATTATATTACTCCGCATTACAATCTACTCGTTACACACGCACACGCGTGCATTCCACTAATAAATACCAACTGATGTCGATGTACGCATGTCTCACACATTTCATGTTTTTGTTTCAGGTGAGATATCAAGATTATAATCTCTAGCCACGTGCCACGACGGACAGACAAGTCAGTAAGATGTTATTCGTTAATATTATAAGTGGTATGCCTGTTAGATGTTGTAATGGTTCACTGACCGGTGGTGAGCCCGTCGCCGTCCATATATCCAAGCCAATGATATAAATCGTACATAAGTTTTTTGGTACGTGCCGTGGAAATCAATCTCGGGTCTTCTGACTCAAATTACGATCACCCAACCACTCGGCTATCGTGACTACTATAAAATTATTAAATAATGTTATTGTCTGTATAAGTTTCTAATAACCACCAATATAGTCCGATATTGGTTATATTTTCTATATATGTAAGAAAGCAGTAAATCATGACCCACTGTAAACAGAAAAAATACAGTACCGGAAATTTATAATAGCATGTATTCTCTTCTTTATTTTGCAATCATGACTAGAGAGTGCAGGTGTTTTGATTACTTAGGGTCGTCAGATTCATCGTTTGTTTGCCAGGAGCAAGAGTTTTCTGCAAAATTCATCATTTCTGAAATACCTGCTGCATTCAAATAGTTAAAAACGGCTAAACTCGCGTTATAATAATCGGTGTAGGTCCCGACTAGTTTCGGACCTATCGAAGATCCTTCATCAGGGTGAGTGGAATGAGTTCGCGCTCGGCCTCGCACTGGATAGACAAGACACCCGACTACCACAAGATAGTGAGTAATGTCTCACGAAAGTTTTTATTACCTGTATTCGTTTAGTACAGTGAAACAGACCCTCTTTCTTCCATTTCTCATCTCCTGTTCCCCAAATTTATTTTTAAAAAGCTATTCACACCTGTAACTTCTATATCACTTTATTGCCGCCAAATTTCATAACAAGACTCAATTCTCTCAATTCGGAGTAAATGCATGAGAAATAACTTTTTATTGCTGTGTGTCTACACGATTTGATTTAAACATAGCTCGGTCAACCCACAACGTGTACTTACTATCGGAATGTAATCGAGTAACAAAGTGCTCCAGTGGCGCATTTAATGCAGTCGCAGAGAGCGCTACATGCCGACAGCTCGATTCATTCTTCCATCCTCGCTGTGATTCATCACAGTCAGCAGGCCGTGGACCGGCGGAGGAAGCGGTGCAATATGCACTTCACTGCACAGTACTTTGTATTTTGTACACTGCACCGCAAAGTCAAGATACTTTGCGGTGCAGTGTACAAAGTGTTTATAAATTAAAGATGTGCATAAGTGAATATTAATAAAAACCAATTCAATATGTTGTTTTAATTTATTGAGTCGTTTTTTTAAAATAATATAATATATCTTCACGCAATTCCCAATACAGGGGTAGACAGAGGTCGAGTCTAGACAATTAAGTCCCTTCGACCCACCTTTCACCGAAGATATTTTCGGGACAACGTGACAGGTGGTGAGCCTGTCGCCGCCTTTATGTCCAAGCCAACGATATTCGTACATAAGTTTTTGAAAAACTCATTGGTACGAGCCTACCAACTGGGGATCGAACTCGGGTCTATTGACTCGAAATTCCGACCACCCAACCACTCGGCTATCATGACTAATTTTTATTAAATATAATTTTAGGCAAAATAAGAAGAAACGCGTAACAATTGATTAGAATTTTTGAGACTCTATTGAAAAACGACCGTTATTTTACATTTGAAGTTTTTATATAATTATCAAAAATAGAATAATTATAAACACCTTTTATATATTATTTTGTGTACCATTAAGTGTTCTTTAATTTAGTCTTTATTTCATAAAGCAAGGCTTGTTATTTTTGAAGATATTGAAGATGTTCTGAATCGTTTTCTTTACGGTCCAGTTTATACGTAGGATGCACACGGGAAGAGCTTATTTCTCCTCGTAGCTACAAGTAGGAACTATGTTCAGCTTTAGATTTCATACCTGGTATGAATATTAACTATATAATAATAATAATTTTTTTGGCCTTTTATTCATTAACTTTACAAAGTAACAATTTATAGTAAAAATATATGAAGACAGTAAAGAAAAAAGTAAGCTTTTCACCTCTTTTTTTAAACAAGTATTTGTAAGTTAAGGCCCCTTATACGTATAGGACTCCTCCAAATTATTCCAAAGTATTCGGTCTTTAGCCTTTATCATCCAGTTGTCTCCAGCTACCTTTTTTATTTCATCTATCCACCGAGCTCTTGGTCTTTCTCGACCTCTCCTTCCGCTTGGGCCTGGCCATATTGTTTTCTCTTTACTCTTTGGGTCCATCTATCATCTGTCATTCGTGCTACGTGGCCAGCCCATTTCCATTTCTGTCACTTTGTATGTTGGATAGCGTCTAGAACCTTATTTTTCTTTCGTATATCTTCCCTTTTTTGGATGTGTTTTAGCATAATATTCATAGTAATTATCTTCATCGCGCGCTGGTGCTTTTGTATTTGTTTTTTTTGTATTTTTTTTAATATTAACTACACTTTGCCATAATTTTAATGCTTGAAGTATTCGGTCGGCGTGATGCACCACGTACCTTCTTTTACGCAGTTCGTAACAGGCGACAAAGATAAAAATAGCGTCTAATGTGCGTTGTGTCTGGCATTATGATCGCCGATCCGCTTCCCGGGCAGGGTAATTATGACATATCCTTCTTGAGGAGTGGCCTACGAGCGGTTGTGGATATTCTCAAACCGTTGTATATATAAACATGTTATCTATCACACTGTGTGTGTCCAAGAGGCGAAATGTAATTAGCTACTGCCAGATGTCGGGATAACCATCTCGAAATAAGCCAGACCATAATTCAGCAAACGAGTGACCATGGCCATTTCCAAAGATTAATACTTAGTTGTCTGTTATGACAACATTACAAGAAAGGGGTCGCATGTTGTTTGAAATAGTTTGATTATTAATATTCTTCTTTATTAACGGCGATTGGCTCACCATAATTACGTTGTCTCAAGTAGGCTTCGGTGTAGAATGGGTTAAATAGACTTAAACCTCTAGACCACTATCTACCCCAGTTCTGGGAAAATGCGTGAAGATATAGGCAATAATATTGTAACATGAAATATGTCTCTAAAAGCTTCAATAAAAAGGATCGAATAGACTTAAATATCTAGACATCTGTCTACCACAGTTCTTGAAAATGCGTGCCGTAAAAGTAGATGCAAAAAAACTTATAAAGTAAGAAATAAAATGCTTTTTATTTTATTTATTTAAAGTATCAGTTCGATGGGCAGAACTCATAAAAATTCGAAAATCTTCATACGAATGTTCGTTCACATCTGTTTGAAATATTCGTTATTCGAACCAGCGACGTGACACGAGCGACGTCGAGCCCGTTCTGTGCAAATACGGTTGCATTAGCTTACGTCAGTGTATCACGGAGCAGATATTCATACGGCTCAATTCAAATAACATACACTCCGTCAGATTGTTTGAATGTTATTCAATAAACAAATTGTGAATGCTATAAAAAAATTAAATTTATGTTATATTTTATATAAATGCCACGATAACCGAGTGATTGGGTGATCACAATTCTAGTCAATTTACCCGAGTTTGATCCCCAGATTGTAGGCTTGTACCAATGGGTTTTTCAAAATTTATGTGCGATTTATATCGTCATCTTGGACATAGAGACCGCGACTTGCTCATCACCTGTCACGTTGTCCCAGAAATTGTCTTCGGTGAAAATCGGGTCGAAATTACTTTATTGTCTAGACCTCTGTATTGGGTGAGATACTTGGTAAAATACTTTTTAGCAAAATTATCTTATTTTGTCTTTCTAAATAGACAAAATATGCCATAAGAAGCATAAAAGCAGGTTGAATGCAGTGGAGATGCGATGACCGACCGAAAGCGAAACGAATAGGTTCGCAATATGGCAGGTTTGAAAGATGACCTTGTCACAAAAATTGATAAGGGCGTGCTTCGATGGTTTGGGCCCGTTGAGCGAATGAGTGAAGACGGAATAGTGAAGAAAATATATAGCGCCAAAGTTAAAATTAAAAGGTGTCGAGGTAGACCGAGACTAACTTTTGAAGACCATGTGAGCAAATTGCTCGAAAAGGGGATTGAGAGGGGTCAAGAGTACTCGGATACCTCGACGTGCATGTATGAAGAAGATGATGAATCTGAAAGAACCGAAAGAGGTATGTAGGGATCGTGACATTTGGCGATCTGTTCTCTCTGGCTACCCCGTCAGGGATTGTGCGTGAAAATAAGTAAATAGACAAAAACAATTTCCAAAAGAGGCAGAACTAATACAGAAAATAAAAAGAAAAACAACATACAGGTCTTCTTTATTCTTTAGCTCTAGCGCCATATATCATAAAACAAAAATCTTTTATAAATCGCAAAATTATAACCTCTAAGTATTTTTCGCAATTTATTTTCGTCATAAAATAAAATACCCGCACAATACATACCCGGAGCATTGTTGTCGTAAAGGGCATTAGCTAATAAAACTCGATCTCCTAATTCGCGAAAAACAAAGGAAATGTTGAGTAAATTGGGAAAATGCGCAACTCGGCAACCAAACATGCGAATTGTCCTTGAAGCAGGCATTGGTAGGGCGGCCATGCGCTTTGTTACTTGTCGGAAATTCGTTAATTTAAAGACAAGTTGTTAAATTAAAGAGAAAACATGTTTAAAATTTCAGCTGACAGGGGTGGGATTCGAACCCGCGACCTCTGACATAGCGTGGGATTCCAACCCGTGACCTCAGGCACAGCGTGGAATTCGAAAGCTGTAAATAAAGTTTCTCTATAATTTAGTAAGAACAATTTTAGCATAACTAATATGCTTGAAAAGTCAATAAAATTTCAAAATTCAAATTTGGGGGAATGTTATTAAATTAAAATTTAATATCGTGTTCCGGGTTTATAAACTTGATTTTAATAATGTTTCTATATTTTGCTATGAGTTTTATTTATTTAAATCGGTATGATAGAATGTTACAAAATTACGCATGCGAAAACAGTATATATCAAAAATATATTACCTGTTCCGCAAAAAAAGAAGACTGTCCATACGAGAGACACTGATACGTGAACTACTCCTCAACAATGCACCACCTCTGCACTCTTTTAAGCTTACCTATGGTAACATAATTTTATACTATCTCTGTAATAACAAAGTTGAGTTTATTAAATACTTTTAATTAAATTTCTCCCAGTTAAATATAGTTGATTCAGTGGACAGAATTAGATGCAACCTTTATCGTATGAGATTCCACCTGAAATCGGATAGTAAAATCTAAAATGTCATAAGCAGGAGATGTAATAATCCTATTCGTTATAATAATATCTTCATGCAATGGCATATTAGACACAGAATGCTCAATACTGGTGTAGATAGAGGTTCAGACAATTAAGTCCTTTCGATTTTCACAGAAAATATGTTTTTGAGGCAACGTGATTGGTGGTGTGTCTTACGCCGTCTTTACGTCCAAGCTAACGATAAAAAGTACATAACGTGAAAAAACCTATTAATACAAACCACCTGGGGATTGAACACGGGTCTCTTGACTCGAATTCGAGCACCCAACCCAGCTATCGTGGCAACTTAATGCTGTTCGACAAATACTAAAATTACTTTAGAGCACATGGTCACCCCAGCGAGGCTGTGTCCTCACAGTTATGTGAACATTCGCCTCAACATTTCGCCGTTGGCGAAACCCTTACCGTATATCAACTTTGTGTAAGAACATTCCGGAAAGCTTTGATTTCTTTTGTTCGATTTCCTTTAGTGTTCAGAAAGGATAATAATTCTCTTGGCACCGTTATTTTACTATAGAATAATTACATCATTATGTAGAAGTACAGAAAATTGCTACCTAGATGTTGCATATTTCCTTTTTATATAGGTCACGATAACCGAGGATGAGTGATCGGAATTCTATTCAAATAAATAAGTAAATATCTTCACGTAATTCCCAATACAGGGTAGACAGAGATCTAGTCTAGACAGGTAAGTCCCTTCGACTCAACATCCACCGAAAATATTTTCGGGACAACGTGGCAGGTGGTGAACCCGTCGCCGTCTTTATGTCCAAGCCAACGATATAATTCGTACATAAGTTTTTGAAAAACCTATTGGTACGATCCTGCCAGATAGGGACCGAACTCGGGTCTCTTGTCGAGAGATTTCCAGTCAAGAGACCAGAGTTCGACCCCTGGTGACAGGTTTAAATCGTTGGCTTGGACACTGCTCACTCTTCACTGTTGGCTCACCAACAAGTTATCCCAAAAGTGTCTTCGGTGAAAGGCGAGTCGAAAGGACTTAATTGTGAAGACTGTTGCTGTCTTTATCTTTATCTTGACTATCGCTGTCTTTCCCAATATTGGAAATGGCGTGAAGATCTCTTTTTATATGTGGCGCACTGCAGTGAGGTGAAACAGAATGTATGGTCCCGATCCCTGTTATCTCTGCTTGGTATCCTCGTCTATATCAGTTTCAATTAAGTTTACGAAAACTTTGACCACGCTCAGCACTTAGATCATATGTCGGAGAATACAGAGCCGGTGCTGAGAACTGCTCACTTCCCCATTTCATTAATAATAATGTTATAATAATGATTGTCAGGCCGCTGGTAGCCCAGATGCAGAAAGCTGCTCTTCGATACCACCCGTATCGTTCTCCTACCGAGAGCTTCTGTCTGGTTTGATCAAATAACCAAACAAAAGTATCCACGACTAGAGTACAAACCAGTCCTAGTCTTTAAAGGCACCGACACAACCAATTAGGATCAAATTGTTTGCCTATTCGATAACCATCAAGCTAAATTTATTGGTATTTAAAACGATATAAAGATAAAGTGAACCAACATATTTTGGATGCAATCTGCATAAAAAATACCCTAATAGTCCAGGAGGAGTTTATCTATTTCGCAATTATAATGAAATTTGGTGAATTTTTATAATAATAAATTACAACTAAATACATACTTAGACAGATAAGTACAACATCACAAACATCGCTCTGACCCCAAAGTAAGCAACTTAAGCATTTGTGTTTTGGAATCCGAAACAAGTCACGATAGCCGAGTGGTTGGGTAGTCGGAATTTTCAGTCAAGAGAACCGAGTTCGATCCCCAGGTGGCAGGCTCGTACCAATGGGTTTTTCAAAAACTTATTTACGAATTCGTCACGTCACGTAGTCCCGAAAATGTCTTCGGTGGAAGGACTAGACCTCTGTCTACCCCTGTATTGGGAATCGTGAAGATATTTATTTATTTATTTGAATCAGAAACAACGGAGGTACAACTAAAGTATGTGCACACTAAATTTCGCCTGACACCTTAGTAACTGGGTAGTAAATTATATGTGGAATTATAAAGAATGACGCAGAGTTTCTTTAGGGGGTGGGTAGACATTTATCAAATTGTGGGGACTTCGCCCCTCTCCGATCCGTGGCGTGCCACGTTCACTAGCCACGTCGATTTTTCCGCGACCTCATTACGTCTCCGCTGACAAAAAATCTGACACATTATTAATGTAAGTAGATTTGTTTGATGGACGCAGTGGGTTCAGCCGCTACATAGCTAAGGCTGGCCCGAATATGTGTAATATGTCGATCTAATTTCGATGTGCTGATTTTAATTTTTTTTAAGTATTTTTCAAGAGGATCACGATAAACAAAAAATGTGTTTTTTTTTTTATCAAATTTACATGAAATTTAGATTTTAAAATAATTTTGAAGTGACTGAATCTAGTTCTTTCTATAACACTAGCGTACATTCGTTAGGTAGACATAAAACAAAACCATTTCGTAGAATTGAACTAACCGATTAAATTTCAAATGGTTTACGAGCAGTGAATGATCGTAAAGCATTGCTGGGGCCAAAAGCCACGCCCGCTCCCAAGCCGAGCTAGGTCTTAAGCAATGTGTGCATTGGCAACTGTTAATCCAATGTGGGTTGAACCAGGCATTGTTTATAACTGACTTCAGTTTTGAATATATCTTATAAATCTAGAAATAAACTACTTATAAAAAAGAAATAATAACTATATATAACTTTAGATACATTTTATAATTCGTTTGTTTTCAAGATCCTATTTGGAAGATATTTATATTTTTCTGTGATTTGTGTATACTGTTTTATGACTTCACATACTTTGTAATCTTTAATAATACTACTGTAAACTATTATTGTATTAATGCAAGATTAAATATGACGCATACATTCCTTATGCCATACTACATTATTTGCTTTGCAACTTCGTTCATGCACATACATACATACATATCGGCCTATTATAGTCCACTGCAGGACAATAGCCTCTCCCATAGGAAGGATTTGCCACAATCGCGACGCTTGGCAAGCGGGTTGGCGATCGCAGTACCAGACCACTCGCACCTCAGACGCTGCTGCCCATCTTCGGTCTGATATAACGATATTCTAGGCTGTATCCCTGAGTCCCTCTTACGACATCCTCGAGAAGAAAGGGAGCAGCAAAATTCTCACGCCATTACCACTCGGACTCATGTGTACATTTTGAAATTATTTTTGATTTTTTTGAGTAAAAGCCCATGAGGGTGGCATCACTCTCACTACCACAGGTAAAAAGTATTCATCTAATTCCTGGTTCAGTTTTCTTCGACATGAACCTTTATTCTGTTCCAGACTGTAATCTATCTCTGTGCCTATTTTAATCCGGATCCCGTTAGAGGTTTTGGCGTGATTGAGTAACAAAGATCCTTTCGACCTTCCAAACTTTCACATTTATGACAGCGGTGAGAAATAAAATAAAACTTACGACACGCAATAGTCAATATGTCAATTCTGTGTAAACAATAAATAAATAAATAACGACGTTTACTTTCTTTAACAATAATGCATACGTAAGTAATTTTTGGAGTATCCTTTTAAAAAAAATTATGCTTGTAGTAGGAGAATCCGCATTTCGATTACTAGTTTAAATGTAAATTTTAAACTCAAAAGTAAATTCTAAAATTTCTTAAATATGCAAATTCTCTTTTATTAATATTAGAGGGGTAGAGCCACGCATCAAGTTTTGTTGTTGCATGAATGGGCCGGCTCGACCGGGGAAGTACCACGACCTCACAGAATACCGGCGTAAAGTAGAAGTCTAACAAACTTCTGTGTTTCGTCTGGTGAGTGCAGGTAACCGGTGGCCCACACACCCTTCTTCCCCAATTATTGGGGAGGGGGGCACTCTAAGGGAGGCAACGCATCTGCTAAGCCTCTGGTATTGCGGGTGTTCATGGGCGGCGGTAATCACTTACCATCACGTGAGCCACCTGCTCGTTTGCCTCCCTTTTCCTATAAAAAAAATTTTAGTAAATAAAATATATATGCATAAATAAAATATCAGCTTCTTACTTAAATGTGCATCGTAGTCGACGAGCGTGGGCCTCATTTATATGCCTCTTGTCCGTTTTATTCCGACGCGTATAGACACATGCTGGCGCCTCCATAGCCTATTCTATTGTAGTAGCCCAACTTACAATACATTTTCAATTAAATTCTTCGTTTATTTTTATAGATATGAGTAGTGTCACTATTTTTAATGTTTTATGTGTTCTGTTTTAATATTATCTCTGTATGGTAGATCCCACACATTATCACAGTATCGCTATGTTCCAAAGGATTATGCCATTTCCATTCCTTTTAATTTAAGCCAAACAAGCTAGGATTGTAAAACCCTGTTGTTAAGTCAACAACATGAGACAGCGGTGGTAGACTACAGCCTTCTCAATCATCTAGTGTGATGACTTACTCAAAAGTGTTCGTAAGCACGCCAAAGATGACACCTCAGAAATAAAACTTCATTGTAAGTGAGAGAATTCATTCTTAAATATGCTCAATTAAATTATTGCTGAGTGGTATTCTGAGTTCGAGTGGAGAGATTTGATTTCGGTCCCCAGATCGTGGGTACGTACCAAGTAGGGTTTCTCAAAACTTTTCTTCGATTAATGTCATTGGCTTGGACGTAAAGACGACGACAGGCTCACCACCTAATTTTGAATCACCTTGACCCAAAAAATTCCTTCGGTAAAGAAGATAGAAATGACTTGATTGCCTAGAACTGTATTGTGAATGGAGTGAAAATATATTTTAAATTATTATAAATTGTTGTCTTTTCTTCAACTCGCTTTTTTCTATGTAAATTATTTGATTTTCGAGCTAAACCAGCGATTGGGTGATGAAAGCTCATTTCTCTGTTCTGCATGATTCTTCAATGGCAAACCGAGTTCTATTACTCTCTGGCAAACCTCAGGTTTGTACTTAGTAGTATCATTTATGTAAAATATTTTTTAACTACTGTTTCATTTACATTTTACTGTCGCCGTCTACGTCTTTAAAACTTTTTTAATTTACATGCATGTAACTCAGAATTATGTCTAAAATGACAAATAAATGCCGCGCTGCCGCAAAATATTCATAAGATCCGGCATGAGCCAGTCTGCGGCGCGTGTCGCCACCGCTGCCCGTCACATAAACATGTCGCTGTCGTAATGATATTATTCTTTAATACCATATCATTCCATATATATTCACTAAATGATAGTAATTTTTCTCTGAAGCATGTTTATCGGGTAATGATATTGACGTTTAGTATGATAATATTGAAAGGTTATATACTATTCAGCCGCATACTTATTTTGTTAAATATCATTGTTACATATCGTCTACAATCTTTATTAGCATAGTGCTTTATTTATTTCTATTCTGGTATCAATATTGTGTGAGCAAGACGGCTTATACCTGATTAACCAGTTGTCAGATCAGTTGTTATAAATTGAATTAAAATATAAAATAATAATTATATCTGCACGCCATTCCCAATACTGGGGAAGACAGAGGTCTAGTCTCCACAATTAAGTCCCTTCGACCCTCCCTCCACCTAAGATATTTTTGGGACAACGTGACAGATAGTGAGCCTGCCGTCTATATGTCCGAGTATGTAGGTTTTTTGAAAAACCCATTAGTACGAGCCTGCCACCTGGGAATCGACTCGGGTCTCTCGACTCGAATTCCGATCACCCAACCACTCGGCTATCGTGACTTTATTGTGAGCTAAAATATAACTTGATATAACAGTAGAACAGTCCGTTTCAGGTACTTAATAGACTTAACCGTTATTTTCCGAAAATTCATTATTATAGAGGTTAGTAGTTAGTGTAAAAGTACGTTGAAACGCTAAAAGGCATTAATCAGCGTCATCGCTAGATGATGCCTTACCAAGGCGAAACACGTGTCGTGTAATTTTCAGTTGCGACGTAAATTACATAGTGTCCAGTGCAGTGGTGGTGCTGATGGTGTATTTTATAGAATTAAGACTGTAAGAGAGTGTATTGTTCTTCTTAACTCTTACTAAAAGTGGAACAATTAATTACGCTCAACTGTGAAATGTTAAAAACGTAAAATATTTCTAGTAAACAACAAAGACTAAAGAGAAAAAGTTTTTAAAATTTTAATCCCAAAAAATTATGATTTTTTTTATTGATTTTAAAGCATGTAAGTTATGCTGAACTTTTTGTTATTAAATTAAAGAGAAAAAATGTTTAAAATCCCGCCCATGCCTGTTGAAATTTGAAACATTTAGTTTCTCTTTAATTTAATTCCAAAAAATTGCTCAATAAATTGGTTCGCGTATCTTATTAATGTTTCATGGCTGTAATGAATGAATGAATGAATGAACGGTGCCGAAAACAGGCAGCTTTGCCATGGTAATGCAAAAATCGCGCATTTGTCACTTATAATTAAATATAACAATAGTAAAAACATATAAATATAGACAAGTTCTACGTGAACTAACATTTAAAACGGTAGTAAAATAGTAGTGCACTGTGCCAAAAAAGGAAAGCCACTCGCGTATATTCCAGGGTTGAATCCTGGCAGGTACATGCTAGCCATGATTTTCAACGCCCCTTTATAATACATAAATGTACATTCTATACACATGATATAAATATAAATATGTACAAACAAATAAAGGATTAAAATATTTATTTGATGTGGTACGTACGCATAGCAGCGACTACTGATCTATACATAAATAAATAAATAATAAATACATATAAAGACAGGGACAACATCACAATATACATCACATATAAGTCGATTTTTAGTCACTGAAATATTAACAAAAAAAGTTCTAAAAAATCTTCACGCCATACCCAATTCTGAGGTAGACAGAGATCTCTACAATTAAGTCCTTTCGACATGTCTTCCGCCGAAGATACTTTTCGGGGCAACGTGAAATCTGCCCGTTAGCCGTCTTTATGTCCAAGCCAACGATGTAAAACGCACGTATATTTTTTGATAAAAACCCCTGGAGATTAATCTTGTGTCTCTTGACTCGAATTCCGATAACCTAACCAGTAGGCTATGACTTATTCGTCGATAATTTATGTTTCTGTAATTGTAATTTACAATAAAAGCAAATCTCTTTCTAACAATAGACTATACTTCATTCTATTATAGTAAAATTTAGTGAATTACCCACCGAATAAACTCAATATTCAGCATAAAAACAATATTTGAATCCGTATTCAGTATTGTGTTTATTCTTCATTCGAGTCTCCTATCTCGATAACAAACAAATATGTATTCTCTTTTCTGTGTTCACATACAAATGGCTCCATTAAGGATAATCAATTACGTCTAGACGCGTCCGATCTTACTAAGTGGTACTCCCCAATTCAATGATACGGTCCATTCATGAACAGACCAACGTTTAGATAAAGTTAATATTTTTAACAAAGTTAATTTATTACATAGGCATTATATCTAATTTACAAGAGAGATATGGATGGTACACGTCGATACATGTTTGTGTTGTAAGACGGGAACTACTTACCGTTTATTAATTTTTTTAAAAATTCGAATGATATAATATTTAAGTGTGTTTATCTGTGTATAATGTGTATGACTATCGATGGTCGAGTGGTTGGGTAATCGGAACTTGAATCAAGCGACCCAAATCTGAGCGGTGCTCGAGGTGTTTTCTTAAACTTACCGTTGGCTTTGACATAAAGACGGCGACAGGCTTACCACCTGTCACGTTGTCCTAAAATGTCTTTGGCGAAAAGTGGGTCGAAAGTATTTGGTATTTATCTAAAGTGTATGATAGTTTAGGGAGGTCGTGACTAACTTCATGATTTGAATTTAGACCACCTAATCATTCGGTTATCTAATCCTATCTTACAATCATTTAATGGTACTAATAAAATCTACATATATAAAATTAAATTCATATAACGATAACAGACGTCGTCGCGTATTGCTTTCCTTCATAAAATTCCCTTTTTTTTTTCGTTCGATAGCTATGTGAGCATGAGGCTATAATCGAATATATCCGGACGTGGATACAATATTAACGTGGATGTATGTAAAATGGATCCCACGTGCTCGGATAAATCTGACTGCGGTTCAACGAGTGCGGAGATAGCGCTCCGAGGGTGGTCCGGGGCCCGGTGAATATTTGAGCGACACTGTTGTTCCACTATCGGAAGCAACGGGTTCCGTATACATACCGATTGGAAATTTCAAAGCTTAAATTAGTTTCACAGTGCATACTACATAGTAACAAAACGTATATATTAAACGATTTACTATATAAGCAGTATGCGTTCATCTTTGAAATATAAATTTGCGTGACTTAGGTAATCATCAAAGAAGTCACGATTGCCGAGAGTTTTGGTGGTCGGAATTTCGAGTCAAAAGATCCGAGTTCGATCCCTGATGGCAGGCTCGTACCAATGTTTGTTACTCACAAGGTAGGTACAAATATAACGATGGCAATTATCAATCAACATTTATAGCAGAAATTTAAAAACATTGTTAACTCACTAATCATTTAGGTGAAATTTCAATTCATGATTTGTTCATTAATCATTTCATTGTTTGATTTGTTATTATTGTGAACGGTGTATCTGAAAGAAGCGTAAGAGGTATGTAAGGATCGTGACACTTGGCGACCTGTTCCCTGAGGCTACCCCGTCAGGGATTGTCCGTGAAGATAACTAAGTGTGAACGGTTTAATTAAGTGTACATAATTTTATGGGTTACATATAAAAGTTAATTAATATTAGTAAATGCATATGCACTATCAAAACAATGTCGCCCGCTGGGGACCCCTAGAGCACTAAACCCAGCGGAGCGGAGTCCGAAGCAGACAATCGGATCGCAATAAGCGATTTATCTGATAACATTCGTTCTCGGGCCGCCGCCGCGGGACGCCTTATCTCCAGCTGCAAGCGAGTCACTGATCGGACGAAAGCACTTACCATGAGTGCTGCATCTAAAACTATGTATACTCTAACATATGTTTTATATATTTACAAAAAATAGATAAATAAATATAAATATCTTCACGCAAATCCCAACACTGGGGTAGACAGAGGTCTAGTCTAGACAATTAAGTCCCTTCGACCCACCTTCCACCGAGGATATTTTCGGGACAACGTGAAAAATAGGACTAAAAAAATCTCTTGGTAACTGATGATTGTAATCCGTGGCTCCTGGACACAGCTACTATGGAAGATTACGTAGACTAAGATGGAATAGTGACTTACTTTATTTACTATTAATTTATAGTTACATATCATCTTGACTGGAAAGCCATCGATATGAGATAATGGTTTTTTTTTTTTTCGTTCGATAGCTATGTGAGCATGAGGCTATAATCGAATATATCCGGACGTGGATACAATATTAACGTGGATGTATGTAAAATGGATCCCACGTGCTCGGATAAATCTGACTGCGGTTCAACGAGTGCGGAGATAGCGCTCCGAGGGTGGTCCGGGGCCCGGTGAATATTTGAGCGACACTGTTGTTCCACTATCGGAAGCAACGGGTTCCGTATACATACCGATTGGAAATTTCAAAGCTTAAATTAGTTTCACAGTGCATACTACATAGTAACAAAACGTATATATTAAACGATTTACTATATAAGCAGTATGCGTTCATCTTTGAAATATAAATTTGCGTGACTTAGGTAATCATCAAAGAAGTCACGATTGCCGAGAGTTTTGGTGGTCGGAATTTCGAGTCAAAAGATCCGAGTTCGATCCCCTGATGGCAGGCTCGTACCAATGTTTGTTACTCACAAGGTAGGTACAAATATAACGATGGCAATTATCAATCAACATTTATAGCAGAAATTTAAAAACATTGTTAACTCACTAATCATTTAGGTGAAATTTCAATTCATGATTTGTTCATTAATCATTTCATTGTTTGATTTGTTATTATTGTGAACGGTGTATCTGAAAGAAGCGTAAGAGGTATGTAAGGATCGTGACACTTGGCGACCTGTTCCCTGAGGCTACCCCGTCAGGGATTGTCCGTGAAGATAACTAAGTGTGAACGGTTTAATTAAGTGTACATAATTTTATGGGTTACATATAAAAGTTAATTAATATTAGTAAATGCATATGCACTATCAAAACAATGTCGCCCGCTGGGGACCCCTAGAGCACTAAACCCAGCGGAGCGGAGTCCGAAGCAGACAATCGGATCGCAATAAGCGATTTATCTGATAACATTCGTTCTCGCCGCGGGACGCCTTATCTCCAGCTGCAAGCGAGTCACTGATCGGACGAAAGCACTTACCATGAGTGCTGCATCTAAAACTATGTATACTCTAACATATGTTTTATATATTTACAAAAAATAGATAAATAAATATAAATATCTTCACGCAATTCCCAACACAGGGGTAGACAGAGGTCTAGTCTAGACAATTAAGTCCCTTCGACCCACCTTCCACCGAAGATATTTTCGGGACAACGTGAAAAATAGGACTAAAAAAAATCTCTTGGTAACTGATGATTGTAATCCGTGGCTCCTGGACACAGCTACTATGGAAGATTACGTAGACTAAGATGGAATAGTGACTTACTTTATTTACTATTAATTTATAGTTACATATCATCTTGACTGGAAAGCCATCGATATGAGATAATGGTTTTTTTTTTCAAAACTTACTATTTTGTATTGGTATACATTGTGTTTATTTAATTTTAGTTTGGTATTTTTCAAAATGGTATGTATGGTCCTACTGTTTATAGGTAGCCATTACAATAATGAACAATGAAGGTCCGTAGTTCTATTCTTAACGTACCATCAGAAAGAAAGAGGGCGATATATTCTTATGGCATTAAATTAAAACATACAAACATGTCATATTCCCATGTCACGATAACCGAATGACTCGAATCGGAGTTCGATTCCTAGGTGGTAGGCCCGTAGCACTAGGTTCTTTCAAAAGTTATGTACGATTTGTATTGTTGACTTGGACATAAAGGCGGCGACAGGCTTACCACATGTACACGTTGTCGTGACAAGTGGAAAGCCTGAGGCGTAAAGATATTTTTTTAAAGAAACACTTATCCTAAATTTATCATACGATCCTAAATGCTTATGAAATGCAAAATGCGTCCTACTGAACTTTTGATTTTCTAGTCAGACCATTACGATTAACATATGGGGTTGTATTGAGCGTGCACTGACGAGGGTGCGCGCCCGTCGGCCGCCATTGATCAACATCAAGTTATTGCAAGAAATATGAGCTTCTGTCGCCTCCTACACTTTGATGGCATTCTGATTTTTTTATAAAGAATACTGGCAATGCCAAGTAACATTACTAGTATTCCTTCTAAAAACTCCAACTAAGCTTTTGTCTGGCGTGGTTTACAATAATTGTCTAAGAACAGGCACAAACCTACGACGTTATGTTTCGCAGTCTGCACACTAAACCATTGGGATAATGACGCTTAAATTGTATATGTTATAATAATAAATAAATAAATATCTTCACGCAATTCCCAATACAGGGGTAGACAGAGGTCGAGTCTAGACAATTAAGTCCCTTAGACCCACCTTTCACCGAAGATATTTTCGGGACAACGTGACAGGTGGTGAGCCCGTTGCCGTCTTTACGTCCAAGTCAACGATATTCGTACATAAGTTTTTGAAAAACCCATTGGTACGAGCCTACCAACTAGGGATCGAACTATTGACTCGAAATTCCAACCACCCAACCACTCGGCTATCGTGACTGTATTTGTTTATAGAGATATTTGATGAGTACGATAGCCGAGTTGTTGGGTGGTTGGAATTTCGAGTCGAGAGACCCGAGTTCGATCCCCAGGTGGCAGTACCAATGAGTTTTTCAAAAAACTTATGTACGAATTTCATCGTTGGCTTGGACATAAAGACGGCGACAGGCTCACCACCTGTCACGTTGTCCCGAAAATATCTTCGGTGGAATATGGATCAAAAGGGACTTAATTGTCTAGACTTGACCTCTGTCTACCCCTGTGTTGGGAATTGCGTGAAGATATTTTTTTTTTTGATGAGTACGAGACGCTTAATTGGTTATAAAGATATTAGTTCAATTTGACTTTGCAAATGCATGTATAAAAATACATTCGACACCAGATGACATACATAACCACCATCGATAATTACGCAACAGGTGTTTCATCACAAAACAAGGCATCATCAATTGAGTGTGGTGTTTAGCCTATTCTATTAACTAGCGTTCGCAATTTCTACAACTGATTTCATGTTATATGAACTCGTAGTCTACTTAATTTAATCTTTTATTTTGTTTTAATAATAAATTAAAATAATACTTTGTTATTTAATTAAATATCTCTATAAACAAATACAGTCACGATAGCCGAGTGGTTGGGTGGTTGGAATTTCGAGTCAATAGTTCGATCCCTAGTTGGTAGGCTCGTACCAATGAGTTTTTCAAAAACTTATGTACGAATTTCATCGTTGGCTTGACATAAAGACGGCGACAGGCTCACCACCTGTCACGTTGTCCCGAAAATATCTTCGGTGGAATATGGATCAAAAGGGACTTAATTGTCTAGACTTGACCTCTGTCTACCCCTGTATTGGTAATTGCGTGAAGATATTTTTTTTGATGAGTACGAGACGATTAATTGGTTATTAGTTCAAAAAAAAAAGATATTAGTTCAATTTGACTTTGCAAATGCATGTATAAAAACACATTCGACACCAGATGACACACATAACCACCATCGACAAATACGCAACAGGTGTTTCATCACAAAACATGGTATCATCAATTGAGTGTGGTGTTTAGCCTGTTCTATTAACTAGCGTTCGGAATTTCTACAACTGCTTTGATGTTATATGAACTCGTAGTCTACTTAATTTAATCTTTTAATTTGTTTCAATAATAAATTAAAATAATACTTTGTTATTTAATTAAATAATTAAAAAAAACAATGCATCATGTAGTCGTTGCATGATTGATTCTCTAATCCCAAAGTAAGTAGCTAATGCACTTGTACAGTTGTAATAATGTAAAAGTGGTCTTCTAATTTGACCGATTCGAGAATAGAACCCGGTGTGTACTCCACTCGTTTGCAGAGGTCGTCCATCAATCAAAAATCGTTACATCTAGTCACAAGGGCAATGCGGTGTGGTAAGATAGAGATCTATAATAAGATAGAGACCACGAAAATTGTAATGGCAAACCATCATGAAAGATACCAAACAAAACGTGTAACAATGTTAAGAGTACATTTATCCTAAGTGCGTTTATCAAGAGGATGATGGAAGAAGACGCGGAAAAAGGAGCATTACAAGAGAACGATGCGGTCTCTGCATCACTGTGGTATTGTACGTAACTTAAGCGGACGGTATACGGGGGTATAATTGTCAGTATCAGGTACTGCGTAAGCAAATCCGTTAGCCAAGTGTCTCATGATTCTTGCGGACGAGGCCTACGGTGGACTTTTATAGGTACCTGAGCAACTAACTAAATATGAAATCGAATTTAACTTATACATTGTAAAATGAGATAGTCACCATGGCCGAGTGGTTGGGTGATCGGGATTCGAGTCAAGAGACCCGGGTTTGATTCCCAGGTGGTAAGCTCTTCGTACTAATATTTTTTTAAACTTATGTGCATGTGTTGGCTTGAACATAGAAACGGCGACAGGCTTACCACCATTCACGTTGTCCCAAGAAATGTCTTCGTTGAAAGGTGTGTCTTTATTGTCTAGACCTCTGTCAATTGCAGTATTGGGAATGGCGTGAAGATATATATATTTTTTTTCACTGTATAAAATATAACGGAGCTTTACAAGACTAACTTTAACAGATACTACCAGCTGTGTAAATTTGCGCTTAACCTAAGAAGCCCTTGCATTAATAGTGTCTGCGGTACCACTGATAGCGTGGTGTGTCCTAATCCCGTGAATGGAGTTTAATCCAATTTGCAACTCTGCGCTACACTAAGATGTAAAAGCTCCTTATTCGGTGTAGGCCTACAAGTTGTAGGGCCGTTTGTCCACAATCGACCGTAACATATATTACTTTTATACACTCGGACATATACATAAATGGAACATCTTAACAGTGATACTGGATGAATTTACATAGAATTTCTAAACTGAATTACAATTTTATTAGTTAGTTGTATAATACCATTTGTAGTTGTAGTTAAGCAAATTTAAAAGTGCGTTTGCATGTTTGAATAAAGTTTTAATAAAAAAAGATATGTGATTGAGTTTAGTTTATATTCAATGAATCATTAAATATAAGCTTTTCAGAAAGAGCATTTGCAAAAATCATTTACGAGTATGAATGTTACATAAAAGCTCAAATACAGAAAAAAATATTTTAGCGTTACCGTAATGTATTCGAATGATCTTTTAAATTATCCGACGTCAAAACAACCGGTGAAGATAAATGTCATATTACATTCCTAATATGCTTTCACACTTTTAAAAATAATCGGGGACCCGCGGGGCCGCCGGCGGGGACAATAAATCGTGTCGCGTTCAAAGGAACTTTCTCGTTTGATTTAGAATCGGGCGCGGCCGCGACCCGCTCGCTGGCTGCGCACTCTGCTGCGGCGGCTTATTTAATTTTGAAGTCAATGATCAAGTATTTCCTTATTGAATGATGATCCTATCACATCCTGAATGATTATAATATGGTGGCGTAGGAATTAGACAGTGCCGCCCAATATAAAATGAATGAATGTATATACTTTAATGAATACCACCACAAAACATAGACACTTATGTGGGCAAATACCTTCGTTCAAAATGAAAAAGCTTCATACCCTTTGCAACACAGCCTTAAGGTTTAAAGGCTCTACTCTGCCTTCAAAGCTTAAAGATTGAACCTTGAATATTCTTTTAAAAGATTGAATATATTTCGATTCTTCGTAAGCGCATGACTTCACACTCAATATCGTACCGTTACCGTGTCGTAACCTTCAAATGCTTCTCAGGACTTTTCTGTAGTAGACTCATGCAATTGCACGGACGAGTGACGTCGGGGCAGTCGTTAGTGTATCGCCTGGGAATGGACAGCTGCTGTGCGTTATTTAATAGCAGTTAGGGTAGCCACGCCGTCTTTATGTCCAAGCCATCGATATAATTCGTTCATAAGTTTGTGAAAAACCCATTGGTACAAGTTCCCCTGGGGATCGAAATCGGGTCTCTTGACTCGGAATTCCGACCACCCAACAACTCGGCTATCGTGACTTTTTACAAATATATGTATTTGTTTCGATAAATAACTTCTTTGATATAAATATACTCAGACGATGAACAATTTAACTTCAAACTGCTATAAAACTGAATAATTAAAAACACTCTGAAAACATAGCATTGTTATCAACAGGTTTAAAAAATTAATTAAAGAAAAGCTTTATAGGAAGGGTTATTATAATATAAATGAATATATTAATGACAGTAACCCCTGGGAATGAGGTGATCGCTCCCAAGCTATTTCTAGAAAATATCACATTATATTTGTATAATATAATAATATTGTTAAAAATATTGACCAAAAAAGAGGATACCTACGGAGTTTCTTTCGCCTGTGTCTTCTCCCTTAGAGGAACCTCATTATGAAACAGTGGTAGATTAAAAATGACTATCGATAAACGAATGTATGTTCTTATGTCGATCAATAAATGATTTGATTTGATCAGTTAGAATGGGAAATTTGGAATCGATTAGACCCGTAGACGTTGCTCATTATCACTGTATTGAATAAAAAAGGATGTTGATTTCCAAATTGAAATCACCTTTTAAACAAAAAAATAAGTGTTTTTGTTAAAATATATTTATTTGTTACAGAGATAACAAATAGGCAAAACCAACAAATAGGCAAAAGTATAGACACACATATACACGGACACACAGACAAACACGTTAAAATTTTAACACTGCTTGGGGTACTAAGAATAAAAAAAAAAGTTTTAATAATACAAACTTAAAAAAGTTTTGTACTGTAAATAGAATGCGCTTAATTGGTTCAAAGGTAAATTCCAAATTTTTTATTAAAGTTTTTGCATTATGAACTAAAGTCCAGGCGTTTGACTAAAACTAGCTAAGTTGAGCTATAAATGCGAAACTATAAAAATGCTCTCTCGTCCCTCAGGTGCAAGATGGAAAGTCCGTAATTAATCTGTCCATCTGTATCTCTCAAACTACGGCACGTGGTATATGCTCTAGACTATGCCGCCTCATGCCTCAAAAAGTCCACTGCAGGACATAAGACTCTACCGAAAGGAATTTTTGTAATAATTTCTACGCTAGCTGATTGGTGAACGCTGTACTTGAAACTTCGTACCTAAAACTATGTCATATTGAACTAATTATGATCTGGTATATTCCTAAATTGTCAGTCAAACCTCTTAAGACGTTCACAAGAGAAAGGGAGACAATTTTATATCTACAATACACGGCAGACATAAATATGTACAACCATTTATATTAATACTGCTAAAATTTGTAACTATAAACGATATCGCTAAATATGAAATACCTGCCAAATTCTTAAAGCGGATAAAAATCATATGCACCATCAATCGGACGGGTAATGTGACTAGTGACGCTGATGGCATGGAGGAGCTGACGTAACGTAATGAGTGTACGTATCAGCGGGATCATTATCTGAACCTCGGACCACGTTTAATCTCTCGTTCATCTGTACAGGCTTAATTATCAGGCGACTAGTTTCTAGGAACTATTTAAGTCACGCTGTGCATGAGCTTTAGATGAAAATCGATGCCGAAGGCTTTAGAAGCCTGGCATTAAGCTTATTCGGCGAGCCATTCGTCCAACTGCGATATATTGCAATTCTTTCCGTTAGATTTATAATAGTCTGCTTTTATTTGTTATTATTCTATGTTAAAAGGCATGCTGCTCTTGTCGTTATTAAATAAATAAGAAATTTGAAAAATCTACTGATCCGATCCCGCTTGAGTCGGTTAATTTATTTTAATTTTCCATTAAATTAATTTTGTGTAAACGTGTTCAACAATTAATTTTAATGCAATGCAATTTCACCAAGTGACAACAATTACAAGTATAAATTATAAAAATATCTACGCGCATAGGCGATTGACTAACCACCTGTTACGTTGTCGCAAATTCTCAAATTGGTGGGTCAAAAGGACTTAATTATCTAGACCTCTGTCCACTCAGTATTGGGTTAAAGGAGATAATGATAATAATAAGTAACAGGGATCGGGAAAAGCAAGGACAGCAGTGTTTGATAGGCATGATGTTTAGTACGGCAATCGCCAGACTTACTTCAGCTGTAAAAGTAAATATCCTAATGTAACATACCCTTACAATAGAAACAAATAACAATTTTACGCGGCCGCCGCTTTGAACTCTCCTCTATTTATTTTTCATATTCATAGCGCATAACGCCAAACAAAACAAAGTCACATCAAAGCCGTTTTTAAACGTACCAAAAGAAAGATCTCCGAGGCGGAAACAGCCCTAAAAGTGCTATTAAAAATAAAGAGTGCGCAATAAAAACAATAAGGAAAACATAAAGTAATACCCAGGAGTATATTGCTCTTTGTTACACGACACAAATCTTGTCGGTCTCCGCGAACGGCCGCATAAAGACGCACAAAGAAGGCGTATCAAAACTTGGTAATCCCATCCACGCGCTCGTTTCGCTACATCCTGAACTTGCTGGGCACGCGTGCGGCATACCCGGCCGGACCCGACCCCGCCCGCATTTAAATGCGATCATTACCCGGATCCCACTCGCGTTTTATATCCTCCGCTGTCCCCGTTCAAATAGACCATCGTTAACTCAATAAATAAATACATTAGGGTACTTAGTTTTTTTTTCTACGAAGATGCAATGGAGACAATAGCTACGTTAAGGTACTTTTTAGGTAGACATAGGTCTAGAAACTTATGCTTTTTCAACCCAACTTACACCGTAGCTTGGATTTGGGATATCTTGACAGCCGCGATAGGCTTACCACCTGTCACGATATTCGTATCCATGACAACGGTACGGTTACTTTGGAATATTTATACATAAGTAAATATTTATTATTATTTTAGTCTCATCTAGCTGGACTCAAGCTACTTTACCTGTTAGATTTGGAGGTATCGGTATAAGAGAGGTTTCAAATATTGCGCTGCCGGCTTTCCTTGCCTCCGTACACAGTGTTCATGATTTGTGACGTAAAATTCTTAAGAATGATTTGGACTTGACCTTTGCTACCGAGGCAAGAGAAGTCTCTGTTCCGGCGAGGATATTCCACTGGAACCTAACTCACAACAACGGTGGGATATCCCGTTGGTTCAGAATGTGCAGAAATGCTTACTGAACAATTTTCACTGTGACAGAGACCGCGCCCGCTTTCTAGGTGTTTCGACAAAGGAATCCAGTTACTGGCTACATGCTTTACCATCAAGTAACCTTGGTACATTACTAGATAACGAAAGTTTATGTATAGCTGGAGGAATACGATTGGTAGCATCGATTTGTCAACCACATCGATGTCATTGTGGCAGCGACGTCGACGAGTTAGGCCTCCACGGACTTTCATGCCAAAAAAGTGCCGACAGACTATCTCGTCACGGTTCCTTGAATGAAATCATCCGAAGGGTTCTTGTTTCCATAAATATTCCATCGGTTTTAGAGCCTTGTGGAATATTTAGAGGATGGTAAGAGACCCGACGGCTTGACTTTAGTCCCTTGGGAGAGAGGCAAGTTTTGTGTGGGACGCAACTTGCGTCGATACATTAGCGGCCTCTCATATCAAGGGTACTTCGATAAGGGCCGGGGCGGCATCAGAGGCAGCTGAATCGGGTAACTGGCGTAAATATGAGTCTTTGAAAGGAGACTATATAATATATTTGTTCCATTTGCCGTAGAGACAATCGGTCCGTGGGGTTATTATTCGATGTTAAAAGGCATGCTGCTCTTGTCGTTATTAAATAAATAAGAAATTTGAAAATCTACTGATCCGATCCTGCTTGAGTCGGTTAATTTATTTTAATTTTCCATTAATTTAATTTTGTGTAAACGTGTTCAACAATTAATTTTAATGCAATGCAATTTCACCAAGTGACAACAATTACAAGTATAAATTATAAAAATATCTACGCGCATAGGCGATTGACTAACCACCTGTTACGTTGTCGCAAATTCTCAAATTGGTGGGTCAAAAGGACTTAATTATCTAGACCTCTGTCCACTCAGTATTGGGTTAAAGGAGATAATGATAATAATAAGTAACAGGGATCGGGAAAAGCAAGGACAGCAGTGTTTGATAGGCATGATGTTTAGTACGGCAATCGCCAGACTTACTTCAGCTGTAAAAGTAAATATCCTAATGTAACATACCCTTACAATAGAAACAAATAACAATTTTACGCGGCCGCCGCTTTGAACTCTCCTCTATTTATTTTTCATATTCATAGCGCATAACGCCAAACAAAACAAAGTCACATCAAAGCCGTTTTTAAACGTACCAAAAGAAAGATCTCCGAGGCGGAAACAGCCCTAAAAGTGCTATTAAAAATAAAGAGTGCGCAATAAAAACAATAAGGAAAACATAAAGTAATACCCAGGAGTATATTGCTCTTTGTTACACGACACAAATCTTGTCGGTCTCCGCGAACGGCCGCATAAAGACGCACAAAGAAGGCGTATCAAAACTTGGTAATCCCATCCACGCGCTCGTTTCGCTACATCCTGAACTTGCTGGGCACGCGTGCGGCTTACCCGGCCGGACCCGACCCCGCCCGCATTTAAATGCGATCATTACCCGGATCCCACTCGCGTTTTATATCCTCCGCTGTCCCCGTTCAAATAGACCATCGTTAACTCAATAAATAAATACATTAGGGTACTTAGTTTTTTTTTCTACGAAGATGCAATGGAGACAATAGCTACGTTAAGGTACTTTTTAGGTAGACATAGGTCTAGAAACTTATGCTTTTTCAACCCAACTTACACCGTAGCTTGGATTTGGGATATCTTGACAGCCGCGATAGGCTTACCACCTGTCACGATATTCGTATCCATGACAACGGTACGGTTACTTTGGAATATTTATACATAAGTAAATATTTATTATTATTTTAGTCTCATCTAGCTGGACTCAAGCTACTTTACCTGTTAGATTTGGAGGTATCGGTATAAGAGAGGTTTCAAATATTGCGCTGCCGGCTTTCCTTGCCTCCGTACACAGTGTTCATGATTTGTGACGTAAAATTCTTAAGAATGATTTGGACTTGACCTTTGCTACCGAGGCAAGAGAAGTCTCTGTTCCGGCGAGGATATTCCACTGGAACCTAACTCACAACAACGGTGGGATATCCCGTTGGTTCAGAATGTGCAGAAATGCTTACTGAACAATTTTCACTGTGACAGAGACCGCGCCCGCTTTCTAGGTGTTTCGACAAAGGAATCCAGTTACTGGCTACATGCTTTACCATCAAGTAACCTTGGTACATTACTAGATAACGAAAGTTTATGTATAGCTGGAGGAATACGATTGGTAGCATCGATTTGTCAACCACATCGATGTCATTGTGGCAGCGACGTCGACGAGTTAGGCCTCCACGGACTTTCATGCCAAAAAAGTGCCGACAGACTATCTCGTCACGGTTCCTTGAATGAAATCATCCGAAGGGTTCTTGTTTCCATAAATATTCCATCGGTTTTAGAGCCTTGTGGAATATTTAGGGAGGATGGTAAGAGACCCGACGGCTTGACTTTAGTCCCTTGGGAGAGAGGCAAAGCTCTTGTGTGGGACGCAACTTGCGTCGATACATTAGCGGCCTCTCATATCAAGGGTACTTCGATAAGGGCCGGGGCGGCATCAGAGGCAGCTGAATCGGGTAACTGGCGTAAATATGAGTCTTTGAAAGGAGACTATATAATATATTTGTTCCATTTGCCGTAGAGACAATCGGTCCGTGGGGTCCCCGCGCGATGCAGTTTCTAAAGGAATTGTATCCGCGACTTATCGTTGCCGCTGGTGATAAGAGGGCTGGTTCTTTTTTCGCTCAACGGTTAAGTCTAGCCATTCAACGTGGAAATGCAGCCAGCGTTCTTGGTACCATGCCACGAGGAGTAGGGCTCTACGATTATAATAGTTTTTAGTTAATAAGTATTGTAAATATTAACATAATTTTTTCTGTAATTAAATATTTATGAAAATAAAGTAAATATTCTTATTGGGACTCATATCATTCTCGCCTCTATCGAATGACGAATGCGTTCCAAATTGCAGCAACAACTGTTGTTTTTCTGTCTAAACCAGTATTGAGAAAGAATGGGAAAGAGAAAACTTATTCTCGTACTCGATAAAATTTTTTTTGTTCACACAATTTCCCACCCTAAACGACTCCCTTTCCGAAGCTTGTTTGGGACATACCAGATTAATTCACGCTTAATTTATTATAAATACTCCTCGTGGTTTTTAAAGTGAATAATTTCTTAAGCAACAGATTTACCTCTTAGTTACCATATGGTGTCCTCATAAGAATATACCTCCCCCCTTTCTTACCGTGGGTGCCGTAAAATGTAGCTACGAGAAAAATCATAAGAATACTGTCGATAGGACAGATGGCTGCATAACCATCTCAAAAAATTACAGACCAAAATAAGCAAATCGACAGCAGTGTCTAACATACAATCTACAAATCTGTTTTTTTTTAAAGAAAAGTTTTTTTTATAGAAAAGGGAGGCAAACGAGCAGGTGGCTCACGTGATGGTAAGAGACATAGCAGATGCGTCCCTTAGAGTGCACCCCCCCCCCCCCAGTATTTGGGGAGGAGGCTGTGTGGGCCACCGGTTACCTGCACTCACCAGATGAAACGCAGAAGTTTGTTGGGACATACCAGATTAATTCACGCTTAATTTATTATAAATACTCCTCGTGGTTTTTAAAGTGAATAATTTCTTAAGCAACAGATTTACCTCTTAGTTACCATATGGTGTCCTCATAAGAATATACCTCCCCTTTCTTACCGTGGGTGCTGTAAAATGTAGCTACGAGAAAATCATAAGAATACTGTCGATAGGACAGATGGCTGCATAACCATCTCAAAAATTACAGACCAAAATAAGCAAATCGACAGCAGTGTCTAACATACAATCTACAAATCTGTTTTTTTTTAAAGAAAAGTTTTTTTATAGAAAAGGGAGGCAAACGAGCAGGTGGCTCACGTGATGGTAAGAGACCCGACGGCTTGACTTTAGTCCCTTGGGAGAGAGGCAAAGTTTTGTGTGGGACGCAACTTGCGTCGATACATTAGCGGCCTCTCATATCAAGGGTACTTCGATAAGGGCCGGGGCGGCATCAGAGGCAGCTGAATCGGGTAACTGGCGTAAATATGAGTCTTTGAAAGGAGACTATATAATATATTTGTTCCATTTGCCGTAGAGACAATCGGTCCGTGGGGTCCCCGCGCGATGCAGTTTCTAAAGGAATTGTATCCGCGACTTATCGTTGCCGCTGGTGATAAGAGGGCTGGTTCTTTTTTCGCTCAACGGTTAAGTCTAGCCATTCAACGTGGAAATGCAGCCAGCGTTCTTGGTACCATGCCACGAGGAGTAGGGCTCTACGATTATAATAGTTTTTAGTTAATAAGTATTGTAAATATTAACATAATTTTTTCTGTAATTAAATATTTATGAAAATAAAGTAAATATTCTTATTGGGACTCATATCATTCTCGCCTCTATCGAATGACGAATGCGTTCCAAATTGCAGCAACAACTGTTGTTTTTCTGTCTAAACCAGTATTGAGAAAGAATGGGAAAGAGAAAACTTATTCTCGTACTCGATAAAATTTTTTTTGTTCACATAATTTCCCACCCTAAACGACTCCCTTTCCGAAGCTTGTTTGGGACATACCAGATTAATTCACGCTTAATTTATTATAAATACTTCTCGTGGTTTTTAAAGTGAATAATTTCTTAAGCAACAGATTTACCTCTTAGTTACCATATGGTGTCCTCATAAGAATATACCTCCCCCCTTTCTTACCGTGGGTGCCGTAAAATGTAGCTACGAGAAAAATCATAAGAATACTCAGAACTATCGACAGATGGCTGCATAACCATCTCAAAAAATTACAGACCAAAATAAGCAAATCGACAGCAGTGTCTAACATACAATCTACAAATCTGTTTTTTTTTAAAGAAAAGTTTTTTTTATAGAAAAGGGAGGCAAACGAGCAGGTGGCTCACGTGATGGTAAGAGACATAGCAGATGCGTCCCTTAGAGTGCACCCCCCAGTATTTGGGGAGGAGGCTGTGTGGGCCACCGGTTACCTGCACTCACCAGATGAAACGCAGAAGTTTGTTAGACTTCTACTTCAGGCCGGTATTCTGTGAGGTCGTGGTACTTCCCCGGTCGAGCCGGCCCATTCATGCAACAACAAAAGCTATGCGTGGCTCTACCACTGTTGTGCGTGGCTCTGCCACTGATAAAAGCCACTGGTACAGCAATCGCCTAACCGCTTGCAAAGCGTGGTGATTATTAAGAAATCCTCTTGCATAACGGAGGCCTATGTCCTGCAGTAGACTTTTACGGTACGTTATGATGATATGAATGTATCTCTATGAAAGTATCTTCACGCCAGGAAATCTCTTCACGCCATTCCTAATATAGGAGTAGACAGAGGTCTAGACAATTAAGTCTCTTCGACCCACCTTTCACCGAAGATGTTTTTGAGATTACGTGATAGGTGCTGAGACCGTCGTTGTCCGTGTCAGCAATATAAATCGAACATAAGGTTTTTCTCTTTTTTTTAAAACTGGTATGACTACCACCTGGGGATCGAACTCAGGTCTCTTGACTCGAATTCTGATCACACAACCACTCGGCTATCGTGACTATACGTGGGTATTATCTTAACTTCGAATTTGTTATTTGTTTTCATTTTTTGAAAACAAAGAAAGAATTCTTCATATATATTAAATAAATAAAAGGAAGACACAGACAGAGACAGAGACTTTTGACTCTGCGGTCGCTCATCGTAGAGTCTACTCGCTTGAGAATGCCTTGTTTTGAGGCGAAACACGTGTCGCGTTTTCGGTGGTGGTATATGTTACCTGGTTTGAGTGTAGTGGTGGTGGTGGTGCATACAGTGGAATTAGTGCATGCATCTGTGGGAGGGAGGGTGGTGCTCTTCTTCTCTTCGGACCAGGTAACATATACCTTTTTATATTTGCATGCGGAGGGTTGCGAAGTAATTTTTTCAATAACAACTTTATAATGAATTTCCGCAAAGTAACGCCTGAGTCAATTAACTATCTTAAATAAAAGAAGATTCGCTGCTTATGTTTATTGGTAAAGTTTATTGAAGAAATAAAGAGGAAAAATTTTGAATAATTTTAGGCACAAAGGCCACTCTCTATATTTCTGTTCGAAGATGTGTAAATTTTTGCAAACAAAGAACAGACACCGGGCTTCGTTACGCCGCGCACATTTCGGGTGCCGACGATTACTGCTAACTGTAGTCTTAAAATATGTTAAATAGGTGCCCCCCGGGTGGGGCGGGTGGCGAACGTCTCTGCTTTTCATCTCGGGGGGATGCTACGGCTACATAATTTACGAGTGAAAAATTATGAAATCCAAGTGTGAAGCATTTGATTAAGTTCATAGACTTTGGAATTAGAGAAGAAGAATTGGAACACTTACTTAAACTTAAAATTAGTTCGCGAGATAAAAAAATATTGTCACGCCATTCCCTACACAGAGGTAGAGAGAGAACTAGACAATTAAGTCCCTTCGACCCATCTTCCACAGAAAACCTTTTTGGGACAACGTTACAGGTGGTGAGCCTGTCGTTGAGTTTAGTGGGTTCAAGCCAACGATATAACAGTATAAGTTTTTGAAAAACCCGTTACTACAAGCCTTGGGGATCGGAGTATTAACTCGAATTTTATCATCCAACCACTCGGCTATCGTGATTTGTAAATATTATTTTGATATCTTTGAATAAATTCATTAATACAAATTTTTGCATATTTTTATTGTTACATATTATAATAAGTCACGATAGACGAGTGGTTGGGTGGTTGGAATTTCGAGTCGAGAGAGCTGAGTTCGATCCCCAGGTGGCAGGCACGTACCAATGGCTTTTCAAAACTTATGTACGAATATCGTTGGCTTGGACATAGTGGTGGTGGTGGTGCATACAGTGGAATTAGTGCATGCATCTGTGGGAGGGAGGGTGGTGCTCTTCTTCTTCGGACCAGGTAACATATACCTTTTTATATTTGCATGCGGAGGGTTGCGAAGTAATTTTTTCAATAACAACTTTATAATGAATTTCCGCAAAGTAACGCCTGAGTCAATTAACTATCTTAAATAAAAGAAGATTCGCTGCTTATGTTTATTGGTAAAGTTTATTGAAGAAATAAAGAGGAAAAATTATGAATAATTTTAGGCACAAAGGCCACTCTCTATATTTCTGTTCGAAGATGTGTAAATTTTTGCAAACAAAGAACAGACACCGGGCTTCGTTACGCCGCGCACATTTCGGGTGCCGACGATTACTGCTAACTGTAGTCTTAAAATATGCTAAATAGCGCCCCCGGGTGGGGGCGGGGTGGCGAACGTCTCTGCTTTTCATCTCGGGGGGATGCTACGGCTACATAATTTACGAGTGAAAAATTATGAAATCCAAGTGTGAAGCATTTGATTAAGTTCATAGACTTTGGAATTAGAGAAGAAGAATTGGAACACTTACTTAAACTTAAAATTAGTTCGCGAGATAATATAAAAAAATATTGTCACGCCATTCCCTACACAGAGGTAGAGAGAGAACTAGACAATTAAGTCCCTTCGACCCATCTTCCACAGAAAACCTTTTTTGGGACAACGTTACAGGTGGTGAGCCCGTCGCTGTATTTATGTCCAAGCCAACGATATAAATCGTGCATAAGTTTTTGAAAAAACCCGTTACTACAAGCCTTGGGGATCGGAGTATTAACTCGAATTCTTATCATCCAACCACTCGGCTATCGTGATTTGTAAATATTATTTTGATATCTTTGAATAAATTCATTAATACAAATTTTTGCATATTTTTATTGTTACATATTATAATAAGTCACGATAGACGAGTGGTTGGGTGGTTGGAATTTCGAGTCGAGAGAGCCGAGTTCGATCCCCAGGTGGCAGGCACGTACCAATGGCTTTTCAAAAACTTATGTACGAATATCGTTGGCTTGGACATAAAGGCGGCGACGGGTTCACCACCTGTCACGTTGTCCCGAAAATATCTTCGGTGGAAGGTGGGTCGAAGAGACTTAATCGTCTTGACTAGACCTCTGTCTACCCCTGTATTGGGAATTGCGTGAAGATATTTATTTATTTATTTATTATTACATGTCTTAAGATGCTTAGGAAAGAGGTGCCGTTTTATCCCCTGCTTAATAGTCTTCCTTTCGACAAACTTTTCACCAAAGCCGTGAGAGGAGGTCCAGTAAATGATCATTATCTTTATACACTAACAAAAAAGCTAGGTTAGGTAGTGAACTACGAAAAGTGACTCACTTTTTGTATAGAGAGTTTAGTGCCTACCATTCATGAACTGGTCTAGATTCAAGCATTGCTTAGTTTTAGTGGTAAGCAGGAATATTGTAATGTATATTATTAATAATAAGAAACTGTTAAATGGGATGATCGTGTTATTTCTTTTTATATATATTTTAAACCCGTCCCACAAATATCTTCAGTGGAAAGTGGGTCAAAGGGACTTAATTGTCTAGACTAGGCCTCTGTTTACCCCTGTGTTGGTAATTGCGTAAAGATATTTATTTTATATTTTTTATTTTTAAACACTACCGTGTGGTAACGGTGTAAGAATGATGCCACTCCCTTTCTTCCCATGGGTGTCGTAAGAGGCGACTAAGGGAAAGAGCCTAGAATATCCTAATGGCAACCGATAGATGGCAGGGTAACCATCTCTAAAAATGTCAGCCCAATATAATCCGATCCTTTGATGGGCAGCAGCGTCAGAGGTGCGAGTGTTCTGGTACTGCGATCGCCAATCCGTCTAGCGTTGCCGTGGCGATTATGGCAAATCCTCCCCTTGGGAGATGCCAATGTCCTGCAGTAGACTTTAACAGGCCCTATGTATATATGTATATATATTTTTAAACATGTAAACACTTGACATAACTGCTATCAGCACTCATTAGTTCATTCACCTTTCCTGAAGTGTTCCGAAAGGAGACGTGGCCGAGTTTTATTTTGGCAACGTTTCCTAACAGTCAGCGTTGTTTAAGATTGGCTCGAGCGTTGCAGCTTTATTAAGCCTTAGCCTAACAGTGAGGACTGAAACGGAGCTTTGCCAAGTGTTGATAATTAAAGAGAGCTAAGATATTGCTGAACAAGTTTACATGTGTAATTTCACGCCATTCCCAATACTAGGTTAGACAGGGGTCTAGACAATTAATACCTTTCAACCCACTGAAGTAATTTTTTGAGATAACGTGACACGTTGTGAGCGTCTCGTCGTCATTAAGTCCAAGGCAACGATATACCCTCGTACAAACGTTTTAAAATCACCTATCGGGTCTCTTGACTAGCATTCCGATCTCCCAACTACTTGGCTATCGTGATTTGTAAATATTATTTTGATATCTTTGAATAAATTCATTAATACAAATTTTTGCATATTTTTATTGTTACATATTATAATAAGTCACGATAGACGAGTGGTTGGGTGTTTGGAATTTCGAGTCGAGAGAGCCGAGTTCGATCCCCAGGTGGCAGGCACGTACCAATGGCTTTTCAAAAACTTATGTACGAATATCGTTGGCTTGGACATAAAGGCGGCGACGGGTTCACCACCTGTCACGTTGTCCCGAAAATATCTTCGGTGGAAGGTGGGTCGAAGAGACTTAATCGTCTTGACTAGACCTCTGTCTACCCCTGTATTGGGAATTGCGTGAAGATATTTATTTATTTATTTATTATTACATGTCTTAAGATGCTTAGGAAAGAGGTGCCGTTTTATCCCCTGCTTAATAGTCTTCCTTTCGACAAACTTTTCACCAAAGCCGTGAGAGGAGGTCCAGTAAATGATCATTATCTTTATACACTAACAAAAAAGGTAGGTTAGGTAGTGAACTACGAAAAGTGACTCACTTTTTGTATAGAGAGTTTAGTGCCTACTATTCATGAACTGGTCTAGATTCAAGCATTGCTTAGTTTTAGTGGTAAGCAGGAATATTGTAATGTATATTATTAATAATAAGAAACTGTTAAATGGGATGATCGTGTTATTTCTTTTTATATATATTTTAAACCCGTCCCACAAATATCTTCAGTGGAAAGTGGGTCAAAGGGACTTAATTGTCTAGACTAGGCCTCTGTTTACCCCTGTGTTGGTAATTGCGTAAAGATATTTATTTTATATTTTTTATTTTTAAACACTACCGTGTGGTAACGGTGTAAGAATGATGCCACTCCCTTTCTTCCCATGGGTGTCGTAAGAGGCGACTAAGGGAAAGAGCCTAGAATATCCTAATGGCAACCGATAGATGGCAGGGTAACCATCTCTAAAAATGTCAGCCCAATATAATCCGATCCTTTGATGGGCAGCAGCGTCAGAGGTGCGAGTGTTCTGGTACTGCGATCGCCAATCCGTCTAGCGTTGCCGTGGCGATTATGGCAAATCCTCCCCTTGGGAGATGCCAATGTCCTGCAGTAGACTTTAACAGGCCCTATGTATATATGTATATATATTTTTAAACATGTAAACACTTGACATAACTGCTATCAGCACTCATTAGTTCATTCACCTTTCCTGAAGTGTTCCGAAAGGAGACGTGGCCGAGTTTTATTTTGGCAACGTTTCCTAACAGTCAGCGTTGTTTAAGATTGGCTCGAGCGTTGCAGCTTTATTAAGCCTTAGCCTAACAGTGAGGACTGAAACGGAGCTTTGCCAAGTGTTGATAATTAAAGAGAGCTAAGATATTGCTGAACAAGTTTACATGTGTAATTTCACGCCATTCCCAATACTAGGTTAGACAGGGGTCTAGACAATTAATACCTTTCAACCCACTGAAGTAATTTTTTGAGATAACGTGACACGTTGTGAGCGTCTCGTCGTCATTAAGTCCAAGGCAACGATATACCTCGTACAAACGTTTTAAAATCACCTATCGGGTCTCTTGACTAGCATTCCGATCTCCCAACTACTTGGCTATCGTGACTGTGTGTAATTTAATTTCTTTATTCACTAAGAAATGAAGGACTTCCTTCTAAGGATACAATTAACAAGCGTGAGGCTCTCGCGGGCACTCGGAGCCCGCCAGCCGCCAGCTCTTGCTTATGTTTCGTTGAATTAGCGAGAAGAAGGCTTGTTGTTACAAGACAGCTTTCGGAAGGTAAGCACTCAACACTGTTCTAGTTTAAAGTAGCTATTTTAAGCAGAGGTTCCTGAATTTTATAGTGTTTAAAAGTTTTGTTTTTCATTTCATCAACAAATCTTAATCAAGGTTGCTCTTCCTTACCGAGGGTGTGGTAAAAGGGCTACTAAGGGAAAGCTATTAAAATGGCGCTGACTATCCGGGATGTCAGGATAACTTATTTACTTACTTACTTATCTTCAAGCACAATCCCACACGGGGTAGCCAGAGAAAACAAATCGCCACGTGTCATGATCCTTACATACATCTTTCGCTACTTCGTGCATGCTCCTCGGTATTTGTAACCGTCTTCGTAAATAAGGATCGGTCTACCACGACCATTTTTATTGTTAACTTTCACACCATATATTTTCTTCACCATTTGGTCTTAACTTATTCGCTAAAGCCATCGAAGCTCGCTCTTATCAATTTTAGGGATAAGGCTATCTTTAGAACCTGCTATATTGCTTATAACCATACATGTGTACATACAATAGCCATCTCGGAAACACAACCCCAAAATAAAAGACTGATGTCGAACACCAACGACTAAGGTGAGAAGTATTTACTCCGTAAACCCAAGGTACCAAATTTTCAGGCGTCTTAAAAAATACATAAGTTTGCTATTATTTGAATTCCTTCCGACGCACCTTTCAAAGAAGCCTATTTAGAAAAACTTGGCAGGTGGTGAGCCTATCGCCGTCTTCAAGTCCAAGCCAACGGTGCAATATACTTACTTTTTGTTGATAAAAAGGTATAACTTTTTATCAACCTATTTTTAAGTGATAAATATCGATAAATACTCATATATACTTAAAAACTTCAATGATATGAGTCGAGTAAAAATTAAATTTATCACACAACATTTTCGGCGGGATTCGGATCCGCAACCCTTAGCTTCGTCAGGCTCACCAACTTGGCTATAAGACTGTAATCGTTTACATACTTTAAAAATTAACAAAAGAAAGTAATAGATATTAATTACAGCAACAAATAAAACATTAATACGCAGTCACATACAAATCCGCGCGGCACAATAAACGCTTTAATTACAATCGCAAGCTCCCCTTCCCTTCACAGAGCGGAGTCTGTTGAATTAAAAACAAGGGCAATAATTATTAGCCCCGGGCTAACCAACCCCGCGGGCCCACTCCCCACGCACCCAGTAATGATACACTTCGATTAAATACTTCAAAACAACACTTTAATACATTCATGGAATATAAATTATTTATGGCTTGATTGCTATTAACAAGTCAAAATTCATTTGAAGTTTTTTATTGTAAGGGATATAAGGAAGGAAAAATTTTATTGCAAGTTATGATTATTAATAAACACATAAAAGGTGTATACAATCTTGGGTTTTAAATAATTTTTCCAATTTAAATATATGTAAATGCAAAGACACAAAGCATTTTAAATGCTATCTATATCTATTAAGCTCTTCATGTTATAGTAGAAATGAACCAAAGTGAGTAAGAATACTTAAGATTAACGTACAATGCAATCTGTCGACACTTGTTACTCTACACGCTCTCACGACACTTGCTGACACTTGCCTCGAGAGGCCGACACTCGGTGTCTCGTGGAATTAAGAACGAACATGCTGTAAAGTGCCGTGTCCTGAGATAAGTGCGCAAAGAAATAAAACCACGTCATTTAATGAAACTGAAGGTTGCTTTGATTTAGTATAAATCTAAGTTTTGATTTAATTCCCTTTCAAATCACATCAAATAATTTATTATATATCCGTCACACAACATCCGTCGATCGTCCTTTTTTAATCCACCACCGTTTCGTACTCTAACGAACTTCTCATATAATGAAAAATAAACAGGCGAAAGAACCTACGTGGGGTAACTTTTTAGTAATTTTTTTAACCAAGGAAATACAATATTGAACATAGAATGTTTAGAAATTACATAGGAGCGACCAGATTATTCCCAGGTATTTTATTAAGTTTTTCTTTAATCTTTACGCAATTCCTAATACAAGGGTAGACAGAGGTCTAGTCTAGACAATTAAGTCCCTCCGACCCACCTCCCACCGAAGATATTTTCGAGATAACGTGGTGAGCCCGTCGCCGTCTTTATGTCCAAGTCAACTACATAATTCGTACATAAGTTTTTGAAAAATCCATTGGTAATCTTAATAATGGTAATTGATAATTTGAAAAATATTGAACTTGTTAAAAAAAATAAATGATTTTTATTTTTGTTATTGTAGGTTGAATTGACTTAAGTGTCTAGACTAGACCTCTGCCTACCCCAGTATTGAACGAACGGCGTAAAGATACTTATTTTATCTATTTGTTATCTCACCTTTTTGCCATAGACGCCTGGTACGACACCCACGGAAAGTGAGGGAGTAGTATTAATGTTACGCAGATGCCACACAGCTAATTATTATTTATTTAAATAATGATACGTTAATAAAATACGCAGCCATCACAAGCAACTAATTTACGTAATATAATTTATGGTGCGGCCAATAAATCAGTCGTGGCGTTTGTCAGGACGTGCAATTCCGTGGAAAGGCGCAAGGCTCACGGACTGAAAACAGCTGCGCGCGACATCTCTCCACCGCGGGGATTACCCGTACGTCGCTTGATGTTTACGTCATCCACGTAGTTGTTCCTTATCAATTTTGCACCGTGTGTTCGCCCGAAACTAAACAACGGAGTTCGATCCCCAGATGGTAGATTCGTACCAATGTTTTTTTTAACTGATATCATTGGCTTGCACTTGAAGACGACGACAGGCGCGCCACGTGTCACATCGTTCGAAAAAATTTCTTCGGTGAAAGGTGAACCCGAAACGATTTCATATTCCTCTGTCTACCCCGGTATTGTGAATGGTGGGTAAAACAATATGCATTTCTATATTTACTTTTATTAAAGCCATGTTTATATCATGTTATAATTTTTGATATATGTATATTTGAGGCAGGTACACTCTTCGGAGCGGAGCTGGCTCTATTATCTGAAATTACGGGGGCTCAAGACGCCCCGGGCACTACACACAATAAACGTAAATTATACATAATTAGATTCCTCAAATTACACAGAAATATGAGTTTATTAACGTTATAATTCCGAATTTTTAACGCTATTTGTGTGTGTTTATTGTAATCATATTTAACAATCCATTGAGCATGCCTTTGAGACTTAAATACCCACTGCCGGATAATATAGGGTAGATTTTTTAAGTAATAAAACTAATTACTTTATTATAGAGCCTAGTGGTCAGTTCGCAAGTTTTAGAATGCGAGTGACCAAGATTCGGGCCCGGGCCGGCTCCGCCAAAAATTTTAAGTGCTAAATTTGTCACATACTCTGCGGTGAGTCACTATAGCCGAGTGGTTCGGTGGCAGGCTCGTACCAATGAGTTTTTCATAAACTTATGTACGAATTATATCGATGGCATGGACATAAAGGCGGCGACGGGCCCACCACCTGTCACGTTGTCCCGAAAATATCTTCGGCGGAAGGTGGGTCGAAGGGACTTAATTGTCTAGACTAGACCTCTGTCTACCTCTGTATTGGGATTTGCGTCAGGATATCACCATTTCAACGTCCAAGCTAACGGTACAATATATTTTACATAGACAACTTTTAGCGATGGATGCAGGTGGCTGAGGACCGTTCTTTGTGGCGAATCATAGAGGAGGCCTATACTCAGTAGTGGACTCTTGATAGGCAATAAAGAAAGAAAAAGAAAGAAAAGAAAAAAGAGAACTATTTATAAATACTTACAAAAGACCATAACAACAAACATTATTATTTAAAATATATAAAATAAAAAGAGAATATCTTCACGCAATTCCCAATACAGGAGTAGACATAGGTCGAGTATAGTCGATTAAGTCCCTTCGACCCACCTTCCACCGAAGATATTTTCGGGAAAACGTGACAGGTGGTGAGCCCGTCGCCGTCTTTATGTCCAAGCAATCGATATAATTCGTACATAAGTTTTTAAGAAAAACCCATTGGTACGAGCCTACCAATTGGGGATCGAACTCGGGTCTATTGACTCGAAATTCCGACCACCTAACCACTCGGCTATCGTGACTTTTTATTTATCACACAATTACTTGCGCCTAGCGGGATTCGAATCCGCAACGGAATTCGAATCGCTTCGTCGGCAGGATCAATACCCACTCGGCCATCGAGTCGTCTATTGATTTTCATGTCATTTATCTTACTCGCCTTTACATTTTTTCGCCACCTTCCGGAAGATTCGACTATAAGCGATAGATTCCCATGCTTAAAAGGTTAAAATTTATCATTCAAGCTCCGTCAACCGTATATAAACGACACAATAAACTTTAATACATTAAGCATGAAACTATTAAAATGCCACGATAGCCGAGTGGTTGGGTGGTCGGAATTTCGAGTCAATAGACCTGAGTTCGATCCCCAGTTGGTAGGCTCGTACCAATGGGTTTTTCAAAAACTTATGTACGAATATCGTTGGCTTGGACATAAAGGCGGCGACGGGCTCACC
Source organism: Sericinus montela (assembly GCA_029286605.1). NCBI lineage: Eukaryota > Metazoa > Arthropoda > Insecta > Lepidoptera > Papilionidae > Sericinus > Sericinus montela. Next base: position 224,805 of record JAGSMR010000086.1, on the reverse strand, counting down.
ACCTGTCACGTTGTCCCGAAAATATCTTCGGTGAAAGGTGGGTCGAAGGGACTTAATTGTCTAGACTCGGCCTCTGTCTACCCCTGTATTGGGAATTGCGTGAAGATATTTTTTATATATATATATTTTTTATGAAACTATTAAAGTTTCTTCTAAAAGCAAGCCTCGTAGCAAATTAGCATAAACCCGATGGTTTCCAGCAGGGGACGGGCTCGTGCCAACGTACGGGGTAGGGTCGGAGGGGTGCGAGGAAGGCCGGAGTCGCGGCCTAAATATTAACGAAATAAGCGGCGACAAACAACAGTTTAGAGACAATAACAGCGCAACTTGCGCCATTAGCATGTTTTATTTCCTACCTTCCCCCATTCCGAGGAGGATCGCGGAGGGCTGAGATGTCTCTTCGGACTGAGGCCGCCTCGCTAGACGTCCTTTATGTATATTAATTTGAATAAAAACACTCCAGCTCTTTATTTAACAATTGGATAATGTTGTTTAAATGTTTTAATTATAACGCATTTGGTGGCCGTGCGTTAACCTAGTTGCTAGTGATCCTGCCTTCGAAGCTAGGGGTTGCGGTTTTCAATCCCGCTAAGGGCAAACGTGTGTGATGAATATGAATGTTAGTTATAGACTCATGGATCTTTATGTATGGACTCATAGATATTTATATATTCTTAAATAATGGTCACGATAGCTAAGTGGTTGGGTGATAGGAATTCGAGTCGAGAGATCTGATTTCGATCCCCAAGTGGCAGGCTCTTATTAATGAGTTTTTTTAAAACCTATGTACGATTCATATCGTTAGCTTGGACATAAAGACGGCGACAGGCTGACCATCTGTCATGTTGTTCCTAAATATCTTCGGTGGAAGGTGGGTCGAAGGGACTTAATTGTATTTATTTTATAATGTTCATATTGCACCGTTGACTTGGCCACTAAGACAGTCATCAGCGAAAAGGTAGGACTTAATTGTCTAGACCTCTGTCTACGCAGGTATTGGGTATATGCGTGAAGGTATTTATATATTATAAGCATAAAAATTATATGTAAAAATTATGTTAAATTGCCTGTAAAAGTATCTGTCTGTTACGCTTACACGACTAAAGCGGTAAACCATTTATGATGAAATTTATTAAGGAAGCAGCTTTAACGCAGAATGTTTCCAAATAGTTAAAGCTGCGAGACAATGCTAGCACACTACAAACTGCACGTCTTATGCAAATCTCACTGAAAGCGCTCAATTATCGCGTCCCACTCGTGGACCCTAAACGCAATATTTTCATCGCGCGCTTCGAGCGGGCCCCTCAAGAAAAACAAGATTACTTTCTGAAGTTTGAAGCGAAATGGCGCTTGAAAGGGACTAACTCAATTTGGGAGCAATTCCTCCCGCCGAAGTTCTCGCGGCCATATTTCTGCCCCTCCGCTGCGGATTAACTCGATTATAAGAATTCGGAGAAGTGGTAATGGCCCCATAATGTGGTGCTGATTTGAGGCGCATCTGTCGTGATCGCGCCGAGAATTCTCTGACTTTGGCTTTACTAAATACAAATTTGTCAGTTTCATATTCAGTGAGATTAAAATGTTTCAAACAAAAACAATATTTGCATACACAGTCATAAATAAAAATTGTCATAAAGCCCTACTGATCGCCGTTTAAAACCAAGAAAGCGGATTGTATGGTTAAAACAAAAAATTCACAATAGCCGAGTGGTTGGGTAACGGAATTTCGAGTCAAGAGACCCGAGTTCAATCCCCAGGTGGTAGCTCGTACCAATGGGTTTTTCCCAAAAATATACGTACGTTTTATATCATTGTCTTGGACATGAAGACGGCGTCAGGATCACCGCCTGTCACGTTGTCCCTAAACATGTCTTCGGGGAAATATGGATGAAAGTACATATATACAATATATATGATGTTGTCCCTATCTATATGTATGTATTTATAAATAAATAAAAGTTCAAAAAAAACTAAAAAAACACGCTTTTTATAAAAAACCGAACTAAAAAAATTTAAAATAAATTTTAATCAATTTAAATTAAGAACAGCTTTAAAAATTCAATAAATATAAATTTATAACAGTGTGAATAAAAAAATTGTTTAATTTTAAAAAAGCATGGGGTGCAAAAGCACCCCATGCTTTTTTAAAATAAACAATTTTGATAATACCTTAAAAATAAGGTATTATCAAAATGATAATCACTCTACTCATATCTGGCAATAAAACATTTATAAGTATTTACACCATGCACCCCACGCTTTTTTCAAAATAAAATATTTATTTTTTATTCAAACTGTTATTAATTTATATTTATTGAAATTTTTAACGCTATTCTTAATTTGAATTTATTAAAATTTATTTTCAATTTTTTAGTTCGGTTTTCTATGAAAAGCGTGTTTTTTAGTTTTTTTAAACTATTATTTATGTTTTACTTTTTAGTTTTTTATCAAATTAGTATATTGTCATCGGTCCTCGATAAATCTACAAAGTTTGAGCGAAATCTGGCCATTTAAAATGTGTCAAAATCGCGCCCAAAGAAGTCGGTTTCAAACATACATACATACAAGTGAAGCTTATATGAAGCGTGTAAAAAAAGTAATTGTCTGGACCTCTGTCTGCTGTGTATTGGGAATGACGTAAAGATATTTTTTTATCACAAAGTCCGGTCGCAGTTTGACGTCAAGAAAGTTGCTTGTACATTCTTATTATAGTTGTATATTCTTTAACTTTGAATGGTTAAACTTACATCGAAAGACTTATCTTTTTTTGGACATTTGTTTTTATTTTTTCTACAAATAATTTGAGAACGGTCACATTATCTAATGTAACTATTTTTCTGTATTTTCTTCATTACTACCTAATATTTTAGTACACCTAACAACATATAAAAAATATTTTCAAGTGACAACTTTAAGCAAACACGGCCTTTATCACGGATCTTTATCACTCAATTGTGGGGTTTAAATAGCTGCAGATAGCTCGAACGGAACTCTGAAAATCTTTCAGGGGCAGTGGACCAATGAAAGACTATAATGCTGATGATATGTTATTGTAATGAAACGAACTAATTAAAGCCTAATCGATATGTGAGCAATGAAGTGTAAGTGATTGGACTCAGTAATGACAGCAAGAAACGAGTCCGTATAACAAGAATTAGAAAAATGTCCGTGCGAGGCGTCGCTGCTCACTGCGGCCGCAAAGCCTTTGTTGCAGAGACGTACGTTGCTGACTCGTAATTATATAAAATAACAATATTATTATATTGTAATTATATGAACCATTTGAATTATAGAGTCACGATAGCCGAGTGGTTGGGCGGTCGGAATTTCGCGTTAAGAGACCCGAGTGGCATGCTCGTACCAATGGGTTTTCAAAAACTTGTGTACGAGTTATATCGTTGGCTTGGACATAAAGACGGCGTCGGGCTCACCACCTGTCACGTTGTCCCGATAAATATCTTCGGTGGAAAGTGGGTCGTAGGGACTTAATAGTCTAGACTAGACCTCTGTCTACCCCTGTATTGGGAATTGCGTGAAGATATTTATTTTATATTTATTTACAATGTTATTATATTTTAATTATATGAACCATATGAATTATAGAGTCACGATAGCCGAGTGGTTGGGCGGTCGGAATTTCGCGTTAAGAGACCCGAGTTCGATCCCCAGGTGGCATGCTCGTACCAATGAGTTTTCAAAAACTTATGTACGAATTATATCGTTGGCTTGGACATAAAGACGGCGACGGGCTTACCACCTGTCACGTTGTCCGGAAAATATCTTCGGTGGAAGGTGATTCGAAGGGACTTTACTGTCTAGACAAGACCTCTGTCTACTCCTGTATTGGGAATTGCGTGAAGATATTTATTTATTTATTTACATGAACCATGAAGTTTCTGCCAAAAAAAATTAACCGTCGAGAAACGAAAGGCGAAAAATTAAAGGCAAATAATTAAATTAAAGCTTTATTGTGTAATTTTTTCTTTTCGTGTATTTTATGAGTAAAAATCTTTTTCTCTTCCTTCGATTCATAGTGACAGAGGTGAGTTTCTAAGCTACATCTTAGGTATTATTATCGGTATGTTTTCCCATCTGTTGGAATTTCCAAAAATGTACGGATGCTCTTTGCAAGATTAAGGGAGGCCGGCACGCGAGGAATGCTCGATATTTAATTAAAGCGATTTCGACCCGCGTCTAAGTTTTATAGCAAGCATCCGAATGCTAAGTGAGGGTCCGCGGAAGGTCCCGCCGACAACACAACTATAGCGCAAAAAGTTTCCCGGAGATATATTATCGCTACCAACAAACGCGATCAATAAATTCGAAAACCTCCTTTGACATGTGGAGTACACGTTGGTTTTCATGTTTGTCGCCAGCTCTGAAGTCCCGGATTCGATTTCCAAACGAGTCTATGTAGAAAATCACTTTTTCTACATTGTGTTGTGTCTGCGTGTTCGTGCCTTTGTTGTTTCCGAAGATATAAAACTAGTGCTTTGGCTACTTACTTTGGGCTCAGATCAATGTATATGATTTTGTCACTATGATTATAATATGATTAACCCATTCGCAGAAACAACTATAGGAATATAATGATTTCTTGTATTTACGCGAATGCTACCCATCTCAAATCCCCTCGTTCGTCGAGAAGTAAAAATATTTTGTTAAAAACTAATTAAAAAACGCGATAAAATCTGAAAATCGTTTTATTTAAGAAGTATAGGAATAGTTTCAGTGGACATACCACCCCGTATGTCGGTCACCTCGTGATCCAGCTACAGATATTTCGGCTTTTTGTCTGTCTCGGCCTTCGCGAGGATACACTTCATACATGACGGTAATTACCACTAAAAGACCCTCGACTGTGCCCGATCCATCATTACGGTATCAGGCGTGTGTGCCAGAATCGTCCTGTCTGTAATGATGGGCCGGTCCCAATGGAACCTGGCTCTGTCATTTTCGGAGAGTAATTATAGTAAGGCAGTTTCCGATCCACGAGACCGTATTTCAGAGTGAGCTCCTGATGTAAGATCCTGGCTACTAGGTTAGTCTATGCAAATACTCAGATTTAAAAAGCATAAAACAACAGATTAATACATAAATTTTATTATTATTCTTAGACGTATGAATTTAATATTAGAAAAGAGTTTTGAATAGTAATTGAATTGCTTTCCGGCGACTGAGATCTACAATGTAACTTCTGATTTAAAATGAAACGAATATTTACAAAAAAAAAGTCATGATAGCCGCCGAGTGGTTGGGCGATCGGAATTTCGAGTCAAGAGACCCGAGTTCGATCCCCAGGTGGCGGCTCGGACCATTGGGTTTTTCAAAAAACTCATGTATGAATTACATCATTGGCTTGGATATAAAGACGGCGATGGGCTCACCACCTGTCATGTTGTCCCGAAAATATCTTCGGTGGAAGGTGGGTCAAAGGAACTTAATTGTCTAGACTAGACCTCTGTCTACCCCTGTATAGGGAATTGCGTGAAGATATTTATTGATTTTTCAATATTTACAGATTTTATACTATATTTATTTAATTTTCTAAAACTTTTTTAATTTTCCTGTACTTTATAGAATCCAAAATGCAAAAAGGTTTTTGCTACACTCGATAACATGTACACGACCCATGTAATACAAAGTGGTACAGTCAAGAGGCTCTTAAGAAATAATAACGACTCGATAGTCGAGTTGGTAGTTGCCCTGCTTTCGAATCTATGGGTTGCGGGTTCGAATGCTGCTTAGAGCGAACAATTATACGTAAGTACTGTCAGCTTGATTACTAAGACAGCGACAGGCTCACCACATGTCACGTCATCCCAATTATGACTCGATGAAAAGAGAGTACAAAGTATGGGCCATTGTAAAGATAAAAAAGGAAATAATAAATCTTAATTTGTTTATTTAATTTGATTTCCACCTTTTCCCATGAAATGAAATGTAAATGAAAAACGCAATCTACAATAATTATTTTCTTTGTAAATCTGTGGCACACGACATCCTCCACGTGTCATCCCAGCTGTGTGTGCGTTACAATAAAAGAGCAACTGTTTGCGGAGCTAATTGAGCACGAAATGAGTCCGAGGCGGCTGATCAAAGCAGCGCCGGGGGCTCCGCCCGCGCGCCGCTCGCTCACCTTTGTAATTTGTACACATTCAAAGACGTCTGAGGAGCCTTTGGGGTGGATTCTGCCCAACGATACACCTACTCGTATGTTGAAATTCGTTTTTTATTTAAACCAATACAACCTACAACCAATACAATTTACAAAAATATTTAAAAATAATTTACGATAGCCGAGTTGGGTGATCGTAACTCGAGTCAAGAGACCAGAGTTGGATCCTCAGGTAGAAGGCTCGTACCAATGGTTTGTTACAAAACTTATTTATGATTTATCGTTGGCTTGGACATATAGACGGCGACTGGCTCACCATCTGTCACGTTGTCCCAAATATATCTTCGGTGGAAGATGGGTTGAATGGACTTAGTTGTCTAGACCTCTGTTTACCCCTGTATTTGAAATGGCGTGAAGATTTTTTAACAATAAAATAATGGGTTTTTATGGGTTATGTGTTTGCTATGACGGGCGGCAGTGTCTGTGGTGCGAAGTGTCGAGGAGTGGCAATTATGGTAAATATTGCGGACTATAACCGGCTTTGATGTATCTATACTTGTAACGTAGTGTGTTATCGTGCGAGGCAAAAACACTAAAGCAGCGACTCGCTCTACACCTCTCACGTTGCTCTAATTGATTATGTGAAATATGCGTCTAAATTACTTAATCACCTAAACTTTTTGACCTTCTTGAATTGGGAAATACATTAAAACATCTTGTTACAACAGCAACAATTTTTTCATATATTCTCACAATTTCCCATACTAGGATAGCTACAAGTCTAAACAACGAAGTCTTTACGATTTTCTCTTTTCACCGATGCTTGTTTTTGGGACAACGAGTCCTGATGTGTATTAATGTACAACAAACATCCATATACGCCTAGCGGGATTAGAAATCGCAACCCTTAGCTTCAAAAGCAAGGTGACTTACCACAAACGCGGCTAGGCAATATAAATAATTAAATATCGATATTGCGCGTCTATAAATCAAAAGCCAAACATAGTATTTACTGCATAATTAATCGTAGCTTTATAAGTTAGCATAAACATAGTTAAAACATATCGGCACAAGGAACTAGGAACAAAATAAGTACATAACGGTAACATATTTACTACGCCCAGTATGTGTCATTAAACGTGTAGCAATCCACCTCTGTAGGTGTTCCTCCACAATTGCGATGTACGCATTTGCAACAGGCAGGCCTCCACAGGTTATCCGTAATGCCCGCCTGCCTTTCACTATCAGACGTAAGATTTATGAAGAGGCAGCGGTGAGAGCTTGACTTATTACCTACTACTGATCTAAATACTCGTACTTTAATAAATAATATACTTTATAATGATATTTTTACTGAATTTTAAAGCACGTAAGTCATGCTGTACTTTTTTCATGCTTTAAAATTCAATGAAAAATGCATCATGAAAAGACTTCGGCTTCCACGTGACCCAAGTTCGATCCCGGGTGGTAGGCTCGTACCAATAGGTTTTTTCAAAACTTACGTATATCGTCGTTTTGGACATAAAGACAGCGACATGCTTACAGACGGTAAGCATGTCGCTGTCTTCAAATTGTTCCAAAAATATCTTCGATGAGAGGTGGGTCTAAAGGTCTTAATTATCTAGACCTCTGTCTACCCCAGTATTTGGAATGGCGTGAAGATATTTTTTATCATCCTTTGTTGTCGATAACAATCGTGCTTTGAATAACCCATTGACTAGCCCGGGCATGTACACGTAACTATTTTTAATTGTACTACTAGAAATGGATGTACTGTTTTATTCAAACGCCACGAGGAGTCCAGGACCGGGTGTTCAGTTTTTATTTTGTTCGAATGAAGAACAGCGAAGGGGCGGCCGCTCATGACGTCGCGTTAAATATCGAGCACCCAACTACAACCATCGGTTCGAGGTGCGCTCTGCAGCGTAGTGTATAATATACATTTCATTGTTGGGTTCCGTAGAAAAATCTTCACGCAATTCCCAATACAGGGGTAGACAGAGGTCAAGTCTAGACAATTAAGTCCCTTTGACCCACCTTCCACCGAAGATATTTTCGGGACAACGTGAGAGGTGGTGAGCCCGTCGCCGCCTTTATGTCCAAGCCAACGATGAAATTCGTACATAAGTTTTTGTAAAACTCATTGGTACTGCCACCTGGGAATCGAACTCGGGTCTCTCGACTCGAAATTCCGACCACCCAACAACTCGGCTATCGTGACGTAGAAAAATGTAAAACTATAAATATCAATCCTCCGTCCATTTTGTGCTAGTTTGTGCAAGACCAGAAGTAATTTTTTAGGACTGTTCGCGGACGGTTTTTTAATTTAATTCTATTATTAATATGATATTTATACTATAATTAATATAATAAACATGATTCTATTATTACCTCTGATCATCTCATGATTCCTTATTTACTAATCTCGATATCCGTTCGTTTTTACTTCCATTTTTTATAAGATTTGCGTGATGTATGTTTCTGAGTCAGCGGCTGCATCCCAGAATGAATAACTGATAAATTTCAAGTCATTTGGGAGTAGATTATATGAAGGTTTAGAAATATAACAGAGATTTGACGTTTATTTATCGATATATGTAACATACATTAAATCCATCGATGGCCATTGATTAATCTACCACCGTCTCGTAGATTCAGTCAGATTCCTCTAACGGAGAAGAATCAGCCGTAAGAAACTCCGTAGGTATCCTCTTATAAATAAATAAATATATTCTTCTTGGCCAATGAAACTTTCTAACACTGTAAAGTTGATTTGATTTTGTAATATCAAAGTTTGTGCGAGTCAGCCGGCGAAACTTATCAGCGGGCATTTCTTCGCCGCTGAGAAGTTTCTCCGTCGCTCAAGTCCGACGCAGAGCTCCTCTAATTAATAAGATGATTGTTGGATGACAGAAACATTTCCAGAAATATTGCCTTAAGAAAATACACCGCGATTTTCACTCACTTTAGAAGCTGAAGTTTTAAAGGGGGAAAACATTAGAGTACTTTAGATTACGCTTGCAAATAAAATGTTTGGAAGGTTATCTTAATTTTAACGGGTGACTTTTTCGTTTATAATGTATAAAAGCACAATGTTTTGTATGGATGGAATTTGAATAGACAGATTCTTTCATTACAGTCTGTGTAATAACCCAATAGATCTTTAAATGTCCAGGTGTAAGACATACGTTTACCTGATTTACATAGGAAGTTTTTCTCTTAATGAATACACTCACCCATAGAACTGGCAGGCGATAGACCTGGCAACATGAGGGTATGTGATTACCGCCGCCCATGACCACCCGCTATACCAGAGGCATAGCAGATGCGTTGCCGGCCTTAGAATATCCCCCTTCTCCCAGAATTTGGGTAGTGGGAGTGTGTGGGCCTCCGGTTACCTGCACTCAGTACCTACACAACGGTAGTAGTTAGTAGTAAGTGCTCCGGTATTGGGCATAACCTAACCTCAATATTTAAAAGAGTTTGAGCCATGGTTGCTAAAACTAGGGACAGACTTTATTTTCATAGAAAGTAAATGATATACACATACACCTATTAGCGATCGAGTAATTTTAATTGCTTAATTAAGCTCATGGCAATGTAGAAAAACGTTAGTAACCTTAAAAAAAATCTTGGAAATATAATTACTTCTCCTAAAGTTTCATAAATATAAATACAGATAATCAAGTAGCATATGGAAGTCACATATGCTACTTGATTATCTGTGCGACTTACCCAAGCTAACGAGTTCCTCAGTTACCTCATTGTAACGAAATGTCTTAATCAACATTAAAATTCAAATACAACTATCAGTGTATATAAATATCGCGGACTTTCGTTGGATTGTCTGTCGCTTTCAACATTTATACGCGTCACTGAGTGCGCGTGACAAGTTGTCGTGTTGGATGCAAGTAGTCCACTTGCTTGGAGGGCCATTAATTCGGACATGTCATGAGAGCGGTCAATGGGGGCCGTGGCGCCGCCGGGCAGGCCCCTTGAACACAATAAATACATTTCCAGATCAAATTACAATTCGCGACCGACTATAAATATAACAATATTTCAGTCCTGAATACGATATTAAAGAAAAATTTAAGATATTCATTTTTTATGTCCTCATACACTTTCCGATATTAACATAGGTCTAGACAAAGTCCCTGCGACCCACTCTCCACAGAAGCTTATCTAATCTGTCCCAAAATATATTAGATATTAACTTACAGCCTAATAATCTTATATGACATGTCGCTTATGTGAATCCTAGGTCCTGTACTAGATAAATACGGTTGTTTTTAAGAATAAAATTAGGAACGGAATTTGTAGCTGCTTGAATTATCCGAACCAGGATCGACCTGAAAGAATACTAGCGTGACATCTTCTTCTTCTAATTTTTGGTCTTGTGAGTAACGCATGCGGAAGTCTTCTTCTCCTTCCTTTTTCTGTCTTCTATTCAATTACTTTTTAAAAAAAATCGAATAAAGCAGTATATGATTTAATCCAACATAGAGTATCCTTAACTATTTACTTTTTTTTCCCGTTTCTAATAAAGAACAACTAATATAGGTTGAATGACTATTTAAAATAATCGAATAACATTTTTGTAAAGTTCAATCTTTAATCGAAATTGGGCTGTTGGTGTGTTGGGCTGAAGAGTGCTCACGCTTCCTCAAGCACCGGTGCTCGAGGAGCGACGTCATGACGTCATGAGCGTGACGTCACAGCTCGAGGGCCCTCACCGCCGTGTCGCCACTCGCCGCCTCCCCTCTTACGATAACAATATTTATTTAGGATATGTGAAAAATTCTGATATATTTTGGTATGGTATTACACTTAGCCGCCTTCGTTTAATCACCACAAACAGAAATTTATAAATTGGTTATTAAGCTGAGTTCCGAACACAAAATAAAATGGTTTTATTTTTAATCATCTCACGATGTACACGCATTACAAATTTTTATTTTACTCTATGTTTTGCAAATAAAACTTTTAGCAATATAAAATATATAGATCTAGTGTTTGTAGTGATTCTATTTTTTGTTTTTCTATTCCATTTTTTATTAAAATTTCTCCGCCAATTAAGGTTACTTTTAAGACTGCTGAGAAAAAAGATTCTTTGTTACAATAAGCTTTAAGTTAAAAATAAATATTTTTTTTATTTTAATTATGTACTTTAAATGTTAATATGAATTTGAATTCTAATCACCTCGGCTATTGCGACAAAAGTAAAAATAATTGTAATTATTACCTTTTCGAATTATTATTCGCAATGTAATAATGTCTTTACAATACGTGATTGATTCAACGCTCTTTTCTCGTCGCAGGTCCCCCCGGGCCCCCGGGCAAGCGTGGCAAGAAGGGCAAGAAGGGTGACCCTGGCGAACCTGGCCCGCCGGTGAGTATTACTTGGATAATTTCTTTTTTTAATAATTTATACATTCAAATGCGTCGTCAAATCCTAAATCAGATTTCCCGGTGTCTTTATGCAACTACTTAAGAATTTATACATTATCAATAATCATAATCAGATAAATAATCATGTATATGTAATTAACAAAGTTCATGATTCCAATACAAATATTAATATTAAGCCCGCAAATGCACTGTATAAATAGGAGAGAGTTAAACCATACGACTGTTCTTAAAATAACTCTAGATGCGAAGCTACAATGGGGCCTCCATATATCTAAAGTTACAGATTAAGCTGTGCAGCAGATTAAGTATGTAAACACAGCTAGAATTGTTTATTCTTGTTATTTCCATAGCATAACGTCATATGGTATCTGAATGTCACTGCTGACCTAAAGCCCCAAACTTTAGGTATAGTATCTCGCTAGGGAGAGATATTTTTGTAATGAATAAAAATAAGTTATACATACGTCTACATAATTTTTTTTTAATTATGTGTTATAATTATTATTATTATTCTATGTCAAAACCCAGGGAACGCTTCTTTTAGGCAGGAGAACTTGTGTAATGGTTATTTTTTTTAATTATTTTATAATCTGAATTAAACCTTAACGAAAGTGACATTACAAACTTCTTCAAACGATACAAGTTTGTTCGAGTTTTGATCGTCGTTGCGCCTTTGTCACAATCTTTTATTTTAGTTTTGTTCGTTTTCTTTTCAGGGTTTAATGGGTGCACCGGGGAAAAACGGATTTCCGGTACTTATTTTCAGTTGTTTTTATTTTTATTTACTTTTTATTTTCCTTTTCAATCAGTTTTCTTTTCAGCTTTTAATCTCTTGATCTTTATAGTGCCTTTAGCACATTCATATTGCTAGATAAACCTTTATTATAAACTTAAACTTTGCTATATTCTCTTTTGGAAATAAGTGAAAATTACAATATCCTTAATAAGTTTGCATTTATTTAATTGCCGTAAATAAATAGAGTGACTAAGATAATAAAGCAAGTGACATATAGAAATGGTATATATTTCAAAGCGACTTTCCTTACTGTATTTGGCGTGGGTCGCTCGCGTATTGATGGCTTCTGTAAGCTGGTGTGACGTTTCAGGGGAGCAAGGGCGAGAAGGGCGAGCGAGGCTTTATGGTAAGAGAGAGCCTTCCGTAGCGTCCCGTAGATAGCCTCCCGCTCGTGGAAGCCTAACCATACCAGACCTACTAACTATTATTAATCCAATTTAATTTTATACATCCAGTAAAATATCATATCCGTTAGAATTAGGGAAACCTCATTAGGAAATTGTAGTAGATGTTAAAAATTTTAGATAGATGAGATGTTTGTTACTAATTTCTGTAAATAATTGATTCGTATATAGTATTTCAGAAGACAAAAACTACTCGTATGGTTTTGAAAATAAAATAATTTAAACAGTAAAACTTAACTCGTTAACGTGTGTCACTTTAAAACGCACTTTGAAATCAGGCATTATAAATAATGTTAAAATAGTTCCAATGAATTCTTTGTCGCATAGAAAACTTAGGCCAAAATAGTGCATTAAGAAAATTTATCTAGACTATAAAAAGTTGACACATAATCGATCTTTGGGCAGTGAGACAACAAAAAATTTATAATCCCGCATAATCATATTGAGACGTAGAAGATTGTCAAACCCCAATAAGTAGTGTTATGTTTATAGTGAATGCGTTTGTATATCCTAACTAAATAAGTGTTATCTTACCCGTAGTAAATATGTAGTTGTTGATATAATTAACCTTTTAGTTTCGTTGGATCGGTTTCTTAATCAACAAGTTTCAAAGACTCTAGGAACTTGTTGATACTAACTCTACTTAAATCTATTGAAGTGCATGGTTCTTTCTATCCTTATATAATCTCAATTTAAATATACGAAGTTATCTATCATTTCGAGCTTTTACTAATATCTCTTCATATCAATTGTTAGTTTAGTATTCTACAAGGAGACTGTTAAGTTAACATGCAACTTGACTAATTTCAGGGACCTATCGGACTGGACGGGCCTAAAGGTGACCCGGTAAGTTGTCAATAAATTAATAGATAGATAGAGACTACATCACTCACATTGCTCTGATCCCAAAGTAACTAATGCACTTCGGTGTGGAATTGGAAACAACGAAAAAGTAGATTTCTATTAACCTGTCCCGGACAGTTGGTAACCGAACGTGGAATTTCAGAACCACCTCGGTCTTCAATGGTAAATGAAATATGATAAAATAACATAATATTAGTAATACATGGTCCATTAAGCAGGGTTTAAGATACGAGGTAGGTAGGAGGTACTATGATAGTGAATGCGAATGATAGTGAGCGCCAAGCGTGGCTGTATCATATTATTCTTCTTAGACCTGTGCAGGGGACTTAAGGCCATCGGCCTAACTTCAGTTCTCGAACGATACGATTCTCTCGTTTGCACTTTAGTTTATAATTTCACATGAATAATTTCAATTCTTTAGAGCTTTAATCTAATCAAACTAAAAAAATCTAATAAAACTAAAACCTCAAGATAGACTAATTTTTTTATTTGACTTAAAGAAAATCTGTGGTCGTGTTTATTTAATAAAATATCCAGACATTATTTTAAACTAGATTTGTGTGTTCCAGTATATATATATCAAAATATGTGACGGCATTATGTAAAACAAACATCCAAACTGTTTCAGGGCCGGCCCGGTGACAAAGGACAGAAAGGTGAACTTGGCAGCCCGGGTTTCGATGTATTCGCAGCAGTGAAGGTGCGTCACTTTAGACCAGACTATTTCTAATCTAAAGACATACGTATAGGTGACTAAACCAATGCAATATAACGAATTCAAAGTTTAATGAAATGGTGTGTTGGTGCGGTTGCAGGGTGTGAAAAGATCGGTGGACAACTATAAGATGAGTCCGTACACAACCGCCGAGATCATAGCCGTGAAGGTACCGAGCCCCGAGCTCCGTAGTGCAGTGTGCCGCTTGTTGAGCCGCTTCACGGGCATTTTATTCTTATCAATCGCAATTTCAATTCGCGTTTCGGCTGATTTTTCCCAGCGCTTATAATTTTTTTGCAATTTTTAATTAATCTCATATCGCTTAGTGTGAATCATGCGGAGTAACGGAGGCTTTCACGCCGATCGAAGTATTTTTGTGTAGAGCAGAAGCTTTTAGAGAAATATTGTCTTTCATCATTACTTAGTCAAGATTATGTTTTTTGTCTGCTTTACCTGTTGTGTGTGTGTGCACGTGTATTTACGCAGTGTGACTCTGTAGGGTCTGCAGGCGGCCGGGCACAACATCTCCGCGCAGTCCATCATTCAGCTTAAGGTGAGCAACAAATTGTGGCATAGTACTCATAATATTGGAAACTTTTCCTCAACTTTCATTTCAGTGAAATCTTCCTTCATGTCTGCCAAGTTCTCAATTTCAAGATAAACGTCCCTGAAATCTGTTATGGAATATTAAAAATTACGATCCTACTTCTTTACCAACTCTAGAGGTCTAAATCTATTTTAAAATAAACAATTTTTACTAAGTGCGCTTACACCTTATTTATGCTAAAATAAGTGTATTTTATTTATAACATCACAAATGAACATTTAGTTATAAGCTTTATTTCTTGCTTTTTCAATATCGCTGCCTGTTATGTTTTGATGCATGCAAAATTCGTAGTTTGATGTGAAGAGTTTTATATGACAATATTTTACTTATTATACGTATGAAACAGATTTTACTAAAATACTTGCTACATTTATTTTAATTCTATAAAAAATATTTTCTTGTCAAATTAATTAATTAATATTCTCTTGTCAAATTCTCAAGACAAAAATGTCACTAGTATCAGAAGTTACAAGTCCTTTAAACACGCGTTATTCCGCTTCCCAAGGAAATAACTTGTAAAAATGTATAAGATTTTGAATATTCTAATATATTTTTTATTAAATAATCTCTATTTGAAATTACAAAATAATTTGTTTAGCATTTTAACTTCAACTTCGACTGAAATATAATTTCTTCAGAATAAAACTTGCACATTTGCAACATTATGTTCCAACACTTTACGGATAAATTACGTTAAAGGGAGAGCCAGGTGAACCGGGTCCCCCCGGGCCCCCCGGGGCGACTGGAGCGACTGGCGTGGCGGGCAACGAAGGGCGAGCGGGAGTCCCGGGGGCACCTGGACCCCCGGGACCGGTAGGCCCTCAAGGCCTGCAAGGGCCTCAAGGACCCCCCGGACCTCAAGGAACAACGGGACACAAGGTCAGTAACATTCTTGCATGTATTGGTTACATAACTCTAGCTACGTTTTTTTCTTTCTACTTAATAATATTGCACCACCAAGTTGTATGCGAATTTATAAAAATCAATGGATGAATAAAATGGTTGCTGTATAGCTCCAAATTCAAATGAAAAAGAAAAGGTTTTTTGACAGGACAGTCCTTGTCTTTTTTGTATTTCTTTTTATTTATTTAGAAATGTTTATTGTGTTTCACACAATAAAATATATCTCATAATTTTGAAACATTTAAAATCGTATAGTAAGGCCATATTAGAGAGCTCGAGATTTATCAAATTGAATCTATTGTAATATCATTGCAGGGCGATAAGGGCGACAAAGGAGAACGTGGGTACACCACTACGCTAAAGGGCGACGCATTCCCTACTGGCATCATAGAGGGCCCGCCGGGTCCTCCCGGCCCTCCTGGTAAGTTCAACTGCCAATTTGACATGGCTTCGTCCTAACATTTCACGGGCCTCAGTAGCTTAAACGCACTGCTCGCACGGCGCGAGCTCTCGACAATGCATTTTCAGATTTACTGACTGTATTCTGCCAATTATGTGTACGTTAATCCTCGACAACTGGTAAAACTACTTATCAAATCCTTTTTTTTATATAAACAATAGAGCAAGACATTTAGGGCCAATACCTAAAGTATACCCGCCCCCGCGGGAGCAAGGACGGGTAATGTCGTGCTCGAACTGACTAAAACCAAGGCAACCCCTCTTCTAGAGAGAACGTCTTCTCACCATCTCCCACCAGGCTAGACGCGTCTATGCGACTACTGGATACTCCTCTCCCTACGCGGCTCTCCCCACCACAGCCGCATCAGCGGGGCGGCCCCCACCAGTTTGGGTGTCCAAGCCACGATTACTGAGACCCATCACCACGAACAGGCAGGACCCTGTTCGGAGGGTACATATCAAATCCTACCCCAACATATGTAATCGTATATATTACACTACCCTTTAAATATACTGTTTGAAACCACCGTATTCCCGATACTGGGGGAGTTAAAGGTCTACACAATTTTAGTCCTTTAGATAGTTCATATTTCACCAGTTTTTAGACTCTAGTCAGGATGTTCGCGATTCTCTTTCCTTTATTTGCTTATTCCCTAATGCGTCATTATAGAAAAATGGCACCGAGTGGTAATATATAACACATAAAATAATAATCTTTGGCACAGTCACGTTGTCGAGGTCTCGCAATTTACATTTTTGGTTGGAGACTAACGTCGGATTTTGGGTAGAGTTGAGTAGAGCTTTAGTGAACGTAGTAGAAGAGTTACCCCGACCCCCACCCTTGCGTGCGCGTGCGCGGTCTGTAGCGGCGCTGTGTTAAAGGCGCGGAGGGGGCGCGCGGGGAGCGCGGCGCGTCGGGCGCGCCCGGCCCTCCCGGCGAGCGCGGCGCGCGCGGCAAGCGCGGCAAGCGGGTACTGCTCCTCCACAAACCCCACACCCACAACCGACTTGCCAGCCGGAAACAGGACCCGAGTTGCACTCGCATGCATCCCCCTCTTCCCTTTACTCTTCTCTAGAACGACTTACGTCTTCCTTTATTTCCGTACCAAAACCTTGGGAAAGGAATATTATTCCACTATCTGGTTAAAACAAAATGGCTGAACATTGTTAATAAGTTTAGCAGAGCGGATATACCGTAGTATCTTGCATCGAAGAATCTATTTAGTTTCTCTGGAACCTCTTCAAAGTATTCTTCCTGAGTATTATTCAGTTCTGTTTAAAGTTAGAGATTGTTCATATGAACCTGTTCTTTCCTATCAATATATACTCAACGTCATACATTTTCACCACGCATTGTGATAATTGCATGTAACAGTTATATTGTTTGCGTTAGCATTGAGTGTTGTCTGCGTTTTGAGGAGTTGTTGTGGACGTTGGCATGTGCATGGCTTGTTAACTTCGCACAGCTAACTGTTTTGTTCAAGTAGACACCGAGGTTGCGGGACAGGGGCAACTAACTCAGTAGCGCTACGTAAATGATTTAACACAAGGCTAGTAGCGACGAGCACGGTCGGTGACTTGTGTCACATCTGCTTCTTGCTGACCGGAACGAGGTAATTTATGTACATTTTGCTTTTTATTTTTATGTATTATCTTTCTATTAGGTGAGGTCTCCGGTCGTCTTACATAGAAACTGGCCAATAATATTCATAGAATTAGGCATCAAATCTTCTAGTTCGGAAGCAGACCCACAGATGGCCAGAATTATATAATATCAATAACTGCAGATGTAATATTGACCGAAGTCACGAATAGCACTTAATTTTTTAGTCTAATTTAGATTATGACGTAATAATCATGATGGTAAGTGCTTAACGTGATGCAAAAACACGTAAGTGAATCGTGGACCCATTAATGTTTCATACAGTCATATAGTCCTACATAGTTTAATTATTCAAAGAATAAATGGCAACGTGTGGACGATGGACTAATAAACCAGCTTTGTATACACGTACATTCTAGATGTGCGATGTTGATTAGACTAAGTGAATAGGAGCCATTTACTCTTAGATTAAAGTGCATATCATTTTGGAATCCTAATTTTAGAAGCCTCTAAATAATACACTATGTAATATGGAACTATCTCATCTTGGTTTGCCTGCGCGAAGCTTTTAAAAGGATAGCAGAATCTTTTGCAGTTGCCAGATGCGTACCAAGCTATAACTACTGAAATCAAATAATTTATTAAAATACAATTACATTTATCGATTGCCTTTTTTTAAACAGGCGAAAGAATCTCCGCTGGTGTCCCCTTTCTGTTAAAAAATAAAAGATTACAATTTTGATTATAGAATAATTAAAAACAGCATGGGAGCGATCAACTTATTCCCATGGATTGTAATCAATAATATAATTATTATTTATGTATAATAACCCTTTTATAAAGTTTGTCTTTAATCAATGTCCTCAATCTGTTATGCTATAGCATAGCACCTATATGTATTGTAAATATGAATATATTAACATTGCTGGTTATTAAGTAACATTTGCGCGCAGGAGCGGCGGGGCCGGCGGGCGCGGCGGGCGCGGCGGGGCCGGCGGGGCCACGCGGCCCGCCCGGCAGCGACGGCCGCGCCGGCGCCACGGGCCTGCCCGGCCCGCCCGGCAAGCCGGTCAGTGCTACCATCTAATTTTTAACTGTTCGCGTAACAGCGAGACGAAGCAAAGCTACAGTACGCTGGACTTTATCTGCATTCGAACAGTCCACTGCAGGCCATAGGCCTCTCTCATAAGTGAGGGTTAGCCATAATCGCACCTTGATTAACAAGCGATTGTCCATCAGGGGTTAATGAATTTTATCTGATATACTTCGCGGTGGCAATCCCGCCATCTGTTCGTAGCCAATTACATTGTCAAGGCTTTGTACATTAGTCGCCTCTCATAACACCCACGGGAACATAGAGAGTGATATATTCTTAAGCTCCTCTAATTGAATAAATTAAATCTTTATTTAATTTACCTCTATTTAACTTCATCAAAACATAAGATAAACCCTGACTTACCGTTGCCTACATAGTAATTTCAGGTAGTAAGGAAGTTTTTACATTACATTTATGACATAGTCTACCACCAGATTCTCCTAGCATTGATCTCTTTATAGTTTGCCGACATTGATTTCCAGTCTTAGAGAATATAAGACATCTTTTTATTTAAAAGTAACTCACTTAGCTGTGCTTATCTATACAAAGACGCCACTTGCCACTCAACGTGTAATGCTTCAAAAACCTATGAGCTTAGGTATTATTCTTCATAACAATGATATGAGAATTATAATTAATACAGTGTATGGTTTTAATGTACACGATAACAGGGCGAGATGGGACCGAAAGGAGCGAAAGGAGACTACGGCGACATGGGCTCGCCGGGCATGCTGGGCGCGCCGGGCCTGCCGGGCCCGCCCGGCTACCCGGGCTTGAAGGGCGACAAGGGGGACAAGGGAGACTCGGTGAGTGGAACTCACGAACATCACATCATTCCCAGCCATTGTCGGAACTTACAAGACTTCTTGAATTAACTAACTTGAAGCCCGAAGCCCTTGCATTTAAAGCACGAATTTCGATACCAAATCATACTTAAGGTTCTACGTAAGGACTTGTATAAGTTTATTCCAGAACAAACCTGGCTGTAATTACCAAGCCTGACGAGCGGATTGGCGATGGTAATACCAGAAAATTCGCACCACAATGACTACTACCAGTGAAAGTCAGTGCTGGTTGTGGCGACATGCTGAAACGGCCATTTTTTGTGGTCGCAACTCAATATACTTTTTATAATTTGTTCTTTTTATTTTTCCACTTAACATTTTTATTGTTTTCAATCTTCATCATAACAACCTATAAAAATTTACTGCTAGACATAGGCCTCTCACATACCGGAGGGTTTGCCATAATCGCCAAGCTTCGAAAGCGGATTCGCTGTAGCAGTGCCAGATATCTTAAACTAAAACATTGCAGTTTATTCATCGATCGGTCGCCAATATTATCGAGGCTTTCCCCTAGTCTTAGAGAGGGGATGCTGTTATTCTCATGCCCTTACCACACGGCTGGATACAGCCACACTTTATTATCGTGACTGTGTAATAAAGTATAAAAATAAGTGATAACGATTTGTTTGTTTGTAACTAACGGTTCGCGTTTGTGTTCCCGGTGGCGTCGCGGCGGCCCCCGCCAGAAGTACAGAAAGCTGAGAAGGAGGCAGGTAACTATCTCCTCTCGTCTAGATAGTTCAGAATCCACGTATTAAATAAACATATATTTACGCCATTAATACAGGGGTAGGCAGAGGTCTGGATAATTAAGTCTTCTAGTTCCACCTTCCACTGAAGATACATTCGGGACAACATGACAGGTGGTTAGTCCGTCGCCGTTATGTCCAAGCCGTCAATATAAATCCTACAGAATTTTGAAAAAAAAAAGACCTATTTGTACGAGCCTGCCATCAAAGCATGGATTTTGGGTCTCTTGACTCGAATTAGGATCACTCAACCACTCGGCTATTATGACTTATTATTCTGGGATTTTTAATACATTCAGATTTATTGGTGAAAACTGATATTCGATTTATTGTAAATGTCTTAACAAGAGATTACTTGCAAGATTGAAAATTTACTTGTCAATTTTGTAAAATAATGAACTCGAGGCATCGGTAAGAGAATATCACATTATTAATTATAACAAAATGTGTTGAATGAACTGGTAAGCTTTATGGCCACTGTTGAATTTGCAGGGCGATGGCACCGGATACGAACTATATGGACATGAAATGGTAAGCTGTCATTATTCCTTTTAAAATGTTTTACAAAGAAGTTTTCAAATTATTATACATTTTATTTACTCTCGTAATAAAATTTAACGCTAAAAAGGCCAATTATTTCCATAATAAAAGTACTTGAACATCGTTCTGTTAAGTAATTGTTTGTCGAATATAATTTTTTTAAATTGGAAGTCATTTAGCAAATTAGTCGCTACTCTACTAGTTCAAAATAATAAATCGTTCTGTGTGAAAGCCTAGTTACATTATTTTGTAGACTGAAATTAGCTGGACGTCGTAAGCTACGGTAAGTGTGGTGAAACCTGAAACTAATGTACATTGTTATGATTGATAACGAATAGTATTATTGGCACAAATCACAATAAAATCATACAGAAATTTGGAAGTGAATAGTTTAAATGTCTCAAAGGAAATAATTTTATTCACTGTTGCACTAATTTTTTGAAATAAGAGTAACCATATTAAAGATAACACAAGTTTCTTATTCTTGTCTTTATATTGAAATAATTGTCAAAAAAAAATAACATGACAATCTCCTTAGAGGACTGGTGTTCATAATATCGTCATCTCTGAGGTCACGGGTTCGATTATCGGACCGGTCAATGTTGAAAATCATTTTTTCTGCATTTCCTCGGATCTGACTGCTTGTGGTGCCTTCTTACTTTGGGATCAGAGCAATGTATGTGATATTAGCCCTATCTAGGTGTTTATTAAAAAATAAGATAAAAATGTTTTTCCCTATATTATACAAATCATAACGGTACCACAATTATGACCACAATGCTATTTGTATGTAATGATATTATTTACTTATTAATGAATTAATATAATTTAAAAAAATCTTCACGCCATTCCCAATAGGGGGTAGACTGAGGTCTACACAATCGAGTCCTTTTGACCCAATTTTCACCGAAGACATTTTCTGAGATAACGTACTTGTATGTTGAATCCAACGATATAAATCGTAGATATATTTAGAAAAAACTCACCGGTACGAGCTTTCCACCTGGGGATCTCTTCAGTCAATCACTCGTCTATCATGACTTCTTTTTAAATTTTTCCTATGTTACACATATCAAAACGGTACCACAATTACGATGTGTACCTCTTAGTATACTCGTAAAGTGACGATTCAACTATTCAACGTAAGTATTGGATGGTTGTGTTAGTAGGAGCAATATTACAAAGGCGGTGCCTGTGTTCGCAGATGATGGGCCCGCCGGGGGCGCCGGGCGCGCCGGGCTCGCCGGGCGTGGCGGGCCCGCCCGGCATCAAGGGCGACAAGGGCGAGCCGGGCGCGCGCGGCAAGGCGGTATGCATCCCGCCCTCCCAACTATCACGACACTTTCGCAACGTGCAGTACTCGTAAAGGATGTAAAGGATTCACAAGGACTGGTAGCAGTAACACTGATGGGAAAGTGGGCCCACTGAACCTGATAACACCATTTCCACAGTAATGAATTCTCATTACTGTATGATGTAGTGGGATGAGATAGATGTTTCAAACATACATTGAGACACAAATCTAGTTTAACTAACTGAATAATGTGTAATAATGAACGAGCAGTGTCCAGTCTGTTTTGATCTGGTATATTTCGACATGGTTATCACATCATCTGCAAGTCACCGTATTTCTTTTCAGGGGCTTTTTCCTTAGTCGCCTCTTGAGACAGTTTACGACACCAGCAGTAAGAAAAAGGTGATATTGTCACCAGTTTTATTGTTCTTCTGATTAATCAGCAGTTCAATTGCGCTAATAGCAATTGAACTGCTGATTAATCAAAAGAAGCAAAAGAAAGGTTTATAGTAAATTAATTAGTTGCGTAAAACTAAAATATTGCTTTCAAAGAAATCCTGTAACCGACGGTATCTGTTTTTGACATGTTTATGCTATTTTTCTTTTAGTAACTAAGATTATTTGGAAGAGACTTTCTTATCTCAGTTTGTTTTCATAAGTAGAACTTCTGTGCTTTACTTTTATTTTTGTTTGTTATTCTGATGAATTGTTATTCTGATTGTTATGTGATGATTCACGCTCGAAGGACCAAAACCTATAACTTGTTTGTTTACTTTTAAATTGTATTAAATTTAAAAACATTTATAGATTTTTTTTATTTGTATCTTCACACATTTCTCAATGCTCATGTCATATACCAGAGATATAGTCAATTTAGTTTTATGAATCCATGTAAGTTTGCAGGAAAGTATCATGAAGTTACTTATTAATATTTATGGAATAGCAGTAATAGAGACTTATGAAGTACTATAATGTACTTTCAGAATAAATATAATTCTTTTCATAATTTTAGGGTGAACGAGGTGAAAAGGGTGATGCAGGGCCAATGGGATTACCGGTCAGTATTTTACTTTTGTTGTAGCAAAATTTAAGCTTTGATTTGAATATGATTGTTATGTGTTAATTTCCGTGGAATATTGAACTTTGAACCTCACACAGGGCCCCGTGGGCTTGCCCGGGGAGCCGGGCCTGCCGGGGCACCCGGGCGACGCGGGCCCCCGGGTGAGTCCGCCTCATTGATCCACTAACGCGCCCGTAGTTAGATGGACCGGTTCCGCATGCCTTGTGATAACGTGCACTAACCCTGGTGTGGGTGCAGGCGAGCCGCGCTGACGTAGTGCCGCGCGCCCCAGCCGCCTGTAAATTGTAATATTTGTATGTACGCTAGTCCTAACTACATTAAGATCTACATTAAGACGTTACCAAATCTAGCTCGTAAGTGTTGCAAATTTGTATAAAAATATTTTTTTTAACTCGTAAGGTACCCTGTCGTTTGAGCGATCACAGCACGCCGAATGTACGACCCCTGTTTTATCCCCTCCTTGCCATCCGTCCAGAGGAGGATAACTGTTTTAGAAATCTTTTTCTTTAATTATTTCATCTTTCAGTAATGTGTTATATAAGTAAACAGAATTTAATATCTTTCCATCAATTTTTACATCACTACACAGAGGTCGAACATTGGGTTTTTCTTCATATTTTATCCTAATCTTTACCTAATGTATGTAATTAAATAACCTTGAAATTTACATTGTCTGAAAATACTTTACATTCATTGTGGAAAAAATCATGTATTAAAAAAATATATTTACTCATTCTTAATGTTACATTAAATTCTAACGTTTCCTAACTATCAGAGATAATATTTTTAAAATGGAACCTTATTGTATATTGCGGAGAATACGGAGCGAGTGCCAACACCGTACGCGTTACCTCAGTAGGTACATAAGTACAAAAGTATTGAGCGCGAAATCGGGCGCGAAACTATGTTCGCCGCTGTCAGTATTATAGTGTAAAGAGAAATTAGTTGTAAGCAAGGACAGGCTTGGGCTAAGCTTATCCTCGGTGCAGTGCGGAGGAGGCCGCTCCCGGCGCCACCGCTCGGTGTTGACTCGTATGTATTCCTTGTCTCTTTTCAATTGTTCTCTTTGTATGCTCCTACTCTATTGCGAATATGTAATTATAATTAATGGTACTCTAAACACGAATGTACAAAATTGTATCGACTCTTAGATATAAGTGACGTGTTTGTTAAAGATGTGGTGACTCCCGCGTCGGCGCGCGCCGTCCTAGTTTATATTCCTTCCCTCTCTGCGGACGTATCGGGTCCTACTGTAACTAATCTTGTATTGTATCTATTGTAATTAAGGTTTAGTTTTTTTATAAGAACGAATGTTGTCATTTGTACCATACGCCACGAGAGCATTAAATATTGTTGTTCACAGATTATTTTCGAGAAAAATAAATAATTGCATGCCGTGCACATTGGTTTTCTATTCTTTACTTACTCCTTTCCGGTTTCGAACCTGCACCTCGGCCGCCTTTCTGCATGCCGACCCCGGTGCCCGTGAGTATTTCGTGATTGAACTCTTAGCCCGGCCTACTCTGTTTCCACTCTGTTTTCGTACTACAAGTCTTCAGATGTTATGCCTATTGCTCGTCTTTTGGCACGATGCATTAAAGGCATTTGGTTCGGAATGGTGTCTGGAAATCATGAATGCAAACGAGTGCTACATGAACACGAGGAGGTCGAGTGTCTAGACAATGCTGACGTGTACATTGTTCCGCAGGGCCCGCCGGGACTAGACGGGATGAAGGTGAGTCTGCGTTTCATTTGTACTTTGGATGACTACCTAACTTTTATAAGTCTTAGGACGCTAGGATATAGGGAGTAATTTAACTGTATTGATCAGGTCTTCACCATTATCACACACACTAAAACTTAACAAAAAGTCGTTAGCAGAGAGTAACGTGTTTCCATTTATTTGACTTGGCTATAATTGTTTGCTGATGTGTGTCAAGCACGTTAAAAAACGCATAGCCTTGCTCGTTCGAGAGGTACTACGATTTTCATATCGGTTCTCATCTGCCAAATAAACAAACATGGAGTTTTTCAAAGCTTTACGTAAAAGCTAGTACGTACTACAAAAGTAGACTTGGATTATGAAAGTATGAGGTTTTTGCATTGCATATTGTTATAGTCATTATTGTTAATATCTAAATATTGTTTAAACCAAATAACCATTTGTGTTATAAATTGGTTACAATATATATTGATGTTAAGAAATTCTGTTATGGTACTAATGAGGGAACAAACTGTACTCCTCAAGTCATGATAAATAAATAAATACACAATGGAATTCTTAGGATTCTAGCACATCTAGTCCCTTCTTAGAATTCCTTAAAACTCCGCCGATTTTTTGACCTACATATATAAATTATATTTTCAACAATAATATATTTTCCCCACTTTCGATCTGAGGTAACTCACTACTAGTTTGACGGGGATATCACAAAATAAATTTATTGTATTTATATTTGTGCCATTTTTAAACATAAACATTGCTACACAATCTATATTACTTTCAACGTGGTAGACTCTTCCGCCTAGACGTTTTATGAATCTGTAAGTTTCACCTGCCTATATACGAGTATATATACTGTTATCTCAACTGACACCTGGCAACTACATAATCCGCAAGTAAATGCATACAAATAAATGCGAGATATGGTGTGACACTCGGACTGACGTATTGCAGGGCGCGCAGGGCGAGCCGGGTGCTAAGGGCGAGCGAGGAGACCCTGGACTGCCTGTACGTGCTGCGCCGCCACAAATGCGTATGGCCTGAGACCTCAGCGCCGCTGTATATGCAGGACTAGTTTACACAGCGGCACTACTAGTTATTTTTTAAATTCCAAACATGAGGCCGACAGTATACTTTAGTCTCGCATCAGCACCTCTTCATGGCTTTTCGAATCGGTCTTTTGCGCCCCCAGTCAACAAGTCTCGTACTTTCTTTTTCGCCACGAAACTATCCTCCAAATATGGTGACGCTGATGTAACAGGCCTTTTAATATGACGAATGTATAGAATTACTAACACTTTAAATACATTTCCAGGGCACTGACGGCATACCCGGACAAGAGGTCGGTACTCTCTTTATTACGAGCTATGTGTCACCTCTATCTGTAGTAATATCCTGTTTTCCCTCTGTAGGGTCCGAAAGGCGATAAGGGCTATAAAGGAGAACCGGTAAGTGCTAATTTAAGTTCTAAGTATAAATTAACTCGCTTGTCGTTACCAATGGACCGGTCTGTCCCTAACTTACCAGCCTCATGCAAGTTTCTGCACGCCCTACTAACATGATATTAACTTTTGGCGTGGAAAATCAATTGTATCCTTTAAATTAAATATTTATTTGTGTATCTGTTAGCTTATTTAAATGGCTTGTAAGCAGGCAACTGTGGAACATATGCCTCTCTTTAAACCGCTTCACATGTGCAAACGTTTTGGCGATCTCAGTCAAGACCAGGCGGAGTCGGCGGTCATTCGTCAGTTTTCTAAACTTTTTAAGACATTATGTACATTCTGGGCTTTCAGATTTTCAGTTCTTTTCTTTTTAGTTTCTTCTAAGTACACTTATGGGGAACACCTAACACAGAATATATTTGTGCATCGATAGCAAATGTACGAAAAATATTACGTATCTTGTAAGTGGGGTAATTGCGACTCGACCTCTCTAGCTTCAAGGCAGGACCAATGAAAATCCCCGTAAGTCGAATGACGACGCAGGGTTGTTAAATAAACATAGACATATACACTTTTATTTAAATGAAACAACTTTAAATATAATTAATTGTACGTTATAATGATATATTAATATTTTACATAAGTAATTATATCATTGTATTCTTCAAAATATGCAGCAGCTCTTCATTGGGGATCTTATCCGCTATGCCGCCAAAAATTTCAAGAAAATTATTAAAAGCTTTTGCATCGTAATTTGTTTCTTCGAGAAACGTCACCGCCATAAACATATGCCCCTGGCATATGTTTATGGCGCGCATACCGGATGAGGCCCTGGAGGTGAGCTGCACTGGCTGAGCTGGGCGTGTGATGCGCAGGGCCCGGGCGGCAAGCGCGGACGCAAGGGCGACAAGGGCGAGCGCGGCGAGCAGGGCGTGCCCGGCCTGGACGCGCCCTGCCCGCTGGGGCCCGACGGCCTGCCGCTGCCCGGATGCGGCTGGCGCCCCGCCAAGGTGCGTCACACACACACACACACACACACACACACACACACACACACACACACACACACACACACGCACGTGCGCACACACACACACACACACACACACATACACACACATGGTACTTGCTTCTTAATCACTGCAATAACATGCCTTTGTTGAAGTGGTTCAGCTTCTCACTAACCCGCTCCGTGTCTGGAATTCGGACTCTTCTTTCTCGTATGACGTCATCGGACGAGTATATAATATACGAGTTACAATAATAACATCGCTTGTTTTGTAATTTTTTTTTCTTTTGAAATATTTGTTAAGTGATTTTTCAGAGCGCTATTGCTTTTATTGCTTTGATTGAAATTACTGCATGTTTTCATTTAATAATAAAATAATAACTAACAACCCCCACATGCTCCGCGACTACATACGACACGGGTTAAGTACATTGCGAGCGCAAGCGGGGAAAACTTACCTTTTTATATCTGCGTTCAACCCTACAGTAACCCCCATCCTCTGCGTTTTCTTTTTTTCGTATTAGGAAAGATATTAGTACTCACTTCATTTCTTAAAGACATTTCTTACCGGTATGTTTCTGATTTAAAACGTATAAATAAATACCTTATATATTACCTTGATTAATAAGTATCAGATTTTGTCATGACAATTATATTTTAAAATTAAAGTAAGTGTTTTAAAATTATGAAAAATTAAAACTTACTTAGCGGAAGCGGAGGCGGAAGCGGAAGCGGAGGCGGAAGCGGAAGCGGAGGCGGAAGCGGAAGCGGAGGCGGAAGCGGAGGCGGAAGCGGAGGCGGAAGCGGAGGCGGAAGCGGAGGCGGAAGCGGAAGCGGAGGCGGAAGCGGAGGCGGAAGCGGAAGCGGAGGCGGAAGCGGAGGCGGAAGCGGAAGCGGAGGCGGAAGCGGAAGCGGAGGCGGAAGCGGAAGCGGAGGCGGAAGCGGAAGCGGAGGCGGAAGCGGAGGCGGAAGCGGAGGCGGAAGCGGAGGCGGAAGCGGAGGCGGAAGCGGAGGCGGAAGCGGAAGCGGAGGCGGAAGCGGAAGCGGAGGCGGAAGCGGAGGCGGAAGCGGAAGCGGAGGCGGAAGCGGAGGCGGAAGCGGAGGCGGAAGCGGAGGCGGAAGCGGAAGCGGAGGCGGAAGCGGAGGCGGAAGCGGAGGCGGAAGCGGAGGCGGAAGCGGAGGCGGAAGCGGAAGCGGAGGCGGAAGCGGAGGCGGAAGCGGAAGCGGAGGCGGAAGCGGAGGCGGAAGCGGAAGCGGAGGCGGAAGCGGAAGCGGAGGCGGAAGCGGAGGCGGAAGCGGAAGCGGAGGCGGAAGCGGAGGCGGAAGCGGAGGCGGAAGCGGAAGCGGAGGCGGAAGCGGAAGCGGAGGCGGAAGCGGAAGCGGAGGCGGAAGCGGAAGCGGAGGCGGAAGCGGAAGCGGAGGCGGAAGCGGAAGCGGAGGCGGAAGCGGAGGCGGAAGCGGAAGCGGAGGCGGAAGCGGAGGCGGAAGCGGAGGCGGAAGCGGAGGCGGAAGCGGAGGCGGAAGCGGAAGCGGAGGCGGAAGCGGAAGCGGAGGCGGAAGCGGAGGCGGAAGCGGAAGCGGAGGCGGAAGCGGAAGCGGAGGCGGAAGCGGAGGCGGAAGCGGAAGCGGAGGCGGAAGCGGAAGCGGAGGCGGAAGCGGAAGCGGAGGCGGAAGCGGAGGCGGAAGCGGAAGCGGAGGCGGAAGCGGAGGCGGAAGCGGAGGCGGAAGCGGAGGCGGAAGCGGAAGCGGAGGCGGAAGCGGAGGCGGAAGCGGAGGCGGAAGCGGAAGCGGAGGCGGAAGCGGAGGCGGAAGCGGAAGCGGAGGCGGAAGCGGAGGCGGAAGCGGAAGCGGAGGCGGAAGCGGAGGCGGAAGCGGAGGCGGAAGCGGAAGCGGAGGCGGAAGCGGAGGCGGAAGCGGAAGCGGAGGCGGAAGCGGAAGCGGAGGCGGAAGCGGAAGCGGAGGCGGAAGCGGAAGCGGAGGCGGAAGCGGAAGCGGAGGCGGAAGCGGAAGCGGAGGCGGAAGCGGAGGCGGAAGCGGAAGCGGAGGCGGAAGCGGAAGCGGAGGCGGAAGCGGAGGCGGAAGCGGAGGCGGAAGCGGAAGCGGAGGCGGAAGCGGAAGCGGAGGCGGAAGCGGAAGCGGAGGCGGAAGCGGAGGCGGAAGCGGAAGCGGAGGCGGAAGCGGAAGCGGAGGCGGAAGCGGAGGCGGAAGCGGAAGCGGAGGCGGAAGCGGAGGCGGAAGCGGAAGCGGAGGCGGAAGCGGAAGCGGAGGCGGAAGCGGAGGCGGAAGCGGAGGCGGAAGCGGAAGCGGAGGCGGAAGCGGAAGCGGAGGCGGAAGCGGAAGCGGAGGCGGAAGCGGAAGCGGAGGCGGAAGCGGAGGCGGAAGCGGAGGCGGAAGCGGAAGCGGAGGCGGAAGCGGAGGCGGAAGCGGAGGCGGAAGCGGAGGCGGAAGCGGAGGCGGAAGCGGAGGCGGAAGCGGAAGCGGAGGCGGAAGCGGAGGCGGAAGCGGAAGCGGAGGCGGAAGCGGAAGCGGAGGCGGAAGCGGAGGCGGAAGCGGAAGCGGAGGCGGAAGCGGAAGCGGAGGCGGAAGCGGAGGCGGAAGCGGAAGCGGAGGAGTACGAGGCGCGCGAGGACGAGCTGGAGCCAGCGCGCGACTACGACGACTACACCGACAACGCGCACCACGAGACGCACCGCGACTGAGGTGCCATAGCCTCTAGTCATACACAACCAGTACACTAGTTTAAAAAAAAAACATTTCTTCGAACCATTCCTAATACAGGGGCAGAGAGACAGTTATACACAAGTCTCTTGGACTTTTTCCAACCGATGACATTTTTGGGACTACCAGACAACAAGCCAACAATATAAATCGTGCATAAGTATTTAAAAAAGCCCATTAGTACGAGTCAACCATCTGGGGATCGAACTGGAGTCTCTTGACTCGAATTCCGATCACCCAACTAATATCTTCTGTACATTATCTTGGCTATCGTGACTTGAGTAAAATAGTTTAATATAAGATTATCCGTCTAAACTGAGACATACAGATCGCTTTCTTATTCCACCTCGTGGTAAACAACTTAAATTCTTATTCGTGGTTTTTATTTGACATTGTTGTTATATAACACTATAGCCAAGATAGATAGATAGATAGGAACAAAATCGCGTACATTGCTTTAGCTAAAGCTAGTTACTTTGGGGTCAAGTGCTTTAGGACTTGTGTTATGGAATCGAAAAAAACACGAGATACACGAGATAAAGAAGAAAAAGTGGTTTTACTATAATGAGCCGTCCGGGAATCGAACCCGGGACCTCAGACATTGCGACACCTTGATAACCGGAGCGTACCCCACTCGTCCACGGAGGTCGTCAAAAATAAGCTGGTGGACGATCTTGAATTGAAATTAGGAGAAACATGTTCGGCCCCATGTTGTCTTTTAAAGGACAGTTCAGACAATGCTTCGAGTTGATGAAACGTATCTCAAATCGTACATTTGAGACATTAGCTTGGCTAGCTTGGCTAAGCAGGCTAATCACGCTTCACGTTGTTCCAAATGAGATACAATGAAATTTGAGGTTGAAGAAATAAGTGTCCTCTATAATTCGATATATTATAGTTATAAAGGCTTACATTTTTAATCGGTATCTGTATAAAAAATCTGATCTCTTTAATGCTGCTGTCCATCGCCTGTCCACATGATAATGACATGGTATTTTTCAATATAAATATCCTGCCATCGCTCGATATCGAGAAGAAAGTTTGTTTATTTTTTTATAGCCAGAAGTTGTTCAATTCAACAACGACGACAATATATTTTTTTTTAAATCTTTACGTAATTTCTCATACTAAGTAATAGTAAGAGATATATACATTGAAGTCAGTGAGTCCCGCCGTGACCACGGTTGCTGTAAAGCATCCGAAACGTCGGGAAATAAAAATAGTTTGTAAAAACTAATTAAAAACGCGATAAAATCCGAAAATCGTTTTATTTTAAATGTGTAGTATTCGCGTAAATACAAGAAATCATTGTATACATTGAAGTTCTTTCGATTAACTTTTTGGGAAAACGTTATAGGCGATGAGCCTATAATGCGGTAATATCATTGTATGTGTGTCACCATAGATAGATAGAGTGATCTTAACAGTGGTAGAGCCACGCATCAGCTTTTGTTGTGGCATGAATGGGCCGGCACGACTGGGGAAGTACCACGACCTCACAGAATAAGTGAAGTAGAAGTCTAACAAATTTCTGCGTTTCGTCTGGTGAGTGGAGGTAACCGGTGGCCCACACACCCCCTCCCTCAATTCTGGGGGGAGGGGGGGGGAGCACTTTAAGGGAGGCAACGCATCTGCTATGCCTCTGGTATTGCGGGTGTTCATGGGCGGCGGTAATCACTTACCATCACGTGAGCCACCTCGTTTGCCGTGCCGTGCCCGTTTGCCTCCCTTTTCTATAAAAAAAAGAGGATAGCAGGTGATGATAACGCCACCTGGTGCCATATGCTACAAATAATATTATTGACAATTTTTTCTATAAGACTAAGGCGACTAAGCAAAGAATATATACATTTAATATCAATGTTTTATTGTTTTCAGGGGAAACCGTTTTAATTTAGTGTGTATTTTAACTTATTAACAGTACCGCAATTGTTAAGTGTTTTAATTTTAACAAGTAGTGTACTAACACGGGAATATTAATTGTAAATATTAGTAGTTGTATAACGGCATGAATGGTTTCATAACATTCTTAAATATATCAATGTGTATCTTATTAATAATTATTCGTTATGTTCACATGCGTTGAACGGTTGCTAAACTGCTCACATATGTAACGTGTAACATTTGTTATATGTAATAAAGGACACGCTAACAGCTGCGAAACACAAACATGTTTTTCTGGAAGATAAATCTGTTATACATACATTTTGAAGAATTTAGAACCACAAAATATAAATGTTTGTATTTTACTTTGACTAGTTCCTTATCCAGCTGAACAATAAGTACCTGAGTGAACGAGTTTCGCTTGTTGAAAATTAGATGGCGCCATATTGGATATAAAAGCGCCAATAGTTACTTATTTTTCCCTATATAAACGAGTTTTCTCAAAGATTACTACGACTTTTAAATAAACTCAAAATGTAAAAGAGTAAATATCTGAACCCAAGAGATTGGCAAAATTATTTCAATATTGCAATATATACCACTTATGATCAAGTGTAGTATTAGTATAAGACAGCATTAATTTTATACATATACGTTATAATTGCCTTGTTGGACATATCCATAAAATTGTTTTGATATGACATTTTAGCACCCTTTAATTACCTATTTGTAATTTCATACACAGTAGTTGTCATACAACTACTGTGTATGAAATATGACTGTATATGATCCAATAAGAATGTCTTTAACCTAATCCTATATTATGATCTATAATTGTAATTAAATTAGGAGGCGATGCTACAGTGGGTGCGGCGGCGGCTGGAGCTAGGGGACAACGACGTCAGGATGTGAACAAAGTAAACTCCCGGGCCGTTTGCAACGGTGACGCGTCGCGCGGCCGTCTCACGCCACTCTACATATAACTAATATGTATATATACACGCACGATTGTAAAACGTGGCCGCAAGCCACAAACACAACAGGAAAATAATGCAATAATTCTTCGGTTACCGAGCTGTGCGCTTCCCACTGGCTATCTCGTGTTGAATATATCAGAGCTCCGGTGTTACCTTGCAATAATGTTATTATTATTATAAATTAACAAATCAATCGCATGAAATATAAATGAAAGGAGATAATTTTATATAAAATTTAACATAGCTATTTTTAAATCGCACATCGTGTATGCAAGTTCATTCAGCAATTCTAAGAAACATTTCCGAATCTATTTTAACGCCAAACTTTAATTTACATTTTGATTTATATTACAAATCATAATATTGTTGGTAAATTTGTAACAACTAGCTGACCGATTGTAAGAAGACTAAAGCATAAGTTAATTATGCATTCGTTATCACTTGTGACCAACTGACAAACCAATGTGATGTTGACAATTGTAAATATACAAAATGTAAACAATATAACTAATGTTTTATAATTTTTTGATTTAATTAATTAGTGAACATAAAATAATAAATGGACATTTATTCAATAGGTACTGATATAATTATGAATAAATCTTGTAAAAGAACAGAATAAAAAAAGTATATTGTATATAAAGTATGTATATATTTTCTATTTTTTCAAATGATAATATAACTATTATTTTCTATTTCTAATAAATTTCAACATTTTAAAAAATGCAATTTAAAAAGTACAATGCCATTTTGTTATTTATTGCCATAATGATGTAAATAGTTTAGACTCGATAAGGAGCGTTAACGATAATTTTACAATAAATCAAAATAAAGAAAATACATTCATAATACTTGTTTAATTGTTACGAGACATCTCTTTGATGAGATTGAGTTGAATGAATTTTTCCGTGGCACGCTGATCTACTCACGTAACGCCCCGCAAAAGTTCAATGTAGGAGATTGGTCTTACTTTGCAAACGCTTTCTGATAATTTGTTAAGGGTAGTCACTATAGCCGCATGGTTGGGCGATGGCAATTCGGTCAAGAGCCCCGAGTTTCTTCAAAATTGTACGATTTATGTTATTGGCTTGGACATAACAGCGACGTGCGCACCACCTGTCATGTTGTCCCAAAAAATATCTTCGTTGGAACGTGGGTCGAAAAAACTTAATTATCTAGACTTCTGTCAACCCTTGTATTGGGAATGGCGTGAAGATATTCTTTTATTAAGGGTAAAAAATAGATAACTTACAATGATTTATCTTAACTTATACACCTTTAATTAAAACACGTAAGCAAATCGCTTGGCTACAACAGATGCTCAGACTATTATTATACATATTTCATAAAATACTTTTTATTCAATGACTAGAAAACCCGTGCTACTCTGAAGCATTACAATTCTGGTTAAATATTAACTCCTAGCTTCCTTCCAACTCTACCAATTTTCGAGACAGGAGTTCAAAAAAAGCCTGGTTCTAGCGAATGTTCTCTGACCAAAAGATGTGAAGAAAAAATCGAGTAAAACAGTATGAAGTACAGCAAGGGATCAGATTATTGCAGATACCTGAACCCTGAATGAAGATATATTTATACATATATACTCATACTACAATTTAACTGAGGATGGAGTCTATTTTTAAGAATAAATACTTGTGTTAGGAGATAACAATCTTCCATAACACTTACATTACTTTTTGCATGACATTTACATAAGAAAGAAATATAAAAAAATAAACTGTACTCAAAATATACCTATTGTTAGTTTACAAGAGAGCGTATATGCTGCAGCGCAGCAGTGTGTGTATGTGAGTGTGTGTGTTTTTGTGTGTGTGCACGCGTGGTGTAAGTTCAGTTGATATTAGTTTTTAAGAAAAACTAAATGTAAAAACTAAATAGCTTAATGTTCATTTTAGTGAGATTATTAATGTAGATTAAAAATAGAGTTAGACCCAAAATACACCCTTGCGGTACACCAAACTCTCGAAAACGAAACGAAGATATTCACAATATATTTGAAAGGTAGGTTTGAAAGATTACTTTGTCACTAAAATTGATAAGGACGTGCTTCGATGGTTTGAGCATGTTGAGCGAATGAGTGAAGACCGAATGGTGAAAAAAATATATAGTGCGAAAATTAATATTAAAAGATGTCGGATGACCCAGACTAACTTTCGAAGACCATGTGAGCAAATTGCTCGAAGAGGGCAGAGTCAAAAGTACTCGGATACCTAGACGTGCATTTATAAAGAAAAAGATGAATCTGAAAGAAGTGAAAGAGGTATGTAATGATCGTGACACTTGGCGTTTCTGTTCTGTCTGACTACTCCGTCAGGGACTGTGCATAAAGACAAATATAATAATAAATCTATAATATATATTTTTCATTATCTCAATTTTTTTTATTTAAGAGACCATATTTATAATATACAATATCATATTCAGTTTTTCAAGATACAAATGAATAACATGTGGGATAATACAAGACACAGTAGTATTTGTAACTATAAGTCTAAAATATTAACAAAGTAAAATTGAAATAGCTTTGTTGTCTTTTTGTAAATAAAGTAATTATGACTCAAAAAAAGTTTGTTATCACCAAAAGATGCGGCGAAGTATGAAATTAGAAAAATAGTTTAAGCGCTTTTCTTTTTAGCTATTGCAACTAGCAATACTGGTTAATGTCAAATCGTCAATTTGACAGCGTCCGTAACAGACACTAGTGAGAGTGTGACCTGCTTTTTATTTTTATTTCCATGTTCATTTTCCATGTAAAATAACAACGTCAACAAATACTAATAACAATAGGTATTACCTATGAGTAAACAATAATCCTTGAATAACTTTTAAGATAAAAATGTGTGTAAAGTTCAGATTAAAATGTGAAAAAGGCCACAAGATGTAAAGTGAATATTATTTTATGCAGTTATTATAGTAATTATTATGGCGCAGTGTATTTTGTTTGTGTTGTGTGTATTTTACGCAGTGCATGAGAGTGCATCGTGGAGTACAATAAATCCAAAATGTCCACCGCCTCCTTCTCGGTGTCGTTACGATGCTTCGGCCCTCGACGAGCACTTTTACTATGTTGAAGGTATTTAACAACGTTTTCCTTTTTCCTAATATTTACAGTATTTAATTTAGATAAGAAAGTTACGATAGCCGATAGTTGGGTGATCGGAATTCGAGTCGAGAGATCCGAGTTCGATCCCCAGGTGGCAGGCTTTTACCAATGGGTTTTTTTCAAAACCTATGTATGATTCATATCGTTGGCTTGGACATAAAGGCGGCGACAGGCTCACCGTCTGTCACTGTCCTAAAATATCTTCGGTGAAAGG
This sequence comes from Sericinus montela, assembly GCA_029286605.1. Taxonomy (NCBI): domain Eukaryota; kingdom Metazoa; phylum Arthropoda; class Insecta; order Lepidoptera; family Papilionidae; genus Sericinus; species Sericinus montela. The sequence goes on along the minus strand of JAGSMR010000086.1, from coordinate 188,225 downwards.
TGAGTCAAATGGGCTTAAATGTCTAGACCCTTATCTACCCCTGTATTGAGAATGGTGTGAAGATATACTGGAAAATGTGCAAAATTAATTATGTCCTAATTTTACAAGCTTAATAGGTTTATATTTTAATAATTTTTTTACATCTCAATAGTTGAATGGTGTTTTTGTGAGTGGTTGGAATTTGAGTCAAGACACCCAAGTTCAATCCCCATGTGGCAGGCTCATACCTATGGTTTTTGTTTTAAAGATGTTTGAATGTAAAGACAGCAACCAGGTCACCCACATAACTTTGTACAAAAAAAAAGTCTTTGGCGGTATATAGTGGTAGAATGAGAAGAATTAATTGTCTCTTGACCTCTGTCTACTCCTGTATTGGGAATGGCATGAAGAAATTTTTATTTTAATAATTTTGATATTTAATATTTTATCACTACAGATATGTCATGAAATATAAAAAAAAATCTTTAGGCTTTAAAACTGCTATTTACTAGGACCATTGCAGTTAGAAAGTACCAGATTAAGGTATGTTACATTTTTAGATAAAAGGATTAATTGGATAAAGTAAGGTCAAATATGATTACCAAGATATGGTTATCATATTTGACCTTATCCTGATTATAAAATATATAAAAAAAAATACATAAATATCTTCATAGTAGGTTCTTCAGGTTGACAGAGGTCTAGTCTAGACAATTAATTCCCTTTGACTCATCGTTCACCAAAGATATTTTCGGAACAACATGACAAGTGTTGAGCCCATCGCCACTTATTATAAAGATTAATTATATTGCTTTGATATGATATTAAACATAATTATTGACTTTTGCAATATCTTATCAGTAATCAGAGTATCATCAGTAAAGTAGCATGGGAGCATTTTGATCCAACTAGACTTGACATTTGGTTCCTACAGTTTCTCTAGAGAAAGTTTTTGCAATGATTTGCATACACTTTCTCTAACAAACTACTAGACTCAAGTCAAGCAACTTAATTTTTTATTTAGGCAATAGATTTATTTTAATAAGCTATGCTAAGCTACAGTTGATAATCTAACAAGTCCTTTAGGAAAAGTTAGGTAGGCAGGGTATACTGGTTGCTCTCTGTTCACTCTGGGTGTACATCATAATCTTATTAAGCCTCACTGCTACAACAAGAACCCTATCTGGGAATTCTATCAGTTCTAAAGTATCTGCTTTGAAGCAGCAGTATAAAAAGTTTTGTCTCCTAGTTTGAGGAGTATAGAGAGTATGTGTTATGTGTGTGATACCTTGTATCTTGTTATCCAGTTTGTGGTCCTTAGAGGTGAAAAAGTATCTGGAAGCTCCACGATAGCCGAGTTGTTGGGTGTTCGTAATTTCGAGTCGAGAGACCCGAGTTCGATCCCCAGGTGGCAGTACCAATGAGTTTTTCAAAAAACTTATGTACAAATTTTATCATTGGCTTGGACATAAAGGCGGCGACGGGCTCACCACCTGTCACGTTGTCCCGAAAATATCTTCGGTGGAAGGTGGGTCAAAGGGACTTAATTGCCTAGACTTGACCTCTGTCTACCCCTGTATTGGGAATTGCGTGAAGAAGCTCCTTCTTTGAAATGGTTTGCAGTTGTGGGCTGGAGTAGCTATCTACTATCAGGTGAACTGTTGCACCCTAATTACATAAAAAAAAAGTTTTTCATATTTTTTTATCTTTTGTATTCTTTGATTTGTTACGTTACAGATAAACGGTTCAAGATAGTATACGCCGAGAAGTACCTGAGTATCATTTGCCCCGAAAATGTGACACTGGAGAGCGAGTCGCTGCCGCGGTTCGAGCGGGCGGTGCGCGTGCAGCGCGTCGACATCAGCGAGTGCGCGCCGCCCGGCGGCTCGTACGCGCGCGCGCTCGCCGCGCTCAACGTCAGCGCGCTCGACCTGCTGTCGCTGCAGCGGCCGCGCGCCGCGCTGCGCCGCCGCCACCTGGCCGGCCTGCGCGTGTCCGCGCTCTTCGTGCAGGCCGCCGCGCCGCTGCGCCTGGAGCGCGGCGCGCTGGCCGCCGCCGGCGCGCTGCTGGACCTGCGCCTCACCCTCGTGCAGCTGTCCGCCGCCGAGCTGCTGGAGCTGCCCGCCTCGCTGCGCCGGCTCAGCCTGGCCGGCAGCAACCTGACGGAGCTGCCGCGCGCCGCGCTGGCGCGGCTGCCGCACCTCGTGCACCTGTCGCTGCGCGAGCCCGGGCTGCGCGCGGCGCCGCCGCTGGACGCGGCGCCGGCGCTGGCGGACGCCGTGCTGGTGGCGCCGCTGGACGCGCTGCCCGTGGGGCGCGTGCAGAACCTGACGGTGTGGGGCGCGCGCGCGCTGCGGCTGCGCGGCGGCTGCGGCGCGCTGCGGCGGCTGAGCGTGCGCGGCGGGCCGGGCGCGCCGCCGCCGCGCTGGCTGGCGGGCTGCGGCGCGCTGCGGGCGCTGGCGCTGCAGGCGCTGCGCGCGCCCGCGCTGCCCGCCGCGCTGCTGCACGGCGCGCAAGAGCTGCGCGAGCTGACGCTGAGCCGCTGCGCGCTGTCGGCGCTGCCGCCCGACCTGCTGGCCGAGGCGCCCAAGCTGCACACGCTCGACCTGTCCGACAACGACCTCGAGGAGCTCCCCGAGTGAGTTCTAATGTATTTTCATTCATTTGCTCTTTTATTTTTTTAGACAAGCATTGCAACAACTACAAGTGCAAGAAGGAGATAGCAATTATTTTGTCAAGACTGTATACATATTTAGAAAAAGAAATCTATTAAACTACGCACTCATATGTTAAAGCCACCACAAAAGCTTTACTTTACTTATTACTGAATGCCCAATCCTACAGGACCTGATAACTGTTTAAAGCAACAGAAAATTTTTTATCTTCATGCTATTGCCTAATACTATGACAGAGACGTTTAGAGACTATCTTGACGACGTCGTTTCGACCTATTTTTTTATAGAATAGTAATCTGTTAGGTGCTCTGAGGAATTCCTCGAAGCACTCCCCGTAGTAAATAAACCTGCTTTTCACCAAAGCTTAATTGGGACAATGTGACAAATAGGGAGTCTACCACTGTCTTAGTGTTCAAGCTAACTAGCTAGTGTAATTCAAGAGTATATCAACAAAAGTTTATTGTAAAATAATGATTTCTTGTATTTACGCGAATACTACACATTTTAAATAAAACGATTTTCGGATTTTATCGCGTTTTTTAGTTTTTACAAACTATTTTTTTTAAAAAGTCACGATAGCCGAGTGGTTGGGTGATCGGGATTACGAGTCGAGAGACCCGAGTTCGATCCCCAGGTGGCAGGCTCGTACCAATGGGTTTTTCAAAAACTTATGTACGAATCATATCGTTAGGTTGGACATAAAGACGGCGACGGGCTCACCACCTGTCACATTGTCCCGAAAATATTTTCGGTGGAAGGTGGGTCGAAGGGACTTAATTATCTAGGCTAGACCTCTGTCTACCCCTGTATTGGGAATGGCGTGAAGATTAATATTTTTCGTAAAGTTTTTTCTTTGCGACATCATGAATCAGACCATTGATTGTCCAGGGGAAGGGCGATGTTTTTATTTAATTAACGCTGTTTGAGACAGCGTGACAGTTTGAATATTGGCTCCGGCATGCCTTATCATGGCATTCCACGCATGCCATGATATGGCATCCGAAAACAATGCATACTTTTGGGATGTATGCTTTGAGTTGTGCGCGCGTGTGGCGCGTGTTGTGTGTGGGTGTGGCGTGTGTTGTGTGTGTGCGTGTTGTGACGCGGCGCGGGCTGCGTGTGTGCGTGTTGTGACGCGGCGTGGGCTGCTTGTGTGCGTGTTGTGACGCGGCGTGGGCTGCGTGTATGCGTGTTGTGACGCGGCATGGGCTGCGTGTGTGTGTGTTGTGACGCGGCGCGTGCTGCGTGTGTGTGTTGTGACGCGGCATGGGCTGCGTGTGTGCATGTTGTGACGCGGCGCGTGCTGCGTGTGCGTGTTGTGACGCAGCGTGGGCTGCGTGTGTGTGTGTTGTGACGCGGCGTAGGCTGCGTGTGTGCGTGTTGGCGCGGCGCGTGCTGCGTGTGCGTGTTGTGACGCGGCATGGGCTGCGTGTGTGCATGTTGTGACGCGGCGTAGGCTGCGTGTGTGCGTGTTGTGACGCGGCATGGGCTGCGTGTGTGCATGTTGTGACGCGGCGTGGGCTGCGTGTGTGCATGTTGTGACGCGGCGTAGGCTGCGTGTGTGCGTTGTGACGCGGCGTGGGCTGCGTGTGTGCATGTTGTGACGCGGCGTGGCTGCGTGTGCGTGTTGTGACGCAGCGTGGGCTGCGTGTGTGCATGTTGTGACGCGGCGGGCTGCGTGTGTGTGCGTGTTGTGACGCGGCATGGGCTGCGTGTGTGCATGTTGTGACGCGGCGTGGCTGCGTGTGTGCGTTGTGACGCGGCGTGAGCTGCGTGTGTGCGTGTTGTGACGCGGCATGGGCTGCGTGTGTGTGTTGTGACGCGGCGTGAGCTGCGTGTGTGCGTTGTGACGCGGCGTGAGCTGCGTGTGTGCGTGTTGGCGCGGCGCGTGCTGCGTGTGTGTGTGTTGTGACGCGGCATGGGCTGCGTGTGTGCATGTTGTGACGCGGCGTAGGCTGCGTGTGTGCGTGTTGTGACGCGGCGTGGGCTGCGTGTGCGTGTTGTGAGCGGCGCGTGCTGCGTGTGTGCGTGTTGTGACGCGGCGGGCTGCGTGTGTGCGTGTTGTGAGCGGCGCGTGCTGCGTGTGCGTGTTGTGACGCGGCGGGCTGCGTGTGTGCGTGTTGTGACGCGGCGTGGGCTGCGTGTGTGTGTGCGTGTTGTGGCGCGGCGTGGGCTGCGTGTGCGTGTTGTGACGCGGCGGGCTGCGTGTGTGTGTGTTGTGACGCGGCGGGCTGCGTGTGTGCGTGTTGTGGCGCGGCGTGGCTGCGTGTGCGTGTTGTGACGCGGCGCGTGCTGCGTGTGTGTGTTGTGACGCGGCGTGGGCTGCGTGTGCGTGTTGTGGCGCGGCGGGCTGCGTGTGCGTGTTGTGACGCGGCGTGGGCTGCGTGCGTGTTGTGACGCGGCGTGGGCTGCGTGTGTGCGTTGTGGCGCGGCGTGGGCTGCGTGTGTGCGTGTTGTGTGTGTGCGTGTTGTGACGCGGCGCGTGCTGCGTGTGTGCGTGTTGTGACGCGGCGCGTGCTGCGTGTGCGTGTTGTGACGCGGCGTGGGCTGCGTGTGTGCGTGTTGTGGCGCGGCGCGTGCTGCGTGTGTGCGTGTTGTGACGCGGCGCGTGCTGCGTGTGTGCGTGTTGTGACGCGGCGTGGGCTGCGTGCGTGTTGTGACGCGGCGGGCTGCGTGTGCGTGTTGTGGCGCGGCGTGGGCTGCGTGTGTGCGTGTTGTGACGCGGCGCGTGTTGCGTGCGTGTTGTGACGCGGCGTGGGCTGCGTGTGTGCGTGTTGTGACGCGGCGTGGGCTGCGTGTGTGCGTGTTGTGACGCGGCGCGTGCTGCGTGTGTGCGTGTTGTGACGCGGCGTGGGCTGCGTGTGTGCGTGTTGTGACGCGGCGTGGCTGCGTGTGCGTGTTGTGGCGCGGCGCGTGCGTGTGTGCGTGTTGTGTGACGCGGCGTGGGCTGCGTGTGTGCGTGTTGTGACGCGGCGTGGGCTGCGTGTGTGTGCGTGTTGTGACGCGGCGTGGGCTGCGTGTGTGCGTGTTGTGACGCGGCGCGTGCTGCGTGTGTGCGTGTTGTGACGCGGCGTGGGCTGCGTGTGTGCGTGTTGTGACGCGGCGTGGGCTGCGTGTGTGTGCGTGTTGTGACGCGGCGTGGGCTGCGTGCGTGTTGTGACGCGGCGGGCTGCGTGTGTGTGCGTGTTGTGACGCGGCGTGGGCTGCGTGTGTGCGTGTTGTGGCGCGGCGCGTGCTGCGTGTGTGCGTGTTGTGACGCGGCGCGTGCTGCGTGTGTGCGTGTTGTGACGCGGCGTGGGCTGCGTGCGTGTTGTGACGCGGCGGGCTGCGTGTGCGTGTTGTGACGCAGCGTGGGCTGCGTGTGCGTGTTGTGGCGCGGCGCGTGCTGCGTGTGTGCGTGTTGTGACGCGGCGCGGGCTGCGTGTGTGCGTGTTGTGACGCGGCGCGGGCTGCGTGTGTGCGTGTTGTGACGCGGCGTGGGCTGCGTGTGTGCGTGTTGTGGCGCGGCGCGTGCTGCGTGTGTGCGTGTTGTGACGCGGCGCGTGCGCAGCGGGCTGTTCGCGGCGGTGCGGTCGCTGCGCGTGCTGCGGCTGTCGCGCAACCGGCTGTCGCGGCGCGGCGCGGCGCCGCTGGCCGCGCTGCACGACCTGCAGCGGCTCGAGCTCGACCGCAACCCGCTCGGGGACCTCTGCGACGCCTCGCACGCAGACATCTACGACCAGAATGGTATCCACTTCACGTCTCTTTCCTTTTTACTACTGACGGTCTTTAATAATGGGTAAACTTATTTTGGTTACTGTTAGGTTTCTTTACAAATTACCAATTCATTTATGTGACTGACCTTGAAGAGTTATTTACATAAATATATATTTACACAGCGGCTTGTAAGTCTGCTATAGGATATGGGCCTTCCAGAAGGGTCCCGGTACCAGACAACTTACACCGATGAAGCTCCATGCCATCTCCGGTCTAGTAAATTTTTGTGTAGTAATTTTCTAATGTGGTGCTTGATCGAGCACCAGCCCACGTTCCTGAGCCCGATGGTCTTTAGATGGCGGACTGGGGGTTCGTCATCCACGTGGGTTTGGAGACCAAGGAGGTAGACGCGTCTGTTATTACGGCGCATCTATCCTGGTGGTGGGTGATGGAGGAGAGATGCTCTCCCGAGGAGGGGCTGCCTTGGTCAGCGCGGCTGTGTGCGAGAGCATTCACGTGGCCTTGACGGAACACCGTGGGGTTTGAGTCACTGCGAGCTTAAAACCACACGTCCTTTCCCCCACGGGGCTGTTAGGTATTTCCCCACGTATTAAAAAGGAGCACTTTTCTTTTGGGTGAGGGTTATGTTCATCAGTGAGGCTAGAGCGATAATGATGTGTAAATTGATAATGCTTGGTTGTGCCGCAGCCATGTCCGACCTGTGGCCGCTGCGCAAGTTGACGCAGCTGAACTTGGCGCGCACGGGCGCCACGCGGCTGTGCGCCGACTGGCGCCGCGACCTGCGCGAGCTCGCCGCGCTCGACCTGTCCGACAACAACATCACCGCGCTGCAGGTCAGTGCCAGCCGAGCCCGGCGCCGCCACCTGATGAGCTCACCGCGCCCGACCTTTCGCCGTGCGCCGCAGTCATTACATTGCATTGCACTGACGCAGGCGGAGGATCTGCGCTGGCAGCGCGCGCAGACGTCGCGCGTGCTGCTGCGCGGCAACCCGCTGCGCGACGTGCGTCTGCAGCGCGCCGACTTCCTGCGCCTGCGCGAGCTGCCGCCGCCCGAGCACGTGAGTCCACGCGCTGTTTATTGTTGACTAATACAAAAACAGATGACGACAGAAATCATACATTCCTCTCATATATTTAGTATATTTCATAACGAGTGCGGAAAGTGAAATATGGTAAAAAGTAACGTGTGCGGCAAATGTATGCATGTAAGTATGGGTACTCGCGACTGCGCAGGCGACGACGCTGGCGCTGGACGCGGCGCTGGCGTGCGACTGCGGCGCGTACTGGGCGGCGCGCCTGCTGCAGGCGCAGCGCGCGCCCGCGCTGCTGGCCGCGCGCTGCGCCAACGGCTCCGCGCTGGCCGAGCTGCGCGCCGAGCGGCTCGAGTGCGCGCTGCCGGCCGCGCAGTGCGCGCCGCGCTGCGCGTGCCGCGTGCGCGGCGAGCGGCTCGCCGTGCGCTGCGAGGGCGCGGCGCTGACGGCGCTGCCGCGCGCCGCCGCGCCGCCCGCCGAGCTGCTGCTGCGCGGCAACCGCATCGCCGCGCTGCGCGCCGCCGACCTGCCCGCCGACCTGCTCGTGAGTCATTCCGTTGCGGATACTTTTGCTCAACTCATGACTGCCAGTTTAATGTACTTATATACTCTTTGACATCAATAAGTTTGTGACCTCAGCGCATACATAAGTGTGCGTGAGTTAATGTCTTATTTAGCTTTTTAGCGCTTCGGTTATGCGTAACTAGGAGAAAAAGGCATCACAATGAATATTACCCATATTTGGCGAAAATTACGTGGATAGTTTATATGAATAAAACTAACTTGTATTGTGTCATTTTCAAATAAGCTTCATATTCACATCCGGTATTGCGACAATGGAATAATGAAAAAATCAACATGAGAGTAATTTTCGAGGTTTCTCTGGGTGCTAGTTTATTTTGCAAAATAGCTTGTCCGCCAGCTTGGATTTGAAAATTGACTTATTTTCGTAACTAGCATGCCGAGAAACCGGGCTACGACACCCATTTCGATATTTCCGTATCGAAATCATTATCATAACAATCATTAGATCGAGGAACGTATCGCAAAGGTAAAGGCCCTCAATGACAGGCTGTCAAGCTTTAGGTCGGGCAATAATAGGTCGAGGATTGTGCGCTCCGCGAGGATGACATTTCCTGACACTAGTATCAAGTAGTCCCAGCCAGGTATAAAGCAAAAGCTAAAGGAGCGCATAGACGGCCTGAAGCAAAGAAATGCAGCTTGGGGAAAGCGGATTCACTGGTATACCAAGAGGTCTAAGCGGTATAACCGGAATCGTCTCTTCCAAAGTGACCAAAAGAGACTAAATTGTTGGAGTGATGGCTGCTGGATGGAAACAGAGTGCAGATATTACACCCACGGACGTCATCATAACACTCGAAGAAGTAACTGAGGCAACCGCCTCAGTTACTCCAAACTGACAAAGTCGGGGATTACGTCGAGCTCCAAACTGACAAAGTCCGGGATTCGGCGGGCTGCATCACTACTGGCTTTTACTTTTACTGGGTTTGTGGTGCTCGCCCCACAGTTTCAAGAAGCTCTCGAAAAGAAATCGCTCCCGAGTCTCTTTAATACTGGGGTAACCCAGTATTAAAGAGACTCGGGCGCGATTAATAAGACACTGGCATCTATTCTGAGCACGATAATAACCCGGCTCATTAATGTGAATCGGATCAAGCCGTGTGCTCGGAATGGATGTCGGGGCGGAGGTCGTGGGACCAAAGAAGCGCTCTTTATCGACGCGGTCATTGGCAATGTGGTAAACGCAAGCGTCGGAACTTTTCTGCTGCCTAGATAGACGGCGTACAACGACGTACTGAAAGGCGTTGGACTCGGTGCCCTATTCATGGCTAAAGAGGGTTCTAGAACTGTACAAAGTCGACTACAGTCAAAGTACAGTAAGAGACTTCCTCGGATACTATATGGCGATGGAGTACGACCCTTTTCCATCTAGGCGAGCGGATGGCGGCTGAGGAACACAGGATAAGGATACGACGGGGTGACTGTTTGAGCCCAATACGTTTTTGCGTATCCCTGTATCCTTTCAGCACGTTACTGGAGGAATCAGGGAGAGGATTTCAGCTTCGGAAGGGAGGGACAAAAGTGACCTTTACTACATGTATGACTTCAACTTTTAGCAATTCTATCAAGATGGAGCTCGGGACGGATAAGAGTTCGATTATCCATGTTGAAAGGGGCAAGCGTCACCAACACTGAGGGCATACTTGTGTATGTCCAGCAACATACGGACCCTTTCCGAGGCTGAAGCATACCGATACCTGGGTACGTCGCAACTTGGGTGTTAATAAGGTGGGCAAGAACTGTCAGTGTGTTATGTGTTTTCTGCACACCTAACAAAAGTCCTTAACGGCTATTTGTCCGGCGTGAACAAAGCACGAGCGTTTAACGGCTGGGTCATGTCCGTTCTCATGTATACATTCAGCGTGCTTAGGTGAACTGAAACCGACCTTAATGCCCTGAACCGAAAAGTTCGACGAAAAGTAAGTATTAGGACCTGGTTCACGAGGTGACCGACATGTGGGGTGGTGTGCCCACTGTCACTATTCATTTTTGTCGTGTCTGTTAACCCCTGTAGTAATGAGTTAATCCCAGTCAGTCTCTCTGAACATCTGAGGCGATTGGGACTCCGTGACGGATCGTTTCAAGTTCAAATGCAGAAGGCGGTGCTCCTCGCTTGCATCGTCCGCCGGTTTTTCTCCCTATTGCCCCGTTGCCTCGTCGTCTGGTCCTCCCCGTTGAGGGCTTCCATCTGGTTGGGTCTTAATATTTATTTCATATATGTTTTTGATATTTTCTTTATTATAACTAGACGAAAACATATATACGAATATTCCCATAATAATAATAATAATAATAAATTAGCTGAAGGTAATTAAATCGTGTCAACCGGGATATGTAGTCTATTAATTTGACATTTTTGTTTCGTAAATAAACAGTACTGTGCAAATTTAGAGAGTAAGGCTATTGGTCGACGTGCGCCGTTGCAGGAGCTGGACCTGCGCGACAACTTGCTGCAGGACGTGGCGGAGGAGGCGGCGGCGGCGCTGTTCGCGCGCGCCGAGCGCCGCGTGTGGCTCGGCGGCAACCCGCTGGCCTGCGGCTGCGGCGCCGCGCTGCTGGGCGCCGCCGCCGCGCGCCGCGCGCAGGTGCCGGACTTCGCGGCGCTGCGCTGCGCCGACGGCCGCCGCGCCGCCGCCGCCGCCGCCCGCCGCCGCCGCCTGCGCCGGCGCCGCGCTGCTGGGCGCCGCCGCCGCCGCCGCCTGCGCCGGCGCCGCGCTGCTGGGCGCCGCCGCCGCGCTGGCCTCGCGCCGCCTGCGCGCCGCCGCCGCCTGCGCGCCGCCGCCGCCGCGCTGGCCTCGCGCCGCCTGCGCGCCGCCGCCGCCTGCGCCGGCGCCGCGCTGTGGCCCGCGCTGTGCGCGCTGCTGGCCGCCGCCGCGCTGGCCTCGCGCCGCCTGCGCGCCGCCGCCAAGCGCTTCCTGTCCGCACGCGGCCTGCTGCGCCGCCGCCGCCCCCGCCGCCGCCCCCGCCGCCGCCGAGCCGGAGGAGGAGCTGCCGTACGACGCGTTCGTATGCTTCTCGCACCACGACCACGAGTTCGTGGCGGAGCGGCTGGTGCCCGGGCTGCGCGGGCGGCGGCTGTGCCTGCACTACCGCGACTGGGCGCCCGGCGACTGGATCCCGGCGCAGATCGCGCGCTCGGTGCGCTCGGCGCGGCGCACGCTGCTGGTGCTGTCGCCGCACGCCGCGCGCTCGGCCTGGGCGCGCGCCGAGTTCCGCGAGGCGCACGGCGCCGCGCTGCGCGACGCGCGCCCGCGCCTCGTGCTGCTGCTGCTGGCCGAGCCCGCGGCGCTGCTGGCGCTGCCCGAGCTGGACCCCGAGCTGCGCGCCTACCTCGCGCACCACACCTACCTGCGCTGGGACGACCCCTGCTTCTGGCAGAAGCTGCACAAGGCGCTGCCCGCCGCGCCCGCCGCCGCCGCCGCTGCCACCGCCGCCGCCCCCGCCGCCGCCCCCGCCGCCGCCCCCGCCGCCGCCCCCGCCGCCGCCCCCGCCGCCGCCCCCGCCGCCGCCCCCGCCGCCGCCCCCGCCGCCGCCCCCGCCGCCGCCCCCGCCGCCGCCCCCGCCGCTCCCCCAACCCCCGCGCCCCCCGTCCCCGCCGCCCCCGCCGCTCCCCCGGCCCCCGCGCCGCCCGCGCACAGCACGGCGCCGGTCGCGTAGCCACAAGTACAAACGGACGCGCTCGAAACCGTGTCATATTTTAATAATGTGTATTTTGTAATAACTTTTGCCAACATATCATATGAAATTATTATACCAAACATGTTGATCTTAAAAATTTTACACTTTTACCAATTATATTTTTATAATCGTAAGAAATTATTGAATCTCACGTACTTTTTCTAAAAATATTATCTGTTATAATAATGTTATATATTATAAACTAGGTAAAAAATAGACCAGTATAAACCAGATAATGTTCTTATAAACCAGGTCACAAAAAATACCTGTTGTGTACGTCGCAACCTGTTTTGTTAAATACGTAACTATAAACAATGTAATAAGAACAAATTGATATTCTCAATAATGATATAATTATCACAACATATCGCACTCCACTTTTTTTTAATAATTTAGTTTTTACTTTTATTTAAACGTAATTACATGTAAGTAACCGAGAAGTACTGGGTTAATTGGAAGTTGAATTTGAAAAGCATCCGGCTCGTTTCTCCAAAGAACTAAAAGGAAAGGACAAAAATTTAATGCTACATCATTATCTTTTTGTCCTTTTTTATTTTGTTAACTAATTAATTATACTGTTAACACGAAATTTCCTTTTTTGATAAGTTTGTATTTAATACAGTTTTTCACACATAGTACACGTTAGAAAGTAGCTGTAGTCAGCTAGTCTTAACTTTACTCCAGTGGCTTTGATTGTATCTAAAGACCTCCATTTGTAGCAGTTAATAGCTTAGAGCCATTAACTTTTTTGCTACAAACGTACAACATTGCTACAAACGGAGCGCCTCTAACCAAAAAGTCAACCTGATTAGGGCGTACCTCAGGGATCTTGGTTAGGTCCAGTTTTATTTTTAGTTTATGTCAACGATATTACACCAGTGTTTCAATTCTGTTAAAATTTACAAGAAAAAAACAAGTTCTAACTACACAAAAATTCGATTGTGAAGAAGAGTCCTCATCGAATAGCGCAAAAATATTGTTGAGAGTAATTTTTTCTTACGTTTGCATCTTGTTTGAGAGGATAAGTATCAATCTGTCGTCTCTTAGCGTGTTGTGTGACGAATAAATGTTATAATATCCTTTACCACTGGCAGAGCGTCTTGTATTTACATTTTATGTTATTACTTACATGATATACAAGAATTCACGGAGCAGTGCACTGGTGTGGGTGACCAGAGTCGGGCTTTCCAATAATTTCTATGCTCAAATATTGTGATCAAAAGAGACTCTTTCATAGTTTTTCCTCGAATTTTCACACCAACAGCATATATGCATTTTGATCAACAGATCTAAACTTGACAAAACAAAACCAATTCGGTGCTATTTCTCGAATAAATCATTATAGCCTTTATACTTAGTTTTAAGAGAAATATGTATATTTTATATATTTTATCTCGTGCATGCGATGACTTTAGCGGAAGTTATTGCAACTCACGCAAGTGATTCTTGTTACGTAATGATTATGATGATGTACTTTGATACAAAATTAATAATGTCTGTGTCATTTGGGTTTACTTGACGTAAATTAAAATAAGTAGAGTTATTTGTTGTAATTAAGGCTATATTTTACGAAAATCGTCTACTATATCTAATGGTCATTTCTTCACGGCTTTACTGGATTGGGTGACATGGATTTACTGCACACTGGCACACACTCGGCACATATAAACACACAAACACAAGAAAGGCGGACTGACTAGACAGACTGTAAAATGACTGCTGAATATAGCGCTGTAGCCCTGGGCTCGATTTAAGAATTTATTATTATAATTAAAAAATATCTGCACGCCATTGCCAATACCGTGTAGTGTGTGTGAATGTGTGTGTGTGTGTGTGTGTGTGTGTGTGTGTGTGTGTGTGTGTGTGAGAGAGAGTGTGTATGGGTGCGTGTGAGTATGATTGTGATAAGGAAAAAAACTGAAAATTTTGTTGCGCCTAGAGGACGCTAAAAGTTTGTTACATACGAATTATAAAGTTTCATACATTTAGCACAATATTTTATTGTTTTTTTTTTTATTTATAATAAAGAACAGATATTGTGTAGCAGTCAGTCTATCGTGCCATAAGGAAGACCAACTTTTTTGTGTTGGTCTCTCGAATATCCATAAAAATTCGTTATAACTATAAAGTTTAACAATTGTGTATAGCATTGTAGTGGTCGCTTGAGGTCACTCCATAATCCCGTTACACGTTAATAAAACAGGAGGAGGGAGTGATGTGAGATTGGAGGGGTCCTAAAATTTGTTACGTCGAATACTAAAGTATTAACGCGGTATTAAGTTTATAATAAATGTATTTTTTAGGTAATTAAAAATATTTTGATGCGGTTTTTTTTGGATTAAATATTTCTTTGTGTGTCAAGGGCAGGGGAGGAGTCTAAAAGACATGAAATTTGTGTGACGTAATGAATGGATGGCCCCCAATAAGAGGTTGTGTCCCGTCGTAAGGGTATTCGAATTATTACTATAAACAATTAGACTGTAAATGTATTATTTAAGTGTCCTATAGGGCAAATGTAACGAAGTTTGCGTTTGTGCAATTGAAAATGTTCTCTCTCTACTCTTTATTAATTTAAAGTTTATTGAATGATTTCTTATATTTACGCGAATACTACATATTTTAAATAAAACTCTTTTCGGATTTTATCGCGTTTTTAATTAGTTAACGTCGGGAAGTGAAAAAAATAGTTTGTTAAAAACTAATTAAAAACGCGATAAAATCCGAAAATCGCTTTATTTAAAATTATAGTTTATTCTTCTTAGTGACATAATGGCTGATGTACTCTCTCGGAGAGGAGTCTACAGCTTCCGTTTGGAAATGTTCTATGCAAAAGTGCGAGTATTTAGTCTTTGCAAAGTCGGCTGCGTTTGTATAGCTCGACATGTTTATCGAATGTGTTGATCTTGCTACTTATGTCGCCACGTGTGCCTTCAGTTATTGTGGTCATATGATTTGACCGGCATAGCAGCTCAAGCGCGAGAGCGCTTCACGCTTCACTCTCACACTCGATATTGTCTCGACGGGAGACTACAGCTGCCTTAAGTGTTAAGTTGCCGTGAAAATTTTGTTTGTCTTAATATTTAAGAGCGAGGTCTGCGAGACATTACTGTTAATGGTTCGTTTGCATCGGGAAGACTTTCTCTTTTAGCAAAACTTTCCTCTCGAATTAAACTCGATCCAAGTTTGTAGAACTTCGATCGAAGTTCTATTTGTTTATCTGTATAAATAAATCTGTATAAATAAGTCTGGGTGAAGGTAACAAGCTTTCGAACTGCTGTGTTGTCCCGCTGCAAACGAATTATGTAATTCTTTTTCTTTAGATTATATTTCTAGTTTTGTACTTTTTTATATAATAAGAAAATCAAGTTGTACTTTATTGAAGTTAAGTTTTACTAATTGCTAGTTTCGCAAAATGCCAATAAGCCGGCACAGCCGCATGTTAACTGAAATGTTTAATCAAGCTCAAAAAGACAAAGATATGTTATAACAAGTACATAACGAAATATTTAAGTGGTCAAGTATCATTGAAATTATTTAAACCTTCGTGAGACTTTGGAACTCGTCAAAAATCCTATAACCGGACCTTTTGGAGGCTCTACGTCGAACTCTCGCTGATACAGGAACCTTCGATAGTTTGTCCAATTAATTTGGACAGACGTAGCTTTATAGAAACTTCTTTCAGTTAGTACAGTTTTAATAATTTACTTCTGATGCCGGTAAACACGCATAAATAACATTTACTGATTGATCATATATTATATTTTTGTCTGATTGTGAACAGACTGAATGACCCGACTAAATTAAAAAATAAAGAAGATATTCAATTCAAATCTATTCCGTGTTAAGTATTTTATATTTTTATGTTTGTTTAAAACTAAAAATATGTAATTTTGTTGCTCTAAAGTATTTTTTGTTTCTATTTTTTAATTTTTTATTATTCTAATTTTACTTTGTATCGTAAAGTCAAAAAAAAAACTATAATACTTTTTGCTCTGATTTCTTTCAATCTCTCCACCAATTGCTTGCAAATTTCCTCAAGTCTTCCAAACTTCCTCGTGGTAATCGCGAACCAAGTCCACGAGTGTGTAAATTGAAAAATAACAAGAGTATCGAAGCGCATTAAAAAGCATCTTTGAACCATACACAAGTTGTAGCGACGACCTACAGAATATTGATGTGAGTCCATTGTTCCTTAGGGTTCTTGGTTTACGTATGTTTGGACTTTAGACAGGCTGTTATGATAGTAAAAAATAAATATCTTCACGCAATTCCCAATACAGGGGTAGACAGAGGTCTAGTCTAGACAAGTCTCTTCAACCCACCTTCCACCGAAGATAATTTCGGGACAACGTGACAGGTGGTGAGCCCGTCGCCGCCTTTTATGTCCAAGCCAACGATGTAATTCGTACATAGGTTTTTTAAAAAACCCATTGGTACGAGCCTGCCATCTGGGGATCGAACTCTGGTCTCTCAACTCGAAATTCCGATCACCCAACCACTCGGCTATCGTGACTGTTATGATAGAGATGACATCATATTTGATAATTAAGCAAAAAATCTAGATTGCAGATGCAAGATATATTTAATGAACAGTAGGCTCCATGCGCAGATACATTAATCAATTTCAACTTTAGGCACAGCTTGCTTATATAACAGTACAAAACGTACTTTAGGCCAGCGCGCCGAGAATAAGCAGATACTGTAATAAATTAACTTTTTGGGTCATTGAGTGCCTCGACTTCATGAATAAATGAACTCCTCTGTTAATGTGTTCCAAGTAAGGTTCCTTCGTCCCCAAATACCGTGTAATTAAGAAACTTAATTATGGTCCCTTACTAAATAAATAAAATAAAACATCTTCACGCAATTCCCAATACAGGTGTAGACAGAGGTTAAGTCTAGACAATTAAGTCCCTTTGACCCACCTTCCACCGAAGATATTTTCGGGACAACGTAGCAGGTGGTGAGTCCGTCGCCATCTTTATGTCCAAGCCAACGATGAAATTCGTACATAAGTTTTTGAAAAACTCATTGGTACTGCCACCTGGGGATCGAACTCGGGTCTCGACTCGAAATTCCGACCACCCAACAACTCGGCTATCGTGACTGTTATGATAGAGATGACATCATATTTGATAATTAAGCAAAATCTAGATTGCAGGTGCAAGATATATTTAATGAACAGTAGGCTCCATGCGCAGATACATTAATCAATTTCAACTTTAGGCACAGCTTGCTTATATAACAGTACAAAACGTACTTTAGGCCAGCGCGCCGAGAATAAGCAGATACTGTAATAAATTAACTTTTTGGGTCATTGAGTGCCTCGACTTCATGAATAAATGAACTCCTCTGTTAATGTGTTCCAAGTAAGGTTCCTTCGTCCCCAAATACCGTGTAATTAAGAAACTTAATTATGGTCCCTTACTAAATAAATAAAATAAAACATCTTCACGCAATTCCCAATACAGGTGTAGACAGAGGTTAAGTCTAGACAATTAAGTCCCTTTGACCCACCTTCCACCGAAGATATTTTCGGGACAACGTGGCAGGTGGTGAGTCCGTCGCCATCTTTATGTCCAAGCCAACGATGAAATTCGTACATAAGTTTTTGAAAAACTCATTGGTACTGCCACCTGGGGATCGAACTCGGGTCTCGACTCGAAATTCCGACCACCCAACAACTCGGCTATCGTGACTTTTTGATGGTCCCTTACTGATTTACCATTATAGAATGGGAAAACAACATATCTCTAATATATGTGGTTTTTTCACAGTCTTGAGTTATTTTTATTTAAATCAATTTAATTTAAAATGACAAAAATCGAAGTTAGAATATTTCTACGAATTTGCAAGTCACAGTTAATGTGCATCGCAAAAATAAAAAAAAATGTGTTGTTTATTAAAACAATTAGAATGGTGTAGTTTTCTTACTTTAAGATATCCATAAACATCGTGTTCTAATTCTATTTTTTTTATTTGAACTTGGTAAAAAAAGTTTTTAAAAAATATTCTATTTTTTTTATTTGAACAACCACTTCGGCTGTGAAATTTCAAAAATAAAAATAGTCGGGGGACACTTTTGCCGCGTGACCCTGCAACCTGGAACGGCCGCTATTCCATGCCGAATTATTAAAACTGCAAAATTTGCACAAAAATGCAAATAATTTTTCTAAGCTACTTCTTTGTTTTACAATTTACAATATATGTGGGTATGGTGTGGATGGTCGATTGCTAAGGGCTGTGCAGTCACTTTACTGTGACTGTAAAGCCTGTTTGCGGGTAGGGCATGACCTGTCACCCATGTTTAGCGTCCAAACGGGCGTAAAACAGGGTTGTGTCATGTCTTCCTGGCTATTCATACTGTATCTCGACAGCTGTTTACAGAAGCTGAAAGATAGCTGTTTGGGTGTGAAATTGGGTGACATAAAAGTAAATTGTCTGCTTTATGCTGATGATGCAGCGCTTATAGCACCATCAGAGGCAGAACTGCAGTCACGTGTATGAAAGAAGAATGTGAAATTAATGGTCTCCGTTTGAATGCTAATAAAACTAAGGTTCTGGTATTTGAAAGGGACGAAGAAAGAACGAAGTGCGAAATTTGGGTAAATCAGGAATGTCTAGAACAGGTGAATGAAATTGTATACTTGGGGAGTGCGTTTAGCCGGGATGGAAGATGTGGACAGGCGTGTCGCTGCCGGGAACAAAGTCATTGGTGCCCTGTCTGCGTTAATCAAAAGGCAAGGCGTTGTGAAAAGTGCACGCCTTGCATAACGCAGTTTGGTAATTGTAAATTAACGTAAAGTAAATTGCCGCCTTTTTTCTTTTTTATTAAATTCTAGACTAATAGCTTTTGACTGTCGTACTTTATAAGGTTTTTGAATATGATTTTTTTTTAATTTTTTTCATTGGTATATCAATACTATTATTATAGAGAGAAAAGTAGTACTATAACTATATACCTTGACGACCACCGTGAAAATGAATTGAAATTAAAAATGACAAGTGTGAATTCGATTCCCGGACGGATCATATCTTCATTGTTACTGATTTCACAACTCAAATGCTTTAGCAACTTTAAAATCAGAGCAATATATGTAATGTCGTCCACATCTTTGTCATCTGTAAAAACAATTAAAAACTTTATATTTTGATTCGATTAAAAATATTATCTTTTTGTTTTAGATTTTCTTTCGAATACTGAGCTATAAGGTCGATGCATACCCGATATTGTGATTATACCGAATTTTCGAGAATTAACTGACATTCAAACGTTGCAATTTCCGGTAAAAGTATCAGTAGCCCTCACAATAAGCAAAAGTAAGCGAAAAACCTCACTGTTGGACAAAGACTTAGAGATTTATATTTTTTTTATAGAATGGCTCACGTGATGGTAAGTGATTACCGCCGCCCAAGAACACCCGCAATACCATAGACATAGCAGATGCGTTGCCGGCCTTAGAGTGCCCCATAGATAATAAATAAAAAAATTACATAATGCTACGTAAATAATCACATATACACACATGACTCAAGTAATTCGGAGGCTGGGTCACTTTCAACAAGGCTATAGAGTCGTCAACTACTTACTAAGCTAAACATTTAGATAAAAGTTAAGATCACAATCGCGACAATCTCAAACGCAAGCTTTGGGAATGAAATCCGAGTGCCATGACCTTTTTTGTCTTCATAATTATTTGGCGGAGTGTTTGATTTGAAGCATTACTGAATTTATCAGTGAGAAAGAATATTTAAATAATAATGATTTATTGTATTTACGCGAATATTACAACTATTTACGCGAATACTATTTTAAATAAAACGATTTTCGGATTTTATTGCGGTTTTAATTACTTTTTACTATTTTTATTTCCTGACGTTTCGGATTTTTTTTTATAGAAAAAGGGAGGCAAACGAGCAAGCGGCTCGTGATGGTAAGTGATTACCGCCGTCCATGAACACCTGCAACACCAGAGGCATAGCGTTACCGGCCTTAGAGTCCCCCAGAATTGGGGGAGAAGGGTGTGTGGGCCTTTCGGTTACCTGCACTCACCAGACAAAACGCAGAAGTTTGTTAGACTTCTACTTCACGCCGGTATTCTGTGAGGTCGTGGTACTTCCCCGGTCGAGCCGGCCTTATCATGCAACAACAAAAGCTGATGCGTAACTCTACCACTGTTTCGGATGCTTTACAGCATCCTTGGTAAAAATAGTTTGTAAAAACTAATTGAAAACGCGAAAATCGTTTTATTTAAAAATAATATTTTAATTCTCAGACTAGAATATAAATACGTAAATATTGTGAAACATAACACCGTTGCTACCGTTAAATACTAATTCTATGTTACCTTTCTATGCTAATATGCACTAATTACACACTTTTTCAACAAAAAAAAACACACAAGTAAAGTATTAGTTTCCCCCATAGATAATGAAATAATTTCTATTAAACTAGACATTAAGTTTGTCGAAAATGATACAGGTAATATGATAGTGTTATACATCAATCGATTTTTAATAATAATTTCTACCTTTCACGCCCTATCAAACTTTTTACAAACACAGCGACAAATTAATATTAATCATCATATAAACTCGATACATTATGTTTCCAATCGATGGCCGCCCGACGCTTAGGACGTTTGTTGGCAGGCGTGACGTCAGAGTGCCGCCTGCCTCCAGGAGTAAACTACTGCACGGAACGATAGTGCGAGCTACCAAGGAGGCCGCTAGAGTATAATGTTCTGTGTTCTAAGGGCGTTTCTCGAGCCTTCCGTGAGCCTTTATAATAATAATTTGCAATAATTGAACGTATTTGGATGAAATTTAGTAAACGGGTAAATTGTTGAACAAATTAAAAAGGCTGGTCTAAAAATAAAACATTTTATTTGTATAAAAATATAACTAATTAACACTACTACACTAAACATTAACATTACAGGTGATTTCAAAGTTATTATGATTTTTTATGACAACTAGAATACTAAAATTTATTTACAATATATCAATGAACTCTAATAGAGTTGTCCTTGGAGTATTCTTAGAACATCCTCAGATTGTATCAGTTACAATTCATGCTAAGTGCCTATTGAATGCCGAAACAAAATAAATATAATCTATCTTTACAATGTTATAATGAATATGTTACTATGGCACTTGGTACTTCCGACGCTATATGAAGACACGACACAGATTTATATTAATTTTTCTAGTGTCAGAAATCTAGTGTGAAAATCGTAGGTTATTTTATATTAACATTTACAATTAATGGGCTGACACTTACGTGACCGGTCTCAGTACAAACGCCAGGGGGAAAAGTGGCCCGGTATCGTATTTAAGTGTGCGTGTAATCTTATTCTCGCTTTTCGGTTATTTGTGCGTGTAGTAGAAAAAAACGTTACGAATGTTAACCATATTTGGAGAAAATGAGATGAATAGTTAATATGAATAAAATTTTAACCGGTATGTTACATATTTTCAATAAAGCTTCATTTTGAAGTTTGTTGAGGCGAAAACGAAATTATTGAAAAATGTTGGCATGGAAGTAATTTTCGTGTTTTCATGGGGTGCCAATGGCGTAATTGAAATAAATTTTCAAATTTAAGAAGGCAGACATGGAATTCTGTAAAGTATCAACAAAGGTACTAACGGGTGTTTCTGAAATACTTTAAAACTAGTAACTAGTCAATAATATCGCAGAATCTATGATATATAATAGAATTTTTCGACATCAATATCGTTTTTGCTGTTTACTACTATACAATATATATATATATATATATATATATATATATATATATATATATATATATATATATATATATATATATATATATATATATATATATATATATATATATATATATATATATATATATGTATATATATATATATATATATATATATATATATATATATATATATATATATATATATATATATATATATATATATATATATATATATATATATATATATATATATATATATATATATGTATATATATATATATATATATGTATATATATATATATATATATATATATATATATATATATATATATATATATATATATATATATATATATATATATATATATATATATATATATATATATATATATATATATATATATATATATATATATATATATATATATATATATTTACATACATCAATATTCACGTAAATTGCCTTTTTTGTTAAGTCGTTGCTACATGTAACACAAGAACGCGCAGTACACGTGGTGTCGCGGCGGGGCGGGGCGGGGCGGGGCGGGGCGGCGGGTCAGAGCAGCAGACGGCACGTGGCGTCGGGGATGGAGCAGAGCGCCAGCAGCGGCGGCTCGTCGCGCGCGCCCGCACGCAGCAGCCGCGCCAGCGCCGCCCGCGCGCCCTCCAGCACGTCCGCGCGCCTCGCGAACCTGCGCCGCGGCGGCCGTGAGTCGGTGTGTTCGTACGCGGTGTGCGCGTGTGTGTACGTGAAGGTCGTGCGGTGTGTACGTACACATCGTGCAGTGTGTGTGTACGTACACATCGTGCGGTGAGTGCGCGCGTGTGTACGTACACGTCGTGCGGTGTGTGTACGTACACATCGTGCGGTGAGTGCGCGCGTGTGTACGTACACGTCGTGCGGTGTGTGTGTACGTACACGTCGTGCGGTGTGTGTGTACGTGAAGGTCGTGCGGTGTATGCGTGTGTGTGACGTGGTGCGGTGTGTGTACGTACACGTCGTGCGGTGTGTGTGTACGTGAAGGTCGTGCGGTGTATGCGTGTGTGTCGTGGTGCGGTGTGTACGTACGTCGTGCGGTGTGTACGTGGAGGTCGTGCGGTGTATGCGTGTGTGTGACGTGGTGCGGTGTGTGTACGTACACGTCGTGCGGTGTGTGTGTACGTGAAGGTCGTGCGGTGTATGCGTGTGTGTGACGTGGTGCGGTGTGTGTACGTACACGTCGTGCAGGTTGCCGAGCGCGTGCGGCAGCGCGGCGAGGCGCGGCGGCGCGGGCAGGCGCGCGGCGAGCGCGGCGACGCGCGCGTCGTCCACGGCCAGCGCCAGCGCCGCCACGCGCCGCGCGCCCGCGCACGCCGCCACGCGCCCGCACACGTTCGCCACCACCTGCGACCCACGCGACACACAAAACTGGACATTACCTAATGCGGTTTTTATTTATTTATGGAAAACCAACAGCTTATTTAATACACAATTTAACAAACAAAATAATTAATTAAAAGCCAATAACAGGTTTTCACTAATAGCAACTAAATAAAAAACAATGATTCGTCATTATAAACACTAAAGCACACATCTAATAAGAAAATGAAAAACAATGAAATTCATTCAAGTCACGATAGCCGAGTTGCTGGGTGGTCGGAATTTCGAGTCGAGAGACCCGAGTTCGATCCCCAGGTGGCAGTACCAATGAGTTTTTCAAAAAAACTTATGTACGAATTTCAGCGTTGGCTTGGATATAAAGGCGGCGACGGGCTCACCACCTGTCACGTTGTCCCGAAAATATCTTCGGTGGAAGGTGGGTCAAAGGGACTTAATTGTCTAGACTTGACCTCTGTCTACCCCTGTATTGGGAATTGCGTGAAGATATTTTATTTTATTTTAATAAAATTCATATATGTAAATGAATAAAAGCGAGACAAGGACAGAAAATAGAAAATATTGCTTACACTAATTATTAATTAAAAAAAAAAATTTGGCTTAATAAACGTCTTGCCGAGGCACAACTAGTATTGAACAGATCTAAATCATATTTTTTGCATAAATTATTAAAACTGTTACATGTTCGCCACATAAATGTATTTTTCCTATAATTAGTTGATACAGTCGGTAAATAAATTGGAGTATTCTTTCTGAGATTCAAAGCAGATATACCAATGATAAGATTCTCTGGTAAAAAAAATCAATAAAGTTATCCAGTAGATACAAAAAAGCAAAAGTTATGAACATATAAAAAAAAATATCTTCACGCAATTCCCAATACAGGGGTAGACAGAGGCCGAGTCTAGACAATTAAGTCCCTTCGACCCACCTTTCACCGAAGATATTTTCGGGACAACGTGACAGGTGGTGAGCCCGTCGCCGCCTTTATGTCCAAGCCAACGATATTCGTACATAAGTTTTTGAAAAACCCATTGGTACGAGCCTGCCAACTGGGGATCGAACTCGGGTCTATTGACTCGAAATTCCGACCACCCAACTACTCGGCTATCGTGACTTAGTTATGAACATATCCTTGCGCGATTTAACGCCGCTCGGGACGTGTATATTCTGAAATGGTTCGTCACGAACACACGATTGTAATATTAATGGTTGTAACTTATAAATTACTCTATGTTTACTGGCAACCATCTCTTTTCTATTTCTGCACACAATTTGTTCGTACGTGTGAATTAGTACCGGACTAAAATTCAGTAGACTAGGTGACTGGCGCCACCATCTAAGGTGCAAGGTGTCCGTTGCTACGATCGCCAATGAGCTTGCCAAGCGTGGCGGTTATGCAAACCCTTCCTTATGTGAGCGGCATATGACCTGCAATTAACTTTTGAAGACCATTTATTTAAGAGTGGTTAGTGTACATAGTACATAAACAGTTTTACCTAACCTGATTTTCTATTTGTCGTTTTTGGTTCTTGCTAAGTTTCTCGTCCCCAGTGACGAACGTAACTAGAACATTGGGACCACTCGTCTTCTCGCTTTCGCTCCAGCTGGAGTTGCGGCTGAACGATGCTGAGGGAACAGTAATCGTTGCATGTACGAGTATATACTTTATTGTACACCACACTAAACAAAAATAAATAAATATCTTCACGCAATTCCCAATACAGGGGTAGACAGAGGTCTAGTCTAGACAATTAAGTCCCTTCGACCCACCTTCCACCGGGACAACGTGACAGGTGGTGAGCCCGTCGCCGCCTTTTTGTCCAAGTCAACGATATAATTGGTACATAAGTTTTTGAAAAACCCATTGGTACGAGCCTGCCACCTGGAGATCGAACTCGGTTCTCTCGATTCGAAATTCTGATCACCCAACCACTCGGCTATCGTGACTTTCTTGCGACAATAAACATGACAAAAATAGATAAAAAAAAAAATATCTTCACGCAATTCCCAATACAGGGGTAGACAGAGGTCTAGTCTAGACAATTAAGTCCCTTCGACCCACCTTCCACCGGGACAACGTGACAGGTGGTGAGCCCGTCGCCGCCTTTTGTCCAAGTCAACGATATAATTGGTACATAAGTTTTGAAAACCCATTGGTACGAGCCTGCCAACTGGGGATCGAACTCGGGTCTATTGACTCGAAATTCCGACCACCCAACCACTCGGCTATCGTGACTTTCTTGCGACAATAAACATGACAAAAATAAATAAATATCTTCACGCAATTCCCAATACAGGGGTAGACAGAGGTCTAGTCTAGACAATTAAGTCCCTTCGACCCACCTTCCACCGGGACAACGTGACAGGTGGTGAGCCCGTCGCCGCCTTTTTGTCCAAGTCAACGATATAATTGGTACATAAGTTTTGGAAAAACCCATTGGTACGAGCCTGCCACCTGGAGATTGAACTCGGTTCTCTCGACTCGAAATTCCGATCACCCAACCACTCGGCTATCGTGACTTTCTTGCGACAATAAACATGACAAAAATAAATAAAAAAAAACTTAAGAAGTAAAGTACAATAAGGCGGTTTTATCGCTAAAGAGCGATCTCTTCCAGACAACCTTAGACTAAGAAAATATTTAAGGAAAGTGAGACGTGGTGTGTATGTATAATAAACTTACATGAAAATACCTAAGTAAACTAAACCAATATATTTTATTAATATAATGTTATAATAATAGACTAATACATAATAAATATACGAAATATAATAGACATACATAAACGTAAATAAGTATTTGCATATATAGTAATACATATATTACAATCATATATCACCAAAACAAGAATATTGATAAGTCACGATAGCCGAGTTGTTGGGTGGTCGGAATTTCGAGTCGTGAGACCCGAGTTCGATGCCCAGGTGGCAGTACCAATGAGTTTTTCAAAAACTTATGTACGAATTTCATCGTTGGCTTGGACATAAAGCGGCGACTGGCTCTCCACCTGTCATGTTGTCCCGAAAATATCTTCAGTGGAAGGTAAAATATATATAAGAATACATATAAGAATATTGATAAGTCACGATAGCCGAGTTGTTGGGTGGTCGGAATTTCGAGTCGTGAGACCCGAGTTCGATGCCCAGGTGGCAGTACCAATGAGTTTTTCAAAAACTTATGTACGAATTTCATCGTTGGCTTGGACATAAAGCGGCGACTGGCTCTCCACCTGTCATGTTGTCCCGAAAATATCTTCAGTGGAAGGTAAAATATATATAAGAATACATATAAGAATATTGATAAGTCACGATAGCCGAGTTGTTGGGTGGTCGGAATTTCGAGTCGTGAGACCCGAGTTCGATGCCCAGGTGGCAGTACCAATGAGTTTTTCAAAAACTTATGTACGAATTTCATCGTTGGCTTGGACATAAAGCGGCGACTGGCTCTCCACCTGTCATGTTGTCCCGAAAATATCTTCAGTGGAAGGTAAAATATATATAAGAATACATATAAGAATATTGATAAGTCACGATAGCCGAGTTGTTGGGTGGTCGGAATTTCGAGTCGTGAGACCCGAGTTCGATGCCCAGGTGGCAGTACCAATGAGTTTTTCAAAAACTTATGTACGAATTTCATCGTTGGCTTGGAAATAAAGACGGCAACGAGCTCACCACCTGTCATGTTGTCCCGAAAATATCTTCAGTGGAAGGTAAAATATATATAAGAATACATATAAGAATATTGATAATGATAATCAAGCATTACAGAGACTTAGACAATGATTTTTAATGTCATTCTTAAATTTATTTAGTATTTTCGCATGACGAATTTTCTGAGGAAGTTCACTCCACAGACGAATGGCCTTGACCACAAAGGGGTTCTTATAATATTTAGTTTTGTAGATTTGTGGTGCAAGAAGTTCTCCGGCATATCGTAGGACTCCGTCCGGTGTTATGTGGCCATGAAACTCAAACTTAAAGTGCTCCTTCAAATAGCTTAAAGCCATAGGATAATACACAGAGACAACAAGTGAGAGACCAAATATGAACCTAATGGCTAAATTTTGAATACGCTCCAGGTTATTTAGTTGGTTTTCGGTCAACTCAAGATAGCTTTCATCCGCGTAATCTACAATAGAGAGGAGTGAGGATTGTGCTAACATTATCTTTGTGGGAATGGGGAGAAAAGAACGTAATCTACCGAGAGGACCCATCGCGATAAATGTTTTTTTGCTCAACTGTTTCAACTGATCAGACCACGAAGTACTATAAAATTGGACACCAAGATTTTTTACACACGATAAGTCAAGATAGCCGTGTGGTTGGATGGTCCGAACCCCAGGTGGCAGGCTCGTACCAATGGGTTTTTTTAGAAATTTATGTACGAATTATATCGTTGGCTTGGAAATAAAGACGGCAACGAGCTCACCACCTGTGACGTTGTCCCGAAAATATCTTCGGTGGAAGGTGGGTTGAAGGGACTTAATTGTCTAGACTAGATCTCTGTCTACCCCTGTATTGGGAATTGCGTGAACATATTTATTTATTGATTTTTTACAGTGGAAGTGTACGGTATAATAACACCATTTAGTTTAACAAAGGGGAGATTCTTTCAGTCTATTCTTGTAATTAAATCTGTACCACCAATAACAATATCCTGGAACTAACTATAACTTTAAGGCAATGATAATTATTCCATTCACTTATTGTCGCCAGGTCATCATTAATGGTGGCCACAGCAGTAGGCAAATCTACAAGAACAGACTGCGTATATAGTTGGAGAACTAAATCTTTGTTAAAAGCAAAAGTATCTAAAGTAGTAATCAAGCTCTATTCGCAAGCCTGCTTGAAGAAATTATTCAGGATGCCAGCGGCAGTCAACGTACACATTATTTTCGATTTTAATTACTTTTTGCTTTACAAGTGTGTACATAAATAATTAAAGGAGTAACTGTAAGCATTTAGAAATACATAACTTTTTTTTATAGAAAAGGGAGGCAAACGAGCAGGTGGCTTACGTGATGGTAAGTGATTACCGCTGCCCATGAACACCCGCAATACCAGAGGCATAGCAGATGCGTTGCCTCCCTTAGAGTGCCCCCCCCCCCCCAGAATTGGAGGAGGGCGGTGTGTGGGCTATCGGTTACCTGCACTCACCAGACGAAATGTAGAAGATTGTTAGATTTCTACTTCACGCCGGTATTCTGTGAGGTTGTGGTACTTCCCCGGTCGAGCAGGCCCATTCAGGCACCAACAAAAGCTGATGCGTGGCTCTAACTTATTATGGAAACGCTGTTTTCGATTTCTAAAAATAAATAAATATTTTCAAGTAATTCTCAAAACAGAGTTGGACAGAGTTTTCGTTTCTTTGGCCCACCTTCCACCGAAGATATTTTTGGGATAACGTGACAGGTGGTGAGCCCGTCGCCGTCTTTATGTCCATGCCAACGATATAAGGTGGCGCCTGCCACCTGGGGATCGAACTCAGGTCTCTTGTTTCGAAATTCCGACTACCCAACCATCATTTCTTTCGTTAAAGTTAAAGTTTTTAGTTTCGGGAGTATTGTTGCGACCTCAACGTGGCAGAGTGTATGTCTGAGCTCACCGTCGGGAGCGCGCGCGGGGTCCTGCCGCTGCCGCACCAGCTCCAGCGCCTCGCCGGGCGCCAGCACCAGCTCGCGCGCCCTGCAACACGCCGCCGTTAGCCTTGTCGCCCCGCCGCGGGGCGGCCGGTCGCGCTCACCTACCTGCTGCCCTCCCACAGGGCGACGCGCACGGAGGCGCCGAGCGGCTGCAGCAGCAGGCCGGCCGGCAGCCGGTCGCGCGGCGCGGCGCGCTCCGCCCACAGCTCGCAGCGCAGCCCGCGCGCCCACAGCTCCCGCGCCAGCTCCGCCCCGCGCTGCCCGCCCTCCCCGCCCTCCCCGTCCTCCCCGTCCTCCTGCACCCGCACCAGCACGGGGATGTCCTCATTCGACCACTGAAATAAGCCACCTACGTGTGTCGAGTGGGTACGCTACTAAAAAAAAATCCTAATCTAAGTAATTTCCCACCTGACGCATCAGCTCGGAGCCGGTCTCGGCCAGCAGCGCGGCGGCGCGCTCCAGCGACAGCGAGAAGCCGACGGCGGCGCCGCGCTCCGGCGCGCAGCCGGCCGCGCGGCACAGCTCCTCCACCAGCGTGTCGTACCTGCGGGCAGCGGCGCCGTGCGAGTGTGTGTGCGTGTGTGAGCGGTGCCCCCCCCCCTCCCCCCGCCCCGCGAGCCCACCTGCCCCCCGCCGCCACGACGTGGCGCGCGCGCAGCCGCCGGCCCGGCTCGCACGCCGCCAGCTGCCAGAACACGCCGCAGTGCTGCTCCGCGCCGTACGCCAGCAGCGGCGCCACCGTCATCGGAATCTAGTAAGCAGCGTATTCACATCACACAAGTTATAAAAAGACCATTATAAATGTAAAGCAGTCAGTGTAAATTTATATATAAAAATTGGCAATATATGGTGGAACGATAAAGTGAAAGAAATAGTTTATAAAAAAAGAAAGCATGGTTAGACTACTTGGCTTCTGGTAATGATAAGGACATAGGAGAACATGGATAAAAGATATAAGCTACAGAACACGAACGAATTAATTAAAGAAGTACATGTATGGTATAGAATGGAAACGGATTAAAGGTTGTCGCACAATTTTAGAGAGGAAAGAGATTGGGAGGACCGGATATGCTCAAAAAATCTCTTGAGCACGTCACCGTCATTTAGGGAAGCGTAGTCACCTCGCAGCCGAGCGCCGTGGCGCGGCGCTGCACCTCGCGCAGCTCGGCCAGCGCGCGCCGCAGCTCGGCGGCCCAGGGCTCGCGCTGCAGCGGCGCCAGCAGCTCGGGCAGCTCGGCCAGCGGCGCGTCGGCGTCGGCCAGCCGCAGCAGCTCGGCGGCGCGGCGCGGCGCCAGCCCCAGCGTGGCCAGGTGCGTCTGCAGCTGCAGCCGCGCCAGCCGGCCCAGCGCGAAGTCGCGCAGCGCGCCGCCCAGCGCGCCCAGCTGCGCCTCGGCCAGCCCCGCGCAGCGCAGCAGCGCGCGCAGCAGCCCGCCGTGCCCCAGCCGCAGCCGCGCGCGCAGCCGCAGCGCGCCCGCGCAGCGCGCCGCCGCCGCCAGCGCCTCCGCGTCCGCCCACAGGCACTCTGCGCACGCACGCCAGTCAGTCCCGGCGCGGCGAGGCTGCCGCGGGCGGGAGCTGCACTCACCCCGGTCGGGCGCCAGGATGTCGAAGGCGCACTCGAGCGCCTCGCGCGGGGGCGCGCCGCGCGCCGAGCGCTCGCGGAACACGCGCGCCACCGCGTAGCGCCGCCGCAGCGCCGCGCCGCGCGCCGCCAGCCTGCACACGCGCGCACCGTGAGTACTCAAGTGTATCACCGTGAGTATATACAAGCACCTTAATCTAGCACCAAGCGTTGTGATTAACAACACTTGGCTGGTTTAGCCGGCACTTCGATCTAATGCGCTTGCTAGGTCGAAGTGCCAGCTAAACCATGCAACTATGACGCTGTAACGACGCTGCAGTAACCACGATCGTTGACGGGTCTGCAACCTCTAAGCTAAATACTGATATTTTTTTGAGATTGTTAGTCCCTTAATGTTGTTGCCCTTGGTAGTCACTTCATACGACTCTCGTCGAGGAAAGGAGAAGATATATTAGTATACCGGTACCGCACGGCATTGCCACAATGTAACGCGAAAAGGGAAGGTCGGCACCTGGCGAAGGGCAGGCGCAGGTCGTAGGGCAGGTGGCAGACGGCGCCCGCCGACGTCATGACGCGCACGGCGTCGTCGCGCGGCGCCCAGCGCGCGGCCAGCGGCGTCAGCAGCGGCGGCGTCTGCTCCTGCGCGCCGTGGCTGCGGAACACCTGCCGCCGCCGCATTCCTTCACTTATCACTGAACTATTTATTATTTCATTATACGAAATCAATTGGAGTCGTCGCGACCCCCGCCAGACCTTTGGGGTGCTGAACCCATGCCTTTGAGTGTTAGAGCGTCTCGTTTGATACTAGTCAGTACTATGTTTAGAATTTTTCCTTCAAATTTTTCGGTTTCCCTCAGCGATGTCGTTCGCGTATAAATCGGTTTTACTTTTTATTTTTTAATCTATAATACTATATTATATTTTTATTTTTTAATCTACTTAAAAAGGAAGTTGTTAATTTTTGGAACGAAGTTCCTTATGAGACGATGCGGAGAGCTACTCTAACTAGTAGCTCTCTCTCTCTGGTTAATGGTAACAAGATCAGTTAGATACAGAGACTAACGAGAGAGAGTTTACTAACTCTGCAGCTATGTACGACATAATTGCAGCAAGTAACGCACGTGCACGAGGAGGTCGGCGAGGCGCGCGGGCGCGGCGGGCGGCGCGGCGCGGCGCGGCTCGTGCGGCGGCAGCTCGTCGGCGGGCTCGGGCCGCTGCGCCAGGCAGGCGCGCACGAGCTGCGCGTAGGCGCGCGAGCCGCGCTCCGCCAGCGCGTGCGCCAGCAGCGCCGCCAGCGCGCCGCCCGGCACGGCGCGCGGCACGTGGCGCGACGCGCACAGCGCCGCGCTGCTCGGCCGCTCCTCCGCCGCGTGCCGCAGCATGCATCTGCGCTCGCGTCACCCCACGTCTCGCTCACTCACTGCGGCCTCACTGCGCACGCGTCACACCACGTCTCGCTCACTCACTGCGGCCTCACTGCGCACGCGTCACACCACGTCTCGCTCACTCACTGCGGCCTCACTGCGCACGCGTCACCCCACGTCTCGCTCACTCACTGCGGCCTCACTGCGCACGCGTCACCCCACGTCTCGCTCACTCACTGCGGCCTCACTGCGCACGCGTCACCACGTCTCGCTCACTCACTGCGGCCTCACTGCGCACGCGTCACCCCACGTCTCGCTCACTCACTGCGGCCTCACTGCGCACGCGTCACACCACGTCTCGCTCACTCACTGCGGCCTCACTGCGCACGCGTCACACCACGTCTCGCTCACTCACTGCGGCCTCACTGCGCACGCGTCACCACGTCTCGCTCACTCACTGCGGCCTCACTGCGCACGCGCACGCACCGCTCACTCACTCATAATCTTCGTTGAAAGGTGGGTCGAAAGGACTTAATTGTCTAGACTCAACCTCTGTCTACCCCTGTATTGGGAATTGCGTGAAGAGTGCGAAAATTGGCGCCAAATATTTCGTATTGCCAGTACATAAATTAAATATTTTTAGACCGGAATTACATAGGTTTCGGTATTCAAAAAATTAGTACCAATATACAACACTTATTGTATTAAATAAGACTTATCTGCAGGAATGGAGTACGAACCGGTAGTCAAAGTCGTCTCTCGTTTCGATTCCATCTCAGACGAATCAAATAGAAAACGTTTGTTAATTATCGTGAGTCTGGTTTGTTCAACTATCGTCATTTCTAACGCAAGTGCTCTAGCTACTTTGGGATGAGAGCAAAGTCTGTGATGTTATCATTATCTATGTATCTATAACTGATTTAACTGTTTAAAATTTCTATGAACACAAATTTCGATTTGAAAGCTAACACGAATTCTCATTACAATCACCCCGAGAAAATGATTCCTACTCGGCCAAGCAGCTTACGGAACATTTATTCACACACCTTCTCATCGAATATACCTCGAAACCTTAAAACGAAATAAAACAACCAGTATGGGTTGTTAGTGATAAATTATCAATAAGGGAGTGGTCTCTTATTGCAGGCCGAATGAGGAAGCTCAAAACTGCTCAGTGTTCAATGTAGAAGTGATCTAGCAGTAGACTTTTGATGGGTTGTTTTGATGATAATGAGACCAGAAAATACCGCAATTGCCGATATTTTCTAAATGTGTATGTCAGCAATCTTAAATTTAAAAATCGGTATCGTTTTAACAAAGAGATTTTTAAAAAAATATTTGTATCCCAGTTATAAATTATGTCACGACATCTAACCAGTTGGATAATTGGAATTCTAGTCAAGAGACCGGAGTTTGATCCCTAGGTGGTAGGCTCGTGATAGACATACCAATAATAAGATAGATAGACCAATGGTCTTATTCAAAAATTTATGCACGATTTATATTGTTAGTTTGGGCATAAACACGGCGACGGACTCACCTCCGGTCACGATGTCCCCAAAAATATCTTCGGTGAAAGGTGAGTCGAAAGCGAAAGGACTTAAATGTTTAGACCTAACCGAAATGCTTAGACCCCCAGTATCGGGAATGGCGTGACGAATTATTTGTATAGGAAATTATGAAGCCTACCTGCCGAGTATAGTCACGATAGTCGACTTGTTGGGTGGTCGGAATTTCGAGTCGAGAGACCCGAGTTCGATCCCCAGGTGGCAGTACCAATGAGTTTTTCAAAAACTTAAGTACGAATTTCATCGTTGGCTTGGACATAAAGACGGCGACGGGCTCACCACCTGTCACGTTGTCCCGAAAATATCTTCGGTGGAAGGTGGGTCGAAGGGACTTAAATGTCTAGACTCGACCTCTTTCCACCCCTGTATTGGGAATTGCGTGAAGATATATATTTCAGGAAGCCCACCTGAGCAGGTAGAGCTGCTTGGCGTGCCGCTCGGGGTGGAAGTGCGCGGGCGGCGCGACGTCGGCGCCGCGCAGGCGCGCCAGCACGGCGGCTCGCTCCGCGCCCGTCGCGAACGGCGGGTGGAACATCTCGCACAGAATCACGCCCAGCGAGTACACGTCCGCCTTCTGGTTGTAGGTGCGCGCGCCGCCGCGCAGCTCCGGCGCCACGTACAGCGCCGTGCCCACCTGCGCCGCGCCCTCTTACTTACACGCGGCCCCCCGCGCCCTCTCACGCGGCCCCTCCCGTGCCGTCTCCCGCGGCCTCTCTCGCGGCCGCCGGAGCGGACCAATACAATCGAATCATTGATTCGACGATACAAGTTAAATAGATTACGTCCATGGATTACCATTTCTTAATCTACCATCGTCTCTTAATCGGATACCTCTAGTGAAGAAGAAGTATGTGAGCGATCAAGTCGTTCTCGGGGGTTACTATAATTAATATATTTTATATTATAAGGACTCTTTTATAAAAATTCTCCTTGAAAATGTTTATAAGCATTCTTGGAACATTGACTGAAATTTTGTTGTAAAAGCGTAAACACAACACCCCATGTTTGAGGTACTCTATAGTAGGCTATGGAAGTAACTAAAATATACAATTCCACCTGTTTTAATATCAGTAAGACATTCTTGACAGTATACGCTGCACAGCTATTTAATAATAGACTAATTATTTGCATGTTTAGATATATGGGGGCGCCATTGAAGTTTTGCATTAAGAGTTATCTTAACAAAACGGTCATATCCACGAGGGGTAATTCTCCCCATATATAAGTAAATTGGAGCCACCAAGGTGTTTAATACTGAATGTTGAATATTTGATATACATAGTTTTTTGCCATTTAAAATAAAATTATTGCGATTACACCAATGAACTGTCGTTTGATTTTCAAAGTTAAAAAATCTCGCTCTCGCAACTCGCTGGCCCATGACGCAAAAGACAAAGCCGATCTTCTAGGTTCTCTTTTTGCATCCAACTAGACTCTCGATGACAGGGGGAACTCACCGCCGTACATCCCGTGCATTGAGTACTCTATGCCGAACATCCGGTTCTTTCAGAGCTCAGTGTGAAAAGCACTCCTCTACCTGGACATCCAGAAGTCGAGTGGGCCCGATGGTATCCCCCCTATTGTGCTGAGGATGTGTGCTCCAGAGTTGTCACCGGTTCTAAAGCATCTTTTTCGGTATTCCTACTCTGTAGGCGTCGTCCCGATGACATGGAAGGCAGCTTTGGTGCACCCGATCCCTAAGAAAGGCGACCGCTCAGATCCGGGTAACTACAGACCGATCGCCATCACTACCTTGTTCTCCAAAATAATAGAGTCCATTATAAACTGCCAGCTCTTGAGGTACTTAAAGGAGCACCAATTGATCAATGACCGGCGGTACGGGGCGGTACTTTAGTCGGGGTCGCTCGGCTGGTGATCTTCTTGTGTACCTCACTCGTCGATGGGCGGAGGCAGCAGAGAGCACGGGTGAGGCCCTGACAGTATGCTTGGACATAGCGAAAGCCTTTGATCGGGTGTGGCACAAAGCGCTTCTCTCGAAGCTTTACTCACTTTACTTTTTGGTCACTAGTTTTCTCACAGACCGGAGCATCAAGGTCGTAGTTGACGGTGCATGCTCGGACTCCAAGTCTGTGAATGCTGGTGTCCCACAAGGCTGTGTGCTATCGCCAACCCTGTTTCTTTTGCATATCAATGATTTGTTACAAATTAGTAACATCCATGGCTATGCAGATGACAGCACTGGTGATGCCCTATATACCGGCCCTGCTAATATTTCTCGGGAACACGTCGACAAGTACCGGAAAAAACTTGTGTCTGAAGTTGAGATTTTGTTAGACAAAATCTCGGACTGGGGCCGACTTAATTTAGTCCAGTTCAACCCTAAAAAGACCTAAGTTTGACCGCGACCGCGTTTACCGCTAAAAAGAAACCCTTTGTTGTATCACCTCGTTTTGAGAGCACTCCCCTCAGCAAGCGTCGGAATCATTGACGTCGACATATCAAGCAAGTTTCGTGGTCATTTGGAAGGAAAGGCCAAATTCCTCTAAAAAGCTTGGCGTGCTCAGTAGAGCGCGACAGTACTTCATGCCGGCCCACCGCTTGCAACTTTATAAGGCGCAGGTTCGGCCGCACATAGAGCACTGTTGTCATCTCTGGGTGGGGGCACTCCAGTGTCAGCTCCTTCCATTTGACCGTATCCAAAGAAGAGCGGCTCGAATTGTTGACAACCATACTCTATCCGATCGGCTAGATCCCCTGGCTTTGCGAAGAGATGTAGCATCTCTTTGCATTTTCTACAAGATCTACTACGGGGAGTACTCCGAGGAATTATTCGGATTAATCCCAGTCGCTGAATTTCACCATCGTACTTTACGACGTAATCAAAAATTTCATCAACACCACCTTGATGCTTGGCATTCCACCACAGTGCGTTTTACGCGGAATTTTCTGCCACGCACATGCACTTTGTAGAATGAGCTGCTGTCAGCGGTTTTTCCGGACCGATACGACTTAGTGACCTTCAAGAAAAGAGCCTAAACCTTTCTCAAAGGCCGGCAACGCATCCGCTATTCCACCTGTATTGCAGATATTCATGGGCGGCGGTAATCACTTACCACCACCTGCTCGTTTTTACCCTTTTCTATAAAAAAAATGTCTATTCCCCACAAAGTAAGGTAAATCATTAATTTAAATGAGAAAGAAAAATGGACCAAATATAGAACCCTGTGGTACACCCATTGATGCAGTTGACCCAGAAGAACTTGTACCATGGATAAAAACTAATGACATAGTGGTGTTTTTTCTGATAAGTACAGTTATAATAATAAGTTAATAATAAGTACTGCGTCTATGCAGTCGAAAGCCTCGAAGAGATCACAAAAGATACCCAGATAATCTTGTCAACTCTCCCAAGCTTCAAATGTTTGCTTAATCACATCTTCACATGCATCTTACCGATGTTAATTAGAATTATATAAAAAAATATCTTTTAGATTTCCAATATACCTTTATTTACGTGACGTTGCTTTGTTCCAGAAAATCAAGAAATAAACCAGATTCCCACACTACGCTACCAGCAAATCGAACTTCAACACAAATTATGTTTTGTTTTTTATGAACGAACCAGTCTTTTTGAACTAGTTCTGTCACCTAGGTTACTACAATCTATGGCAGATTACATTTACTATTACTGACAGTTCTATACTTACCCCTCCAGTGAGTCCGCTGCTACCTTCGTCATGCGATTGGTTTTTATCTGAAAATCACATCTGCTTATAAAAAAAAAACAATATAACAAAAACAACACGAGCGAAAACACACATAACACGACAATTGTGAAAAATAGAGCGAATTTATTATAACTCACCTTCAGTGGGTATATTTGAGAAAATTTTCGTGGCTAATCCAAAATCACCGATTTTGACGTGATCATTCGAGTCCAAGAATATATTAACAGGTTTTAAGTCCCTGTGAATCATTCCCTTGCTGTGCACGTGAACCAGCCCCTCCAGGATTTCTCGAAACAACCTCCACGCCCTCACGGGATCCTGGTAAAGTCCGTTATCGATCGCCTGCCTCAAAGTATTTTTCTCGCAGAATTCCATCTGAATGTATAGAACTTGTTGCGTGTGCGCCGCTGCCCCCCGAGGCTCCGGCGCCGCGCTTTCGGCCTCGTCCGAGCCGCTGCGCTCGCCCTTGCAGTCGTCGTCGTCTTCTTGGAATACAATTCCGCTGCTCGAATCGTCTTCGGGGCTAAAATGCGAATGAGCGAACGTTTAAAACTGTTAACCACTATTATCACTAATGGCGCATAACAATGCAATGGCCAGTAGGCATGAATGACGAATGACAATATGGACGTCACCTGAGGGTCCAGGGGTCGGGCTCGTCGTCGTCTTCCTCGCTGTCGGAGCAGGCGGGCTGCTGCGCGGCGCCCGAGATGGACCACTCGAGGCGCACGGCCGGCGTCTCGAGTGCTCGTGTGCGCCCCCCCGCCCCGTCCGTCTTCCCCCGCGCCCCGCCGCCCCCCGCGGCGCCGCCCTCCCCGGCCCCCGCGCCGTCGCCCTCCCCGCGCCCCGTGCCGCCGCCCTCCGCGCTCTCCGTGACACTCTCTATCCAGGCGTTGTAGTAGCGCACCACGTGCTCATGATTGAGGCGCGACAGCAGTTTCACCTCGCGAGTTATCTTCCGGTTCAATTCCACGCTTTTCGGATTCAATTTGATCCGTTTTATCGCGTACACGCCGCCGTCCAATTTGTTTCTAACCTACGAATTCAATTCAAAAGAAAATATTGACAGCTTTATTATTAAAACATTACTTTTACCCGAAACTTATAAAAAGTTGCGCTTACTTTCAACACATCGCCAAACGCGCCTTTGCCGATCCAAGCGAGAACTTCGAACTCGGAATAGAGCCGCGCCGAACTATTATTCAGTAAGCCTAAATCGTCGAACTTTTCATTTTCTTCCTCATCCTGGATGAAATCATGAATCTGTGATTTATTCCATTACTCATTAGCATGTTATACCCTACGAATCCGGGAAAAAGGCAAGCGAATCAACAGGCGGAACACTATTTTATATCTGTGTTGTAAGATATAATTTAAATTAAACATAAATGGCATTTGTGAATGAGGGAAGCTTAATTCCCACATATCAAAACTGATACAAAGTTGGTTAAGCGATTTATGCTTGAATTGATAAGATAGACATAGTTCCTCCCGTTGTTACGTGCGTGGCGAGCTGCGTCACGTCCGCTGCGTCAGCACGCCCGGCGTCACGTATCTGCAGCGCGGGCTTTGCAGCGAGCGGGTGCTCGGGCGAGTCAAGTCCGCTGCGTCAGCACGCCCGGCGTCACGTACCTGCAGCGCGGGCTCTGCAGCGAGCGGGTGCTCGGGCGAGTCACGTCCGCTGCGTCAGCACGCCCGGCGTCACGTACCTGCAGCGCGGGCGGCGCGGGCTCTGCAGCGAGCGGGTGCTCGGGCGAGTCACGTCCGCTGCGTCAGTACGCCCGGCGTCACGTACCTGCAGCGCGGGCGGCGCGGGCTCTGCAGCGAGCGGGTGCTCGGGCGAGTCACGTCCGCTGCGTCAGCACGCCCGGCGTCACGTACCTGCAGCGCGGGCTCTGCAGCGAGCGGGTGCTCGGGCGAGTCACGTCCGCTGCGTCAGCACGCCCGGCGTCACGTACCTGCAGCGCGGGCGGCGCGGGCTCTGCAGCGAGCGGGTGCTCGGGCGAGTCACGTCCGCTGCGTCAGCACGCCCGGCGTCACGTACCTGCAGCGCGGGCGGCGCGGGCTCTGCAGCGAGCGGGTGCTCGAGCGCGTCCTGGAGAAAGGCGTGCGTCGCAAGTTGCGCCGCTGTCCACTGCGAGTGCTCGTCTTCCGTCATACACCTGCAACATTCAAAACCACGCTGGCATACGACCTATGTAATTGTAAGTCTATTCCAACAATAAAAATAAAGCAGATTGAGCCTGCTTGTATATTTAACACTATTTGTTAGGTTAATTAAACATAGTTTTTATTATTTATTTTATTTATCTTCACACACAATCCCTGACGGGGTAGCCAGAGAGAACAGATCGCCAAGTGTCACGATCACTACATACTTCTTTCGCTTCTTTCAGATTCATCATCTTCTTCATACATGCACGTCTAGGTATCCCAGTACTCTTTGCCCTCCCCTCTTCGAGCAATTTGCTCACATGGTCTTCGAAAGTTAGTCTCGGTCTACCTCGACACCTTTTAAAATTAACTTTCGCGCTATATATTTTTTTCACCATTCGGTCTTCACTCATTCGCTCAACGTGCCCATCATCGAAGCACGCCCTTATCCATTTTGAGACAAGGTTATCTTTCAAACCTGCCATATTGCGAATCTCTTCGTTTCGCTTTGGGTCGGCTATGGTAAGGCCGCACATTTTACGAAGAGATCGCATCTCCACTGCATTCAACCTGCTTTTATGCTTCTTCTGGCATACCCAGGTTTCGCTTCCATATAACATAGTCGGTACCAACACTGCGTTATGTATTGCAAGGCGTGCACTTATCACAACGCCTTGCCTTTTGATTAACGCAGTCAGGGCACCATTGACTTTGTTCCCGGCAGCGACACGCCTGTCCACATCTAAATCACATCTTCCATCCCGGCTAAACGCACTCCCCAAGTATACAATTTCATTCACCTGTTCTAGACATTCCTGATTTACCCAAATTTCGCACTTCGTTCTTCTTCGTCCCTTTCAAATACCAGAACCTTATTTTTATTAGCATTCAAACGGAGACCTTTAATTTCACATTCTTCTTTCATACACGTGACTAATGCCTGCAGTTCTGGCTCTTCTGACAGACAATTTACTTTAATGTCACCCAATTTCACACCCAAACAACTATCTTTCAGCTTCTGTAAACAGCTTCCGAGATACAGTATGAACAGCCAGGAAGACATGACACAACCCTGTTTTACGTCCGATTGGACGCTAAACATGGGTGACAGGTCATGCCCTACCCGCACACAGACTTTACAGTCACAGTAAAGTGACTGCACAGCCCTTAGCAATCGACCATCCACACCATACCCCGGCAACAGTTCCCACATTTTCTTCCTTACAACCTTATCAAATGCTTTCTCAAGATCCACAAAAGCACAGAAAATCTTCTGGTTAGCAGCCAGAAGCTTCTCCGTGATCATGCGGAGAGAAAACATTTGATCCGTGCATCCTCTTCCAGGTCTAAATCCGCATTGTGCCTCCCATAGAAATCTTTCCGATTTATCTTGCATCCTACGTGTCAAAACCTTCGAGTAAACTTTACTTGCTAAACTGGTCAAGCTGATCGCCCGATAGCACCCGCAGTCATAATGTGAACCTTTACCTTTATATAAAGGCACAATGACGCGTGGCCCACCATACTTGACCATTTCAGCAGTAACTCTGTCTAGTCCCGCAGCCTTACCACATTTCAAACTTCTAATCGCACATTCAATCTCTTTCATACTGATGACCTCAGTGTCATCGAGGTCCGAGTCTGGCGTACCAGTCACGGCGTCACCCCCGGATCCCTCACTAAGATCATCACACGCATACATCTCTCTATAAAATTCGCTCCATCGCTGCATGACGTCCGATTTTTCTGAGAGGACGTCATTGGTTCCCGAAAGCACTTTATTCATTCTTAAGGCTGTCGCACCACTCCGGGTCCTTCCAACCTCTTTCCAGAAGAGTTTGGAGTTCTCCTTGAAGTTGTGCGACAACCTTTTGTTCATTCTACTCCTTTCACGCACTTCCTCAATCAATGCTTTCGTGTGAACTTTCTGGAGTTTATATCTTTCTTTCCTCTTCTCTCTCATATCCTTATCATTACTAGAGGCCAAGTAGTCTAACCATGCTTTCTTCTTCTTATTTACAGCTTTTTTCACTTCGTCATTCCACCATGCATCACCCTTTTTACTACTACCTCTTTTCACAGTTCCACACACGTCTTTCACAGTTCCACACACTAACCATTCCATCTCTAAGGCTCTGCAATATTTCTTCCACACATTCTTTCCTGACATCGATGCTGTCCAGCTTTTCGGCTACCCTTGCTTGATATTTATCCCTAGTGTCCGCTTCCTGAAGCTTCCAGCTTCGGATGCTACCGACCGACTGTGGTTCTGGTATCGCCGTCCGGTGGCGCCAACCCGCGAACAGACCCCTAAATCTAGTAATCACTAAATAGTGATCCGTTCCCAGGTCAGCATCCCGGAACACTCGCGTATCCATAACCTGTTTTCGCAGTCGGTCATCCACCAGGAATAAATCGATCATACTTCTCTCATTCTCTCTTGTTCTAGTATACATATGGATTTTCTTGTGACTAAACATAGTGTTTGTCACAAGAAGACCCTTTTCCTTGCATACAGCCAGTATAAGCTTGCCAGCATCGTTAACCCTTTTATCACCAAACATTCCAAGAACCGACTCGTACCCTGGCCGAGCGGTACCAACCCATCCATTCAAATCACCACATACAACAATTCTTTCGTTTCCTCTAACCAAGTCTAGAACTTCTCTTACATTCTCCCAAAACTCCTCCAGCTCAGCTCTGGACGACGAAGCTACCGGCGCATAAACAGCCAAAAGGAATAACTTCGTCAGTCCCAATTTAAAGCGAACCCAGAGAAGTCTCGAGTTCACAACCTTATATTCAGTCATAACATCGACCAACCGAGACGACAGCAGCACCCCACTCCCTGGCAGGCGCTCTCGCTCTCCGGGACTCCGGACCATAGAGCTAACGCCCCGCCAGGGAGCTCTTCAGTACCGCCGCCCTTCCGCTTGGTCTCCGACAAACACACGACATCTAATTCTCTTTCTTTCATTATTTCAATCAACTCATTCGTCTTATCTCTCATTCCTTCTCTAACATTCCACGTGCCAACTCTGCACTCCGTCCTCCACCTTCCGCCGTGTCGGGCTGTGCGTGACGGGTGGCGGTCCCCATCGCCGCTTTGCGCGCTGCATTTCACACCAACGGAGACGAACTGGTGTGCGTCGCCTTGGCGGGACGCCCTAACCCTCGTTGGCATGGGTCGCGATGAGCACGCTTCTAAAATGACCCCCTAAACATAGTAATATTAAAAGTAGCTTTAGCAACTATTTTTTCTGGAGGATGTGTCTCCGTGTGGGTATTTTTTCCAAAAAAGTATATTTCAGTTCATTATTAATGACCTGTATTGAGCATATATCACTGAGTTAGAAATTAGAATACCACCTTTCGATCGTAGTAAGCGCTGGTGAAATCAGGGATTGACTTAAAAAAACTATCTAGACCCTCCAGATATGCTTTCCTGTTTCATGTTCAAAGAAAAAAATATTCCATTACTCTATTGTATTGTTGTGAAATGAAGGTGCGTATGTCAGTACCTGGAGAAGAAGTCCCGCGCGGCGTCGGGCAGGCGGTGCGGCGGCGCGCCCAGCAGCTCCAGCAGCGCGCCGCCCGCCGCCAGCACGTCGCGCGCGCACGCGCCCGCCCTGCGCACACGCACCGCTGCACTCGCCCCGCGCCGCCCCGCCCCGCCCCGCCCCGCCCCGACCCGTCTGTGCGCTCCCCGCCGCCGCAGTCGCGCGGGGCAGCGCACAGTGGCTCGAGCCAGTCGCGTTGCGGACTCTCACGGATTTTTTGTCGTATTTACGTAGTCGTCGCAACCTTGGCTGTTATTGACGAGCCCCGCCACAAGTAGATGTGGAGTGGCGTGCGCAGTGCAATTATCGACTGAGCTTATTATCCAGAGTCAAGGAAGTGTTACGACTGTTGTCTTTTTTGAGGTGCATTTAGTGTTAAA
This sequence comes from Sericinus montela, assembly GCA_029286605.1. Lineage (NCBI taxonomy): Eukaryota > Metazoa > Arthropoda > Insecta > Lepidoptera > Papilionidae > Sericinus > Sericinus montela. The sequence continues at coordinate 145,511 of JAGSMR010000086.1, read as the reverse complement.
CTGCCATCGGCAACCCATTTGCTTAGCGACACTACTGTATGCCTCCGTGGTTAAGTGGCATTCACTACGGCTTTTACGGTGTCCCCAGTATGACTGTCACTCTGAGGCTCCAGGTTTAGTTTTCAGACAAGTCAAAGTAGAAAAGCATTTTATCTACATAGATCTATGTATTTATCGTTTATTCGTTTCCAGTATGACACAAACAATTCTATTAGCTTCAATAATAAATTTCAATTAAATATTTTCATTATTTTTAATATCCTAGGAAACCGTTCGAAGATTTTTTACTTTATAATACCTATTATATGATACTGCAGTTGTATATAATACAAATATAAGCAGAAAATGGGTGGGCGTGTGTGCACCTGTCGTCGTCGTCGTCGTCGGCGCCCAGCACGAGCCGCAGCGCGGCGGCGTCCACGGCGGCGCCCAGCAGCCGCACGGCGCCGCAGGGCTGCAGGTAGATGGCGCCGGCGCGCACGGCGCCGTGCGGCACGGCGGCGGCGTGCAGCGCGGCCAGCGCGGGGAACACGGCGCGCGCCGCGTGCCGCGCCAGCCGCAGCGCGTCCAGCGCGCCCAGCACGCCGCGCGCCGTGGCCGCGTAGCGCCGCAGCGACGAGCCCCGCCACCAGCGCGCGCACGGCGTACAGCTGCGGGCCGGCGCCGCGCCGCGCGTCGGCCAGCAGCCGCAGCGCGCGGTAGGGCGCCAGCGCGGCGCAGCGCCCGGCCGCCGCGCGCGCCGCCGCCACGCCGCGCTGCAGCGCCGCCAGCCGCCGCTCGCGCCGCGTCACGTCGGCGGCGGCGGGCAGCTCCCAGCGCTTCACCAGCACGGCGGCGCCGCGCTCGTCCAGCCCCAGCAGCGCGGCGGCGTGCCGCGAGTGCCCTGCGCAGCAAGCCGCTCACTCGCACCGCGCTCACGAGAATATCGTGAACACCAACATCTCAACACTCTTTCAACTGCTCAATCGCTAAGTCACAAATGCATCACTGCACTCCGCGATTGACGTGATGTGAACAAAATTCCAGAAGGTTTAGAATGAGAATAATGAAAACAATACAACTAAAATGGCAACAAGTTCGTGCATAAATGGAGTATGCATGGAAACTATACACGACTATGGATTATAAAAGATTTTGAATTACTTTAATTGACATTGCGATGAAAGTTTGTACAGAAAAATGATCGTTAAAAGGAATATTGAGTGATAAATTCCGAGAAGTACACACCGAGACAATTTCCTAAATAGATCTTCTTATTGGTGCCGGCCACGTAGCACAGCGTGCGCAGCTCGCGCGCGCGGCACGTGCACGCGCCCCCCGCCGCCGCGCCGCCCGCCCCCGCCCCCAACCCCTCCCCCGCCCCCGCCCCCGCCGCCGCGCCCCCCGCGCCCAGCTCGGCCGCGTCGCCCGCCGCGCCCGGCCACGCGCCCGCGCGCGTCTCCGTGTAGCTGCCGCACACGTTACACGTTCTCTGTCACATATTCAATATACGTAACGCGAATCGGGAAGCGGCTGGCTATGCCGTGTCGTAATTCGAGTGATCTGCACTCGGGCATCGATATTGCCATCCAATATCACTAACCAAAGTCAAAGTGGGTGTCATTGTAGAAGCGTGCTCGTCGCGACCCCTACCAGCCCTTTTCAGGGCTGCAATTCTACACAGCTGCGCACCCATGCCAACGAGGGTTAGGGCGTCTCCCCAAGGCGACGCACACCAGTTCGTCCCCGTTGGTGTGAAATGCAGCGCGCAAAGCGGCGATAGGGACCGCCACCCGTCACGCACAGCCCGACACGGCGGAAGGTGGAGGACGGGGTACAGAGTTGGCACGTGGAATGTTAGAGGAGGAATGAGAGATAAGACGAATGAGTTGATTGAAATAATGAAAGAAAGAGAATTAGATGTCGTGTGTTTGTCGGAGACCAAGCGGAAGGGCAGCGGTACTGAAGAGCTCGCTGGCGGGGCGTCAGCTCTATGATCCGGAGTCCCGGAGAGCGAGAGCGCCTGCCAGGGAGTGGGGGTGCTGCTGTCGTCTCGGTTGGTCGATGTTATGACTGAATATAAGGTTGTGAACTCGAGACTTCTCTGGGTTCGCTTTAAATTGGGACTGACGAAGTTATTCCTTTTGGCTGTTTATGCGCTGGTAGCTTCGTCGTCCAGAGCTGAGCTGGAGGAGTTTTGGGAGAATGTAAGAGAAGTTCTAGACTTGGTTAGAGGAAACGAAAGAATTGTTGTATGTGGTGATTTGAATGGATGGGTTGGTACCGCTCGGTCAGGGTACGAGTCGGTGCTTGGAATGTTTGGCGATAAAAGGGTTAACGATGCTGGCAAGCTTATACTGGCTGTATGCAAGGAAAAGGGTCTTCTTGTTTAGTCACTAGAAAATCCATATGTATACTAGAACAAGAGAGAATGAGAGAAGTATGATCGATTTATTCCTGGTGGATGACCGACTGCGAAAACAGGTGATGGATACGCGAGTGTTCCGGGGTGCTGACCTGGGAACGGATCATTATCTAGTGGTTACTAGATTTAGGGGTCTGTTCGCGGGTTGGCGCCACCGGACGGCGATACCAGAACCACAGTCAGTCGGTAGCATCCGAAGCCGGAAGCTTCAGGAAGCGGACACTAGGGATAAATATCAAGCAAGGGTAGCCGAAAAGCTGGACAGCATCGATGTCAGGAAAGAATGTGTGGAAGAAATATGGCAGAGCCTTAGAGATGGAATGTTTAGTGCAGCGGAAGACGTGTGTGGAACTGTGAAAAGAGGTAGTAGTAAAAAGGGTGATGCATGGTGGAACGACGAAGTGAAAGAAGCTGTAAATAAGAAGAAGAAAGCATGGTTAGACTACTTGGCCTCTAGTAATGATAAGGATATGAGAGAGAAGAGGAAAGAAAGATATAAGCTCCAGAAAGTTCACACGAAAGCATTGATTGAGGAAGTGCGTGAAAGGAGTAGAATGGAAGCGGACGAAAGGTTGTCGCACAACTTCAAGGAGAACTCCAAACTCTTCTGGAAAGAGGTTGAAGGACCCGGAGTGGTGCGACAGCCTTAAGAATGAATAAGGTGCTTTGAACCAATGACGTCCTCTCAGAAAAATCGGACGTCATGCAGCAATGGAGCGAATTTTATAGAGAGATGTATGCGTGTGATGATCTAAGTCAGGATCCGGGGTGACGCCGTGACTGGTACGCCAGACTCGGACCTCGATGACACTGAGGTCATCAGTATGAAAGAGATTGAAAGTGCGATTAGAAGTTTGAAATGTGGTAAGGCTGCGGACTAGACAGAGTTACTGCTGAAATGGTCAAGTATGGTCGGCCACGCGTCTGGGACAGCTTTCATCTGCTGTGCAATTTGTGCTGGCGAACGGGGCTGTTCCGGATGATTGGCGATCCGCGGTCATTGTGCCTTTATATAAAGGTAAAGGTTCACATTATGACTGCGGGTGCTATCGGGCGATCAGCTTGACCAGTTTAGCAAGTAAAGTTTACTCGAAGGTTTTGACACGTAGGATGCAAGAGAAATCGGAAATATTTCTATGGGAGGCACAAGGCGGATTTAGACCTGGAAGAGGATGCACGGATCAAATGTTTTCTCTCCGCATGATCACGGAGGAGCTTCTGGCTTTTTTGGATCTTGAGAGAGCATTTGATAAGGTTGTAAGGAAGAAAATGTGGGAACTGTTGCCGGGTATGGTGTGGATGGTCGATTACAGGGCTGTGCAGTCACTTTACTGTGACTGTAAAGCCTGTGTGCGGGTAGGGCATGACCTGTCACCCATGTTTGGCGTCCAAACGGGCGTAAAACAGGGTTGTGTCATGTCTTCCTGGCTGTTCATACTGTATCTCGACAGCTGTAAACAGCTGAAAGATAGCTGTTTGGGTGTGAAATTGGGTGACATAAAAGTAAATTGTCTGCTATATGCTGATGATGCAGTGTAGATCTTGCTGACCTTGCAGAACTGCAGGCATTAGTCACGTGTATGAAAGAAGAATGTGAAATTAATGGTCTCCGTTTGAATGCTAATAAAACTAAGGTTCTGGTATTTGAAAGGGAATAAAATTGTATACTTGGGGAGTGCGTTTAGCCGGGATGGAAGATGTGATTTGGATGTGGACAGGCGTGTCGCTGCCGGGAACAAAGTCAATGGTGCCCTTACTGCGTTAATCAAAAGGCAAGGCGTTGTGAAAAGTGCACGCCTTGCAATACATAACGCAGTGTTGGTACCGACTTTGTTATATAGCAGCGAAACCTGGGTATGCCAGAAGAAGCATAAAAGCAGGTTGAATGCAGTGGAGATGCGATCTCTTCGTAAAATGTGCGGCCTTACCATGGCCGACCGAAAGCGAAACGAAGAGATTCGCAATATGGCAGGTTTGAAAGATGACCTTGTCACAAAATGGATAAGGGCGTGCTTCGATGGTTTGGGCACGTTGAGCGAATGAGTGAAGACCGAATGGTGAAGAAAATATATAGCGCGAAAGTTAATATTAAAAGGTGTCGAGGTAGACCGAGACTAACTTTCGAAGACCATGTGAGCAAATTGCTTGAAGAGGGGAGGGTCAAGAGTACTCGGATACCTAGACGTGCATGTATGAAAAAGATGATGAATCTGAAAGAAGCGAAAGAAGTATGTAGGGATCGTGACACTTGGCGATCTGTTCTCTCTGGCTACCCCGTCAGGGATTGTGCGTGAAGATAAATAAAACGAATAAATAAATAAAAAGTCAAAGTATTTATTTGCTTTGAATAGACCTAAATTGCAGACACACAGGGTGGAATTCCACTAAGATCTGCCCGAACGGGCGAAAACTCTTCGATGACGCCGAGAACGGAGACTATCGCGTCTACGGCCCGGAGACCCCGACCAGGTATCCAACCTGCGAGGATCACTCGGCGGAGGTCTTGAACGTGATGGTCACTCACCGTATTGCCGTCCCCCCAATACGGGAAGTCCTATTGGGCGACCTTGGGTCTGATCACCTACCGGTTTTGGCTATCCTGGCAGTAACACCCAAGGACACCATGGCACCAGCACCGACTAGGAGGAGGATCCAGTGGGGAAGATTCCAGCAGCTGCTTGAGAAAAATACAAAGACCATGCCCATTCAAAGCAGAAGACCGGGTAAAAATCTTCGCAGACTACTTGGAAGACCAGTTTCGGCCCTTTCCGTCCTCAAACCAGAGCCACACGAAATCGGTGGAAGAACACCTTCGAGTTTACCTAGACGGGCCGGTAGACGAAGACGAAGATTCAAGCTGGGTAGCCATCTCTCCGGGACTGGTGGGGCGCATGATACGCCAGACCAGAATCAAGAAGGCCCCAGGCGCGGATGGCGTGACGAACGCCGCGCTGACACACTTTCCTCCGAAGACCATCGCAGCCTACGCGCGGCTGTTCAACGGCATCGTGCGCACCGGGCACTTACCAACAGTGTGGAAACTGGGGCGCATAATCATGCTCTCCAAATCAAGGAAGAACTGCCTGGAGGCATCGAGCTACCGGCCTATCTCACTACTACGCAGTATCTCGAAGGAGTTCGAGGAGATCTTGCTCCAGAGAATCCAACCGCACCGGAAGCTGAGGGCGTAACAGTTTGGCTTTAGGGCCGAACATTCGACCACAATTCAGCTCGCCCGAGTCCTGCACTATGCCACGATCGGTCGAAACAAGCGTGAGACCACTGCCGCCTTATTTTTAGATATGGAGAAGGCATTCGACCGGGTGTGGCACTGCGGTCTTCTGCTGAAGCGAGCAAGAAAGGAAATCCCTCACCGCTACATAAAGGTGGTGGCCTCTTTCTTACAGGACAGGAGATTCCAGGTGGCCGTCCAAGGAGCACTGTCCCAGCCTCGTCAAATCGCCGCAGGGGTCCCGCAAGGCAGCTGCCTATCGCCAGCGTGTTATGCCGTCTTCACCGACGACATACCGAACCCGGACCACTCCCTGCTTGCGCTGTACGCCGATGATGCGGCGTATTTAACAAGATCAGTGAGTGCAGCGCACGCAGTGGCAAAGCTACAAAGGACATTGGATCTTCTTCCCAAATGGCTCACCGACTGGAGGTTGTCGGTGAACGTCGGCAAAACGCAGGCCATCCTTCTGGGACACAGATTAAAATTGCCATCTGGACTGAAGTCCCTAGGACAGGACATAGATTGGTCGAGCACGGTCAAATACCTGGGCGTGACCATCGACCGCAAACTCAGCCTCGTCCACCACGTCAAGGAGACGGTGGCAAAGGCCAGATCCGCCAGAGCTCTCCTGGGGCCGGTATTCAGGTCCTGCTTGCCGTTAAAGGCAAAACTAGGAGTGTACAAGCTGTACGTGCGCACAAGGCTGACTTACGCCGCGCCGGCATGGTTCGCACTGATCAGCGCCTCGTCGAGGAAGCAGCTATCACAGCAAGAGGCCTCCACCCTGCGAGCCATAGTCGGCGCGCCTCGGTGCGTACGGAATGCCATCAATAGCACATCTCTGGGATGACCTACAACGGCGCGTGCGAGCTCGAGATCCAGTTCCAACCACCCTTCAAGAGCTCCAAGATGCGGCACTTGAAGAGTGGGAACAAATACCCCAAGAGGCAGTTGCGACCCTTGTAAGGTCCATGAAAGATCGCATGGAAGCCGTTATCAAGGCAAGGGACCCCCCTTACACTAGGTTTTAAGAACTTTTTATGTATTTATTAAGTTTTTTTTTTTAATTATGAATTTGCAAATTTGTACATACCCTGTCTTTTTCTTTAATTTCTCTTTCGTCTCGTTACAAAAGTTAAATTCAATGAAAATTCCTGAAAGCTAATGAAATTACCTTTCGAATGATACCCTCAAACCACAACTTTGCCAGTGGCCTGTTGTGTTAATTAGTATTTAAATTATTTTTTTCGGATGTGCGAGTTTTTTCGACGCCGAGTGTAGATCATAGTTTGCCTATAATGATGAGTCCAAATCTGGCGAATGCCCCAATAAATATTTTCGCGCAATTCCCAATACAGGGTTAGACAGAGGTCTAATCTAGACAATTAAGTCCTCTTGACCCACCTTCCACCGAAGATATTTTCGGGACAACGTGACAGGTGGTGAGCCCGTCGCCGTCTTTATGTCCAAGCCAACGATATACTTCGTACATAAGTTTTGGAAAAACCCATTGGCACGAGCCTGCCACCTGGGGATCGAACTCGGGTCTCTTGACTCGAAAATCCGACCACCCAACCACTCGGCTATCGTGACTTTACATAGAATGGAACAGTGTAAATAGTGGGCTTTTTTTGCTTTAAAGTACAATTTTTTATTAAACTATGAGTACTAGGCTATTTATATGAAATAGGTAACTAGTTGATGTTATTCTGAGCATAATTAACGAAACCCGATCTCGAAACGTCCATTTTATCCGGAATTTCCGTGACCACCTCGTATAAATTCGTCCGGAATTCCACGTAAAATGTTACTGAAGGGTACTGTAGAGTCCAAACTGTAAGGGAACCCACCACAGCAGACGCGGTTCGTCTTCGCCGTCTTCATCGGAGCTCTCCATCTCGCGCAACGTTTCCTGCCGCTTCAGAATCTCAGCCCTCATCTTCATTGCCTGCGAAATAACGTTTCCACATATTTGTAATAGTTTATACACTAATAAATATCTTCACGCCATTCCCAATACAGGCGGAGACAGAGGTCTAGTCTAGACAATTAAGTCCCTTTGACCCACCTTGCACCGAAGATATTTTTGGGACGACGTGACAGGTGGTGAGCCCGTCGCCGTCTTTATGTCCAAGCCAACGATGAAATTCGTACATAAGTTTTTGAAAAACTCATTGGTACTGCCACTTGGGGATCGAACTCGGGTATCTCCACTCTAAATTCCAACCACCCAACAACTCGGCTATCGTGACTTTTTTTACACATATTTGTTATATTCTTATTGGACCTTTGTATAGTTAAATTGCTGCAAAAACTTACTTCCTCATTCTCTTTTTGCTGCTGGTCCCGTTGTTTTAATTCCTCCATTTCAGTCTTCTGTTGGACCATCTGCTCGTAAAACGACAGCGTGGGTTTATTGTGCTCGTGAAGATATTGCTGAAACATTATTTCTATTTGCATTTCTAAATAATAAATCTGGTAGCGAGCGCAGCCATGCGTTGTCGTGTAGTGTTGGCGTCTGTTACACCATCTCTGCTCACCGAAGAAAAACCTTTAAAAAGTCAATGACTTCCGATAGATCACTAGATAACTGTCTCGAAAAACACATAATCAAAATTGAATAAAACAGCGATAGCCAGCAGCTGAAGCGCGACGTGTCTGTCTGCCACTGCAACCGACAAACCTATTTTGAGTTTGAAATGTGCAGAGAGTCAGTACACTTAAAGGCTATGGCGTTATCTTCCAACTCCGATGTAAAATCTACAACCTCTATTTTTTTTATATATATATATAACAGGGAGGCAAACGAGCAGGTGGCTCACGTGATGGTAAGTTATTACCGCCGCCCGAGGCATATACCAGAGGCATAGCAGATGCGTTGCCTCCCTTAGAGTGCCCCCCAGCATTGGGGGAGAGGGGTGTGTGGGCCTCCGGTTACCTGCACTCACCAGACGAAACGCAGAAATTTGTTAGACTTCTACTTCACGCCGGTATTCTGTGAGGTCGTGGTACTTACCCGGTCGAGCCGGACCCATTCATGCAACAATAAAAGCTGATGCGTGGCTCTACCACTATAGTTTAAAGTTGTTTGTCGGTATGAAAGAGCAGAATAGACAATCACCATCAGATGGATGGAGAGCTTTTATTCTGAACCTGCTAATAGCTCAAAAAAATTACAGCTGTTAGCTGGTGATAAGCAGTGACGTATGTTTTGACTTTTGAACAGTGTTGCTACCTGAGATATTGCTTTGTGGCATTATTAAACAAAATATTAAATTTCTCATTAATTAAATACTAGAGTCCAGTATGGAAAAAATATGGAATATTAATAAATAATTAAAATTATTACTACTGTGGTATATTGCTTAATTTTTTTAAATTTAGATATCGGAGATTCGGAGACAAATAGCCTCGAGCGCCATTACGGACGATATTGAGTTAAATTAAATTAATTAAATTAAATATAACTTTATTGTACACCAAACATAAAAATCACAGAAAAAAACAAAAATATGCAACAGTACAATGGGCGGCCTTATCACTAAAAGTGATCTCTACCAGGCAACCTTTGGATGGACAGGAATCATAGTATAATAAGACGGTGGTGTTCATATAAATAGATAGAAACAAAACAAGTGATATTATATATACAAAAACTACATATACTTACATATTATATTAAAGTGAATTTAAAAATAGAGATAGATATATAATTATGAGTATGGATATTTACACATGATTATAAGATAATTTAATTTATTAGTGGGATGACATAGTTAGAGTTGACAGATAGTGTTCAGCAACTAGGGATTTTAAAACAGGAAGGGATTTAGCTTGTCGGATAGAGGTAGGAAGAGCATTCCACAGTTTGGTTGCCTGCAATGTAAATGAGTTACCGTAAAAACTGTGGAATCAACAGGAATCTTTATTTGCAAGGTTTCAGATGAGCGTAAGGATCGGAGATTGGAAAGATGTAGGAAAATAAAACGCTCTTTAAGGTACATTGGAGTGGAGGGATTAAAAATGATGGAATAGAGAAGTGAAAGGATGTGTGCGTTCCGGCGAAGGCGAATAGGTAACCACTTGAGCCTATTGCGGTACTGAGAGACATGGTCATATTTGCGAAGTCCAAATATGAAACGGATAGAGAAATTCTGGAGCCGCTCAAGCTTGTTATATTGGTTTTTAGTTAAATCGGGATAGCAGGCGTCAGCATAGTCGAGAATAGGAAGCAATAGAGATTGTGCGAGCGTAATTTTAATAGTAGTTGGAAGGAAGTTTCGCAGCCGTTTCAAAGACGTAGCTGCAGCAAATGTTTTTCGGCTTACTGCTGCTAATTGAGGTCCCCACGATAAATGCCTGTCCATGATTACACCCAAGTTCTTTACAGTTTCACTCAACTCTAAAACAGTTCCATCAAATGGAAGGAAGGGCCAGTCAATCTTTTGTGTCATCCTCGAGCTGCCTATAATTATTGCCTGAGTTTTACGAGCGTTTACTTTAAGACCATGGAACTTACTCCACTCAAGAATACCTTGCAAATTAGTGTAAATGGAGTTAATAGCTTTAGGTAAATGTTCAAGAGGAGCTCGTGTATAAATCTGTAAATCATCTGCGTAAAGGTGGTAGGAAGAAGATAGTTGATTGGAGATGGAGTTAATAAATATTGCAAAAAGAATAGGAGACAAAACGCCGCCCTGAGGTACGCCAGCAGTTAGTTGACTCCAAGACGAAAATGAGTCGTCAATGCAAATACGCTGCTGGCTGAGTTATGTACATTATACGAATGTTTCTGCGTTTGAGCTAGGTTTAGTGTTAATCGGAGGCAAAATTAGAAGAAAAAAGAAAGAAATGTTTATCCCTGGCTGCAACAACTCAATACAAACATATTAACAAAACGGTACTTAAATTAATAATTTTACATGATATTTTATTGTAGCAACAAAAAGGCTCCGACTCGACGATTATGCTGCAGCAAAATTGCTGCAGCGCTGATATTCTGCCGGACCTACACCTGATAATTACCAAGCGGGCGGCATAGACTGCAGCCCAATCTAGGGGGAACGGGGGAAGAAGTTCGCCGCCTCTATGCTGGAGTCGTTCGATTCGTTTTTTTTATGGGGAAGGGAGGCAAACGAGCAGGTAGTTCACGTGATGGTTACCGCCGCCCATGAACATCCGCAATACCAGAGGCATTGCAGATGCGTTGCCGGCCTTTGAAAAAGGTATAGGCTCTTTTCTTGAAGGTCCCTAAGTCGTATCGGTCCGGAAAAACCGCTGACGGCAGCACATTCCATAAAGTGCAAGTGCGTGGCAGAAAATTCCGCGAAAAACGCACTGTGGTGGAATGCCAAGCATCAAGATGGTGTTGATGGAGGAATGGCAGAGGGGGAGCTCAGCCACTAGCGCGTTGGGGGGAGGGGTATCACTCAGGGACCACACCCTGTTAAAAGCCAACCACACCCTGTTAAAATACCCAAAAATACTTCCACGACAAATGTGGGTTCCAAAACATCCGAGGACGGAACTGAAAAGGAAAGTATGCCGACTGTACCTGCAGCTCGGGACAAGCGAGGGCGTTTTACACGTCCCTGTACGCCAGTAAGCGTAGTAGGAGAGAGTGACGGAGGAAATTCTGATGTCTCATTTACGTCAGTTTCATCCGTCTCAACTAAAGTGGGGAAAAAAAGGAGGGCAGGACCGACTAATAAAGAAAGGGCGGCTAAATTTGCTGCAATCTCAGCCCCACGCTCAGAAGAGGAAAATGCTACAGAGATTGACACAGAGGATCTATTTGGTTCCTCTATGTCGGTCAAAAACACCAGAGCGAAGCAAAGCCTCCCTGACTCAGAAGAGTTGGCCCGCGAAATGCGGGCCAACTCTTCGGAGTCAGGAGGACAGAACAATCTTCTTCCTACCACCTTACGCAGATGATTTACAGATTTATACACGAGCTCCTCTTGAACATTTACCTAAAGCTATTAACTCCATTTACACTAATTTGCAAGGTATTCTTGAGTGGAGTAAGTTCCATGGTCTTAAAGTAAACGCTCGTAAAACTCAGGCAATAATTATAGGCAGCTCGAGGATGACACAAAAGATTGACTGGCCCTTCCTTCCATTTGATGGAACTGTTTTAGAGTTGAGTGAAACTGTAAAGAACTTGGGTGTAATCATGGACAGGCATTTATCGTGGGGACCTCAATTAGCAGCAGTAAGCCGAAAAACATTTGCTGCAGCTGCGTCTTTGAAACGGCTGCGAAACTTCCTTCCAACTACTACTAAAATTACGCTCGCACAATCTCTATTGCTTCCTATTCTCGACTATGCTGACGCCTGCTATCCCGATTTAACTAAAACCAATATAATAAGCTTGAGCGGCTCCAGAATTTCTCTATCCGTTTCATATTTGGACTTCGCAAATATGACCATGTCTCTCAGTACCGCAATAGGCTCAAGTGGTTACCTATTCGCCTTCGCCGGAACGCACACATCCTTTCACTTCTATTCCATCATTTTAATCCTCCACTCCAATGTACCTTAAAGAGCGTTTTATTTTCCTACATCTTTCCAATCTCCGATCCTTACGCTCATCTGAAACCTTGCAAATAAAGATTCCTGTTGATTCCACAGTTTTTACGGTAACTCATTTACATCGCATGCAACCAAACTGTGGAATGCTCTTCCTACCTCTATCCGACAAGCTAAATCCCTTCCTGTTTTAAAATCCCTAGTTGCTGAACACTATCTGTCAACTCTAACTATGTCATCCCACTAATAAATTAAATTATCTTATAATCATGTGTAAATATCCATACTCATAATTATATATCTATCTCTATTTTTAATATCTATCAAGGCTGCAGCTGTGGAACTGGCACGGAGAACAGCCCATGATGAAAACATCGCAAGACTGGAGAGGGAGAACGCGGAATTGCGTGCTCAGCTTTCCAATTTAGCCGCAAAGATGGAGAATCTGACCAGAGAGCTAAATACTCTTCGAAGCGCGTCACAAAGAAGTAGTAGCTCGTGCAACACAGCCGAACTATCTACTCCAACGGTTCCAGATGCTTTAAAAGCAAAAGCAGTGAAGAGTGTCTTATGCAGCGTATCGGGACACTAATCGAGAGAAAACTGGCGGACTTTGAGGCAAAACTGTTTCCTGACAAAGCACGGAGGTCAGCGCCATCGCATCGTTAGTCATCGCCATCCGCAGTCGTTAGTGCCCGCGACGCCTTTGGGGGCTTCACTGGTGCGACTGTTGCAAAAAACGCAGCAGTCGCAGCGACCGCGGCAACCGCAGCACCCGCAGCAAAAACATCTGGGACAGAAGGCCAAAAGAAGGAAAAAGAAACATCCTTCTCTACCTCCAGTGGTAGATTTGCCTGCAGTGGAAACGTCATACCAACTGACGTCGACAGTGCCAGAGGAAGCTCATTGTGCGGTTAGGCCACTTTAGATTCATACCTGATGTGAAATTATTAATTTATAAAGCGATCTAAAAATATATTAAGGTTTATTCGAAAATATGGGTTGGGGATTTCAATCCCGCTAATGCCAACTATTTGTTTTAGCTAAGATACGGAACTACGGTATACGGTAACTCTACAGATATTTAAATAACTTTTACAGTTCCAAAAAAGGAATTGGGACAATATATGGATAATAGCTGTAGGTTCTTTTCGGCTCTTATTTAAGCAATTAAAGATTTAGACATTACTGTCATGTATGTTTATGCATTGTAAAAATAATCCAGAATTGTTGCACCATACACTGACTTTTAGTTTCAAAACTTATTAAATAAGTCACGATAGCCGAGTGGTTGGCTGATCGAAATTTCGTGTCAAGATACCCGAGTTCGATCCACAGGTGGCAGACCAATGGGTTTTTCAAAAACATATATCGTTGGCTTGGACATAAAGACTTCGATGGCTCACCACCTGTCACGTTGTCCCGAAAATATCTTCGGTGGAAGATGGGTTGAAGGGACTTAATTGTATAGACTAGACCTCTGTCTACCTCTGTATTGGGAATTGCGTTAAGATATTTTCATTTATTATATTTTCATTTTCATTATATGACCATATCTCCTCTTAGTGTTCCAAGCTTAAATGGCTTCCCATTCCTCAAAGGCGTAGCTCCCGAATTCTGTTTCTGTTGTATTCTGTATTGACTTACTCTAATTCTCCTTCTTACCTAAGAAATAACTTTCAACATCTCCAATCTACTCATGACACAGCACCTCGCTCCATAAACCAACTTAGGAGTCACATTCCTCAACATAATACAGGAAACTTTAACTCCTCTTTTACCGTACAAGTTGCACTACTCTGGAACGCCCTACCTTTGAAGATAAAATCTGCTCCGAATGCTTATTCGTTTAAGATATTATCATCAGTATCAGAGAGTTCGTGAGTATTATCTTAAGAATGATTAATACATATTTATATTTTATGTATATTATTTACGTATCTATATATAATTATGTACGTTTAGTTTATGTAATAAATTTATGTATTTTTCCATAAAATATTTATTGTTTGTATAAATATATTTATTTATATAGGAACATTAATATATATTTTTGTTGTGAGCACCTGCCATCTACTTCTCACCACAGTAAAGGTTGACTGGTAGAGAATGCCACCAGGCATTAAGTCCGCCCATTGTAGCCTTTAGTATAAGGTGTAACAATAAAGAATTTTCCTCTTTGCTTATATCTTTTCCAATGCTAAAAACATTTCTATTTATAAGAGTTTTTTTTACATATTGTCTATTTTTGGTTTTGTCTGTCTTCATTTCCTGAAGAATGTATACATTTTTCACGTCTATTTATACGAAATATTTATAAAAAGTCACGATAGCTGAGTTGTTGGGTGGTCGGAATTTCGAGTCGAGAGACCCGAGTTCGATCCCCAGGTGGCAGTACCAATGAGTTTTTCAAAACTTATGTACGAATTTCGTCGTTGGCTTGGACATAAAGGCGGCGACGGGCTCACCACCTGTCACGTTGTCCTGAAAATATCTTCGGTGGAAGGTGGGTCAAAGGGACTTAATTGTCTAGACTTGACCTCTGTCTACCCCTGTATTGGGAATTGCGTGAAGACATTTATATTTATTTACGTCTATTTATGTGATTAGTATTTCTGCCATCTAGTGAGTGGAATCAAATGAATAGATAGCTAATAAAGAACGTTTTCTACCAAAATTTCATAGATGGCGCTTAATCACAATAGCTTAATATTACACCTAGTTAAATATTATGTAGTTGTTTAAATTGTTGGTAGTAAAAAAGGTTTTTAAATAATTTTAGGTTTCTCAGGACAAACTTCTTGTATAATAACACAATTCTTGAATTATCCATACTACACCATTTCCTTCCCCATATTTTCTATTCAAATTTTATTGTTGCCATAGTTCAGTTCTTAAATTGACTTTAATAGCTTACTTTTCCATATTTTGGTCGGGCACAATATCATAAATTTAACACTTAGGAATAATGTAATCTTGAAAAATATTTCTAACTATAATGTATATAGGTCTATATATAGGTATATAGGTCTTACAAATGCAAAGACGAAACATGAAAAAAATATAACCACAGCTCCATCTATTGAAATAAATCAGAACTACGATCATTTACTCATTACTTTGATTTTCATTCATTAAAATTGAGTTATAATTACTAGGTGGCGCTTATTTAAAAAAACACAACTTAATTACAAATTCTTTATTCTCATTTTACTGAAGAATAAAAATACGTCTATGTATATAACAATGGGTAATAACGAAAACCAATTTTACGTGTTCTTATTTTGTATTTGAATTGCTCAAATATTTCATCTGAAAGATATTAACTAAAACCAGTTGACGATGAGAATGAGTGGAGATGCAAGCAATGTTATAAAGATATACAGCAATATATGAGTACGCCCTTAAATAACGTGACTGGAAGATATAAATATCGATTAAATATACCTACAGAAAATTTCTTGACATTTGAAGACAGGTCTAGAATTTCCGTTACTTATTAGAAGTTGTCCAGCAGCAAAAACGGAACGAAACGGAACAAAACAGAACAGAATTGAGATTAATTCTTAACTGTCACATATTGAGTTCTCTAAATGCCTCAGTTCGTTCAACAAAGCGTCGTGCCGATAAATTGTTTAACATTTCGAAATGTAATGATATTACTATTACAAATTTTCTTAAGCCGATGCGACACGGCAACAGTAACACGTCACGTGATCATTAGAAGTCATAGTCCGTTCGGAAAATTTAATTCATAGCATTACAGAGCTTCAATTGCAGTATTTGGCCCTAGGCCTGGGTCTATAAACGCGAAAGTCATCTACAAGCCTTTGTTTTTGAAAAATGTGTTTTGTTATTTTGGTCAATGTAGAAAACACTTTTCTACATTTTCTCGGGTCTGGGTGTCTATGGTATCTTTGTTGTTTCTGATACCATAACACAGGTGCTTTAGCTGTTTAATTTGGAATCAGAACAATGTATGTTATGTTGTCCCTATCTATGTATTTATTACACCTTGTTTATAATAATTTATTCTAATTATTATTTTTTATATACAGTAAAAATTGATAAAAATCAGGCGACTACAAAATCACGCCACAATTGGTCGCCATGCCATGACGTCACAACGTCACTATGTTAAAAGAATTCCTCGATAGTAAGATATCAACGGTTCATACATGTAATGTCTAAAAGTATTTGTAATTCATAAAATCTGTATGTTTTGTTCGGTTATTTACAACGTATATACCTCACCTCTTACAAATACTATTACCTACCTCGATACAATTGTCACTATGTCAAACATTCTAGAAAGTTCTGCTACCTCATCACGGAGTTAGCATACTCTATGTCGTGTCGTGCAGTCCTGAACGACTGCGCTGCAGCCGCGTCGCTGACGTCAGCAATGACGTCAGCGCAGACATTAGCGGCCAGCTCGTGTGTATCTGCACACTACTCTGTGCGGTGGCTCTGTGTGCGCACAGGACGTATGTCGTCATATGTATAGTTTTTTAAGCTTTAAATCCTAAACCAATGTCGGATATTATGTGGTTACGACATATAAAAAATCTTCACGCAATAGCGAGGATAGGAATACCTAACAATGGTGTAGAAAGAGTTGTAGACAGTTAAATACTTTCCACCCACCAAAATATGCAAATAAAAAGAGCATAAAGAATTTGTAATTGTGTTTTTTTAATAAGCGCCACCTACTCACTTTTACTCGATTGTATTTTATTGTGAATATGGATAAAATCAAAATAGTGAGTTAATGGTCGTAGTTCAGCATTAATTCACTAGATGGTGCTGTTGTAATATTTTTTCTTATTTCGTCTTTGTATTAGTAAGGGCTATAACAAATTATTATTAAAAATATTTTTCAAGATTATTTTATTTTTAAGTGTTTAGTTGACGATATTTTGCCCCACCAACAATATGGAAAAGTAGGTGATTAAAGATAATTTATCTAAACAACAATAAAACTTAAAAATAAAGTATGGGGAAGGAAACGGTGTGGTCTGGTTAAATCAAGAAATTTATTGTAGTAAAATATTTAGTAGAAATCTAAAATTATTTAATAAATTTTTTACTACAAACAATTTATAAAATATTACTTGCTCAGACATTGTCATGCGCCATCTATAAAATTTTGGTAAAATACGTCCTTTGATACCTATAAATTAATGTAAATGCGCGGGAGTTCGTTAAACAATAAAGAAAAATCTCTGATTCCACTCGCTAGAGGGCAGAACTATCAATCACAGAAATTGATTAGGAAAATGTATTAATTCTTCTACACGAAATAAAAACAAACATGGAGAAACAAAACCAAAAATAAAGAAACAAGAAAAACGTATAGACTATTTAGAAAAAGGAGGGAAGACAAAGGAATTTTCATTTTTTTAATGTAGAGGAAAAAGGAAACAACCAAAAACTAGAAGAAATAATTTTCTTCTTCTTCTTCTTCTTCTTCAAGTGCCTCTTCAATCCTGAAGGTTGGCCGTCAGCTTCTTGTACTCTGTCTTATCAACCGCGAGTCGGAATCAACCGCGAGTCGGAACGGGGATTCTTAGCACCCTGTCCCATTTAAGAGACGCCGGGCACTCGGGGCCGTGGCTATATCTGACTTTTCCATAAAGCTAACTTCTAGGGAATATAGTGCAGTGGTTTCCCGTTGCCTTCTGCACCGCAGTGATGGCATGTGTAATCGTAGCGCCCTGCTGCCAACGCACGATATCCGGACTGAGTGACTGTATGATCCGGACCCTTCTCCCATGCTGCTTGTCGACCCACATCTCCAAAGGGGTTGGTTACCGCAATCTCGATGGTAGGTTGCTCGACGTAACAGGGTTCACCGCGGGTAGGCAGGGAGTGGAGTTGGTGGAGAGAGGCTAAGTGACTTTTCTTGACCCAGAGTCTGTATTGCGCGTCATCCACCCTTGAACCCAAATAATTTTAAAGATTATAAATTTTGATACAAAGTAAAATTTTCAATTTCCTAAAAAGATATTATCTATGGAATGGGAAAGAAAAGTTAAAAAAAAGGAAAAAAAAACTAAAACTATAAAAGTTACTTCTTCAAAAATGTGTATGAGAAATGTAAAAAAAATAATAAGAGCCTAATTGATATGGATAGAACTTAATACAAAAAAATAGTTTTTAAAAACCCACTGGTACGAGCCGGTGACCTTGGGATCGAATTCGGGTCTCTTGATTCGAACTCCGATCACCCAACCACTCGACTACTATTATTACACGTCAGAAGTTAATCACATAAATTGCATAAAAATATGTTAGATAAACTAAAAACACAAAAAAAACTCGTAATAATTCCCATAAAACACTTTTCACAGCAAAAACTAAGGCTATGTGCCTGAACAACACTTGCCCGCGAAAGGCAAGCAATTAATGTCCATTGAATAAGACATTGACATTTTGCTTATATTTAAATATAAGCAAAATTGTAACAGGCAATATCATGGTGTATAATATAAATAGACGCGTCATTTATCGATCTTCCACACAACCGAATATTTAATAAATAATAATGCTTGCTTAGGTGCTTTTTAAGGTATTATCAAAATGATAATCACTCTACTCATATCTCTCAATAAAATATTTATAACTATTGACACCATGCACCCCACGCTTTTTTCAAAATAAAATATTTTTTTTATGCACTCTTTTATTAATTTATATTTATTGAAATTTTTAACGCTATTCTTAATTTAAATTTATTAAAATTTATTTTCTATTTTTTAGTTAGTTTTTCATAAAAAGCGTGTATTTTTTTAAACTATTAATTATTTTTTAATTTTTATTTTTTTATCAAATTTGTGTATTGTCATCGGTCCTCGATAAATCAACAACTTTTGAACAAAATCTGGCCGTTTAAAGTGGGTCAAAATCGCGCCCAAAGAAATCGGTTACAAACATACAAACATACAGATATACGGGTGAAGCTAATAAAAGCGTGTAAAAAAGCTAAAAAATCTAAAACCGACAAGTTATATCGACCAAATTGTATTGGGTGGTGTGCTCGGACAATTGTCGGATTTTAACTGGGCTACATCAAGAGTTACCAGAGGAGTTGGCGTTTGATGTTGATTGAGCGTGATTATTACATGCTGCATTTTACACATTACAGTAATAATAAAAACAACTTTCAAGGTAATTGAAAGTTATATTTTTAGAATCGAACTACAAAGAATTCTGATACATATATAAAAATTAGCGAATAAAAACTACCTTTTATGAAAAATAAACAGGTAATATTTGTGCAAAATATGTTTTTCAGTCGCTTTGTAGTTATAAAAATAAATCTATACAACTTGCTAAACAAACATGTGACACGTTTATATAAAAGTATGAGTAACAATAATAAAGTATTACACTAATACGAAAAAGAGACATATGTTAAAGAGCACTGGAACTAATTCAGTCTAAAAGCATAAAAGTTAATTATTTTTTTTACAAATTTTATGTATGTCACCTTAATATATCTTTCATAAGGAATAATATCTATAATAATAACGTATGTGGTGCGAAAGTGCGTTAATATGTGGGACAAAAATGGAATAAGTATACTACTCGTTTACAAAGAACCTCATGCCACATGGGCCATAGAATTTCTTGCAGTATTCTTTCTTTGTCGATGCAGACAGGTTTTCTTCTTATAGTTTGCTTTCTTGTAATAAACAATATAACACGGCGGCACTCGGAAATTAGCATTCTTATAATAATTATTATTTTATTTAGCGAGAGCGGCGTGCCATTGAGGTAGAGGAATGAATATGGAGAGAATATAAGGAATATTAAGTAAATAAATAAATAAATATTTTCAAGCTATTCCCAATACAGGAGTAGACAGAGGTCTAATATAGACAATTAAGTCCCTTCGACCCACCTTCCACCGAACATAGTTCCGGGACAACGTGACAGGTGGTGAGCCCGTCGCTGTCTTTATGTCCAAGCCAACGATATAATTCGAACATAAGTTTTTTTTTAAACCCATTGGTACGAGCTGCCACCAGGGGATCGAACTCGGGTCTCTCGACTCGAAATTCCGACAACCCAACCACTCGGCTATCGTGACTACAAATTAAAAAATAATTAAGAAATATTGCTCTATATGTTTTGGGTCATGACATTAAAATTAATTAAAAAGTAAACATCATAACGTGTCTGCGTCAACACTATGTCTCTCCCTCCGATACTGCAGCCATTAGTTTAGTGTGTGGGCTTCTCGTCGGCGTTTCAAAGATGAAACAACGCCCGATGCCAGTACAAACGTGGCGAAACTTTCAGAATGAAACTAAGAAATGAACAGTTGTATGTGCGTTTGTAATTTTCAAAGTTAAAAGTGTATGTTAAAAATACACATAACTCAGCATTTTCAAAAGGTTTTCCTCTAAGAATTGGTGACTTTGAAAGGAGTATGAAGCGATACAATTTACGTTACTACGACAGAAAAACATATGTAGCGCGATGCCGGGGCGGCTCGCTGGCCATCTATAAACAGACTTTGAGGGGACAAAATGTATTGCAGTTCTTAAGTAAGACTATAGAAGTCTAGACAGCCACGTGTAACATTGAAAACCGCATCTAAATCCGTTCTATAAATTTCAATTCACAAACAAATAATGTTCCATTTTAAGAAACCGACGCAGGAATCATTGAGATTCGTGCGTCAGTTTCTAAGTTGAAAAACAAGACATTAGAGAATGGAAACAGGATCAAAATCCGTTCAGTAGTTTTAGCGTCAACCTTGTTTTTTCATTCCGTCATTTAAAAATAAAAAAAAAATAAAACATCTTCACGCAATTCCCAATACAGGGGTAGACAGAGGTCGAGTCTAGACAATTAAGTCCCTTCGACCCACCTTTCACCGAATATATTTTCGGGACAACGTGACAGGTGGTGAGCCCGTCGCCGTCTTTATGTCCAAGCCAACGATATTCGTACATAAGTTTTTGAAAAACCCATTGGTATGAGCCTAACAACTGAGGATCGAACTCGGGTCTATTGACTCGAAATTCCGACCACCCAACCACACGGCTATCGTGACTTTTTTGCCGTCATTTAAGAACTGTAAATATCATCTTTTTCGGCTCAAACAGTAACCTATACCACTGGGATATCGTTGTAGAAGCGATCGTTGCGTTACTCTATGGAGAAAGACTTACTAAAAAAATCACTTTATTCTCTAACACATTTATTAGAATCGGAATCATTCGGAATCGCTGTCGTCGGTGGCGGGCGCGCCGTCCACGTCCACCGTGAACTTGTACTCCTGGTCCGCGCCCAGGCAGGAGTCCGACATGAAGTAGAGCGTGTAGGTGTGCCGGCCGCCCGCGCCGCACACGAAGTCGAGTCGCACCCGCGCGGCGCACGCCAGCGACACGCGCTCGATGGACAGCAGGCTGTTGCTCTTCGGCTCGCCCACCACCACCCACCAGCCCTCCTCGCGCTTCTGCGGCACACGCGCACGCGACATGGCGGGACATGGAGCCACTCGGGCCAGCGGGACATAAGTGTGTGTGTGTGTGTGTGTGAAATGTTCAGCATGAAAGAATTTTTTATTTTATTAAGTTGCAAATGTTACTTTCGACTTATGCATTACACTCATATAACGTACACACATAACAGCTTGCAGAAGTCCTGGACATAGGCCTCTCGCGTGCCGTAATCGCCACGCTTGACAGGCAGATTGGCGATCGCACTACCAGACACCTCGCAACCTAACCTAACATAACCTAACCTTATATTTGTACTAAGGACGGGTATTATTCCTTGGGGCATCTATGTGCCTAAATATGCTATGGGTATAGACTAAGGGGAAAATCTTAAAGAGTGAATCTACTTTTTCTACATGTCTCGGGACTGGGTATTTGTGGCCCATTCGTTGTTTCTTATTCCATAACACAAGTGAGTTTGCTACATACGTATGAGACATCGGAGCAATGTATGTGATTTTCAACCTATCAATGTATGTTTCTATGTATGTTATGTATGTATTGTTGGGTTAATTATGGCCATGTGTCCAATGGTATTTTAACATAAGCCTAAAAAGAGATATTGTTTTGACTAATTTTTCAGTGTTCATAGCTATTGCTTTAATTAATGCGTTTTATCAAGGGATAGTTATAAATCCATTGTTTTTAATATTTAATTTTAATATACTGAGGTTATTTATAAAAACAGTATTTCTTATATAATAATACTATCTTAACATTGGTTTTAAAAGGGACGTTGTTTTGAAAGATGTTCAGTGTTTAAGTTAAACGGTCAATTAAAGTTTACTAAGTTTTAATACATGAATAGTGAAACATTTAATTTATATTAATATTCGGCCTATTTATAAAAATGGTACTTTTAATAATATTTCTAATTTAATAATATTATTTTAACATTGGCTTAAAAGGGATGTTGTATTGACAAACTAGCCAGGGGGCATTCGATGTCGCAACCATGTTTGATGTTAGACGCAACATACAATTAAAAAACTACATTTGCTTTCAGATTTTAATAAATGTTGTTAGTGTGGATCAATAAACATTTATTGAAGTCTAAGTTTGATTTTGATTTGTCTGACCCTTGACAACAGTATGTGTGTATTTATTCATTGGAATAAGAATTTAAATTCGTCTATCGACACAGAGTCTATCTCTAGCGGAGATAAAACAGGCGAAATAAATTTTTACAATGTTGTAATATTAACTCTTTTCCTAGACATTGGTCGGGCACGATCACCTCAGTCCTGGGTGTCATATTAACGTATTCATTTATTTATTTATTTATTTATTTGCTTGTATATGTACATACATTGGAGAAAAGCATATAAAGTTCCCATTTAAAGTTCTTAAAAATATTTACACACCTTAAAAGAGTACATAGCAATTTGATTTTTGTTGATATATATTTCTATAAAGTATATTATATTAAGTATATTATAAATTAACTAATGAATTCTTTAAATTAATTAATGAATTCTTTATTTATTTTATTTTGTATTATTATTAATTAATATATTTTTCTTAGTCAATGATTATACAATATAGTGTTTCAGTGTTATATCCAACATATATTCTTTCATAGAATAATAGCTTTTTTGTATAAGTAGATTTTTTTGTTTTATTTTAAACGTTTTTTCTATACATGTTTGTTTTTACATGAATGTCACCTCACGAGAAGTAAAGGCTTTTGCCTTTTGCCTGATGAGTATGATAACCCGAGACGCACGCTGTGCTTCTTCATGCGCATATAAAAACAGGTAATCATTAGGTAAGAAAAACATTTCCTATCACTCAATACAATCTTAAAGTGACAAATGTTAACGAGCACTAGAACTAATTCAGTCTAAAAAGCATAAAATTTAATCATTTTCTTACTAACTTTATGTATGTCACCTTAATATATCTTTCATAAGGAATAATATCTATAATAATAATGTATGCGGTGCGAATTTGCGTTAATGTGTGGGACAAAATGGAATAAGTATAGGTACTACTCGTTTACAAAGAACCTCATGCCCCATTCTTTCTTTGTCGATGCAGGCAGGTTTTCTTCTTATAGTTTGCTTTCTTGTAATAAACAATTGAACACGGCGGCACTCGGAAATTAGCGTTCTTATAATAATTATTATTTATTTAGCGAGAGCGGCGTGCCATAGGGGTAGAGGAATGAATATGGCGAGAATATAAGGAAATGTTAAATAAATAAATAAATATCTTCAAGCTATTCCCAATACAGGAGTAGACAGAGGTCTAATCTAGACAATTAAGTCCCTTCGACCCACCTTCCACCGAAGATATTTTCGGGACAACGTGACAGGTGCTGAGCCCGTCGCCGTCTTTATTTCCAAGCAAACGACGCCACCTGGGGATCGAACTCGGGTCTCTTCACTCAAAATTCCGACGTCCCAACCTATCGGCTTCGGCTATCGTGACTTTAATGCATTATAAAAATAACTTTAAAAACACTACAACAGTCAGAACCCTGAATGTCTGCATCTTCGATTTTTTGCCTTTACAGGATGTCTGAGACCATCAACCCCAGAAGCAGACCTTCCGAGAAAATATCTAATTATTTATTTATTTACGGAACCCTTGGCTTAGAAACCAGAGTTGCTGGAACCCTGCCTTCACTGATGACATCACTATGTTCCGCAAAATTACTTTTTATAAAAATATCCACAGTATTTTAAAATAAATAAATAAATATCTTCACGAAATTCCCAATACAAGGGTCGCCTAGATAATTAAGTCCCTTCGATCCACCTTCCACCGAGGATATTTTCGGGACAACGTGACAGGTGGTGAGCCCATCGCCGTCGTAATGTCCGTTTTATGATCCGTCGTATGTACAGTTTTTTTAAGATCGTCATATAACAAATTTTTACCGTTTTTACAATTCCGACAAAACAATGAACTAGTTAAAAGTTCGTAAAGTGGATATTATGCCACCGTAATAGCAGCTGCATGAATAATCTGTACATATAAATAAAATTGGAGTGTCTGTAATATTAAAATAACCTTTTTTACTACATGTATATGAATCTAGACAAAAATTACATTTTACAAGTTTTGTCTGCCTGTCTGTCTGTTTGTCCCGGCTCGTCTCTGAAATGGCTGGATCGATTTTGACCGGACTTTCACTGGCAGATAGCTAATGTTAGAAGGAGTAACATAGGCCACTTTTGTGTTAAACTGCGGGCAAAGCCGCGGTGGGCAGCTAGTCTGTAAATATAAATAGACTGAGTGAAAGGATGTTAATACGACTGATAAAGAAGACGTGCCATGACATTTTAACTTTATGATAAATAAAAATAAATAAATATCTTCACACAATTCCCATTACAGGGGTAGACAGAGGTCTAGTCTCGACAATTAAGTCCCTTAGACCCGCCTTCCACCGAAGACAGCCGTCCCGAGCCCGTCGCCGTCTTTATGTCCAAGCCAACGATATAATTCGTACATAAGTTTTTGAGAAACCCATTGGTACGAGCCTATCTGGGGATCGAACTCGGGTCTCTCGGCTCGAAATCTCGACCACCCAACAACTCGGCTATCGTGACTTAAAACTTTATGATAGACCGACTAAAAACCATCCACGGGGATCTGTTAGCCCGGAGGCCTTTACAGCTTCATCTGTAGAGAATTTGGAGGAAGGCTCTCGAGTTAGAAATATGGCTGCTGCTGCGAAGCGCTGCGTCTTCTGTAAACGAAAAAACTTTCGACATGGGGGAGGGACCATGCGATCCGAGGGCCCCAGCTGTATGGATGAAATTCTCCTCTAGGATCGTCTTTTCATGTTGTAGTGAAATTGGTGGGCATTCACACAATAAGTATTATGTGTTATTGTGGACAAAACCAGTCAATGTTAACTACGAACATGAGAGAATCTCGTGCGAGTCGTGACATAGAGAAGAGGGTGAGGCTGTGTAAGTCGCAGGACGCTGCTAGTGTTACTGTGTGTGCTAATTCAACTTTTTGACGACCTCCATGGACGAGTGGCGAACGCATCGGTTTTCATGTGGTCGCCATCGTAGAGGTCCCGGGTTCGATTCCCGCTCGGGTGAATGTAGAAGACACTTTTTCTACATTCTCTTGGGTCTAGGTGTTTTTGGTGCTTTTACAGTTTCTGATACTTTGGGATCAGATCAATGGGAAGTTGTTCCTATCTATGTATGTATTTATTTAAAACAATAATTGTGTTAATAAATGTGTTAACAATAGGTGCCTATGGCAACAGAGGCATAGCAAGGGGGGTGTGGAGGGTGCGGCCTGCACCGAACGGTACTTTGTAGGGGGCGGCGTTTTCCAGGCCGCTCTGGAAAAAAGATTTAAAATAAAAAAATTACATCTTTCAACGTTGTTCAAAGTTTTTTTTTTACCATATATCTATATGGTAAAAAAAAAAACTTTGTTATACTATTACCATATATGGTGTAATATTTTATACATTGGTGATTCTATACATGATTTCTCTATAACTATTATTTAGGATACTTACGTGGTTGCAATTTCGAGTCGAGAGACCCGAGTTCGATCCCCAGGTGGCAGGCGTGGGTTTTTCTAAACTTATGTCCGAATTGTAGAGTATCGTTGGCTTAGATATAAAGACTGGTGACGGCTCAACACCTGTCACGTTGTTCCGAAAATATCTTCGGTGGAAGGTGGGTCGAAGGGACTTAATTGTCTAGACTAGTCTCTGTCTACCTCTGTCTACCCCTTTATTGGGAATTGCGTGAAGGTATTTGTTAAGATACTTAGATTTAATGATATTTAAAATAAATTAAATATTATTTTATATACTAATAGCCCTTGCAGCTGCTAAAGGAATTGTATCTGCGTCTGGATCTCCAACTGCTGGTGACAAGAGGGCTGGTTCTTTCTCGCTCAACGGTTAAGTCTAGCCATTGAACGTGGAAATGCAGCCAGCACTCTTGGTACCATGCCACGAGGAGTAGGGCTCTACGATTATAGTAGTTCTTAGTTCAAAAGTATTTTAAATATTAACATAATTTTGTTTCTGTAAATAAAGGATTACAAAATAAATATTTCTCTTTGCGAGTTTTCCTTTTAATTCACTAGTGTCATTACACTATGTCATTTCATAAGGTATCAATGACTGTGAGTGAAAAATAAGAAACAAAAATAAACTTGCTGATTGTTGCAACGATTTTGCGACTTCTCAACTGATGCGTGTGAGACATGGTGGCTCATATTCACGGAGATAAATGTGTGGCCACGATACGGCAGAGGTCATCGTATCCCGGGTTCGTATCGCGCCCGTGACAATTTTAATGCGCGAATAGCTACTATGGGTGATGAAAAATAATTACAGATTTCTTTGAAGTCTGTCTAATGCAGAATAATATCAAATTAATTAATTTCTGTGATACCAATAAATAAATACATGTGGACCACATCACATACATACATTATTCCGATCCCAAAGTAAGTAGCTAAAGCACTACTAACAAGCACAAGCTAAAGTACATTCTAAAGCTAAAGCACGTTTGTCATGGAATCAGAAACAACTAACATACAACAAACATGCTGACCCGAGAAAACTTTGTAAAAGTGTTTTCTACATGGACCAATCGGGAATCGAACCCAGAATCACAAAGATGAATCTGTGTGTACGTTACTTGTCAACAGAGGTCATTCCACAAACACCCAGAACCGATGCAATATACAGCTATTGCTACATTGTACCATACCGTATTGTAGCACATTTACTAATTTGACCTGTCCGCGGAATCGAAGCCGCGACCACAGTTAACAACTCCAGATAAACCGTTTTGTACGCCACTCGTCCACGGAGCTCGTCAATGTATACATTTTAAAATGTATACGAGCAAACGTTTAAATTAATAAGATCCATTCAAGTTTTAATTTTGTAAGCGTTTTATTGTTGCAATAAAATAAAGAAATGGAATAATAATTTTGACTGTGTAACAGGTAAAATTATTATTCCATTTCTTTATTTACACAGGTAACAGTTTAAGAATATTGCTTCTCCCTTTCTTTCCGTGGGTGTCGTAAGAGGCGTAAGGGGAAAAGGCTTGAAAAATGTTATGACAACTGACAGATGGCAGGATAACCATCTCTTAAAATATCAGACAATAATAATCAGATCAAGATGGGGAGCAGCGTCTGAGGTGCGAGTGGCCTGGTACTGCGGTCGCCGATCCGCTTGCCTAGCGTGGTGATTATTGCAAATTCTCCCTATGGGAGAGGCCTATGTACTGCAGTAGACTTTAACAAATCGATATGTATGTATGTTTATTTAGTACTCGCAACCACTCTGTGACCCAATTGTGTGACGTCATAGCCAGCGAGCTGGCGAGCATTTCGCTGTATGATTTGCACGAGTTTTACATCGTAGTGGATTGCAGTTTACATCGGTACGAACTGATTTATAAATAAATATCTACACGCCATTCCCAATACATGGGTAGACACTGGTCTAGACAATAAAGTCCTTTGACCCATCTTCAACTGAAGACATTTTTTGATAAAACGTGAGAGGTGGTCCACCGTCTTTATGTCCAAGCAAACGATAAAATTCGTACATTCGTGACTCATACTCCGACCATCCAACCACTCGACTATTGTGACTAGTTCACGAACTGATTTGGTCCCGTCAATTAAGGTCCTACGTCGCCGCGTTTTCGCGTTACAACGGATTGAAGTTGCTTAAGAAAGGGAGTATTAAATCATTTGTACATATCTGTATGTTTGGCTGTAATAATCATTCTGTAAACGAAGAAAATCGCTGAGGCAGACATCACATTGATAGAGACAACATCACATACATTGCTCTGACCTCAAAGTAAGCAGCTTAAGCACTTGTATTATGAAATCAGAAACAACTAACATACAACAAACATGCTGACCTGAGAAAACTTTGTAAAAGTGTTTTCTACATGGACCAATCAGGAATCGAACCCAGAATCACAAAGATGAATCTGTGTGTACGTTACTTGTCAACAGAGGTCATTCCACAAACACCCAGAACCGATACAATATAGTGTTTCAGTGTTATATCCAACATATATTCTTTCATAGAATAATGGCTTTTTTGTATAAGTAGATTTTTTGTTTTATTTTAAACGTTTTTCTATACATGTTTGTTTTACATGAATGTCACCACGAGAAGTAAAGGCTTTTGCCTTTGCCTGATGAGTATGATAACCTGAGACGCACGCCGTGCTTCTTCATGCGCATATAAAAACAGGTAATCATTAGGTAAGCAAAACATTTCCTATCACTCAAAATTCCGACCTCCCAACCTATCGGCTTCGGCTATCGTGACTTTAATGCATTATAAAATAACTTTAAAACACTACAACAGTCAGAACCCTGAATGTCTGCATCTTCGATTTTTGCGTTTACAGGATGTCTGAGACCATCAACCCCAGAAGCAGACCTTCCGAGAAAATATCTAATTATTTATTTATTTATTTATTTATTTATTTATTTATTTTATTTATTTTGTATTATTATTAATTAATATATTTTTCTTAGTCAATGATTATACAATATAGTGTTTCAGTGTTATATCCAACATATATTCTTTCATAGAATAATAGCTTTTTTGTATAAGTAGATTTTTTGTTTTATTTTAAACGTTTTTCTATACATGTTTGTTTTACATGAATGTCACCACGAGAAGTAAAGGCTTTTGCCTTTGCCTGATGAGTATGATAACCCGAGACGCACGCCGTGCTTCTTCATGCGCATATAAAAACAGGTAATCATTAGGTAAGCAAAACATTTCCTATCACTCAAAATTCCGACCTCCCAACCTATCGGCTTCGGCTATCGTGACTTTAATGCATTATAAAATAACTTTAAAACACTACAACAGTCAGAACCCTGAATGTCTGCATCTTCGATTTTTGCGTTTACAGGATGTCTGAGACCATCAACCCCAGAAGCAGACCTTCCGAGAAAATATCTAATTATTTATTTATTTATTTATTTATTTATTTATTTTATTTATTTTGTATTATTATTAATTAATATATTTTTCTTAGTCAATGATTATACAATATAGTGTTTCAGTGTTATATCCAACATATATTCTTTCATAGAATAATAGCTTTTTTGTATAAGTAGATTTTTTGTTTTATTTTAAACGTTTTTCTATACATGTTTGTTTTACATGAATGTCACCACGAGAAGTAAAGGCTTTTGCCTTTGCCTGATGAGTATGATAACCCGAGACGCACGCCGTGCTTCTTCATGCGCATATAAAAACAGGTAATCATTAGGTAAGCAAAACATTTCCTATCACTCAAAATTCCGACCTCCCAACCTATCGGCTTCGGCTATCGTGACTTTAATGCATTATAAAATAACTTTAAAACACTACAACAGTCAGAACCCTGAATGTCTGCATCTTCGATTTTTGCGTTTACAGGATGTCTGAGACCATCAACCCCAGAAGCAGACCTTCCGAGAAAATATCTAATTATTTATTTATTTATTTTATTTATTTTGTATTATTATTAATTAATATATTTTTCTTAGTCAATGATTATACAATATAGTGTTTCAGTGTTATATCCAACATATATTCTTTCATAGAATAATAGCTTTTTTGTATAAGTAGATTTTTTGTTTTATTTTAAACGTTTTTCTATACATGTTTGTTTTACATGAATGTCACCTCACGAGAAGTAAAGGCTTTTGCCTGATGAGTATGATAACCTGAGACGCACGCCGTGCTTCTTCATGCGCATATAAAAACAGGTAATCATTAGGTAAGCAAAACATTTCCTATCACTCAAAATTCCGACCTCCCAACCTATCGGCTTCGGCTATCGTGACTTTAATGCATTATAAAAATAACTTTAAAAACACTACAACAGTCAGAACCCTGAATGTCTGCATCTTCGATTTTTGCGTTTACAGGATGTCTGAGACCATCAACCCCAGAAGCAGACCTTCCGAGAAAATATCTAATTATTTATTTATTTATTTATTTTATTTATTTTGTATTATTATTAATTAATATATTTTTCTTAGTCAATGATTATACAATATAGTGTTTCAGTGTTATATCCAACATATATTCTTTCATAGAATAATGGCTTTTTTGTATAAGTAGATTTTTTTGTTTTATTTTAAACTGTTTTTCTATACATGTTTGTTTTTACATGAATGTCACCTCACGAGAAGTAAAGGCTTTTGCCTTTTGCCTGATGAGTATGATAACCCGAGACCCACGCCGTGCTTCTTCATGCGCATATAAAAACAGGTAATCATTAGGTAAGCAAAACATTTCCTATCACTCAAAATTCCGACCTCCCAACCTATCGGCTTCGGCTATCGTGACTTTAATGCATTATAAAAATAACTTTAAAAACACTACAACAGTCAGAACCCTGAATGTCTGCATCTTCGATTTTTTGCGTTTACAGGATGTCTGAGACCATCAACCCCAGAAGCAGACCTTCCGAGAAAATATCTAATTATTTATTTATTTAGCTTGGCTTAGAAAGCAGAGTTGCTGAAACCCTGTCTTCACTGATGACATCACTATGTTCCGCAAAATTACTTTTTATAAAAATATCCACAGTATTTTAAAATAAATAAATAAATATCTTCACGAAATTCCCAATACAAGGGTAGACATAGGTCGCCCAGATAATTAAGTCCCTTCGATCCACCCTCCACCGAGGATATTTTCGGGACAATGTGACAGGTGGTGAGCCCATCGCCGTCGTAATGTCCGTTTTATGATCCGTCGTATGTACAGTTTTTTTAAGATCGTCATATAACAAATTATGACCCGTTTTTACAATTCCGACAAAACAATGAACTAGTTAAAAGTTTGTAAAGTCGATATTATGCCACCGTAATAGCAGCTGCATGAATAATCTGTACATATAAATAAAATTGGAGTGTCTGTAATATTAAAATAACCTTTTTTACTACATGTATATGAATCTAGACAAAAATTACATTTTACAAGTTTTGTCTGCCTGTCTGTCTGTTTGTCCCGGCTCGTCTCTGAAATGGCTGGATCGATTTTGACCGGACTTTCACTGGCAGATAGCTAATGTTAGAAGGAGTAACATAGGCCACTTTTGTGTTAAACTGCGGGCAAAGCCGCGGTGGGCAGCTAGTCTGTAAATATAAATAGACTGAGTGAAAGGATGTTAATACGACTGATAAAGAAGACGTGCCATGACATTTTAACTTTATGATAAATAAAATAAATAAATATCTTCACGAAATTCCCAATACAGGAGTAGACAGAGGTCTAGTCTCGACAATTAAGTCCCTTCGATCCACCCTCCACCGAGGATATTTTCGGGACAATGTGACAGGTGGTGAGCCCATCGCCGTCGTAATGTCCGTTTTATGATCCGTCGTATGTACAGTTTTAAGATCGTCATATAACAAATTATGACCCGTTTTACAATTCCGACAAAACAATGAACTAGTTAAGAGTTTGTAAAGTCGATATTATGCCACCGTAATAGCAGCTGCATGAATAATCTGTACATAAGTTTTTGAGAAACCCATTGGTACGAGCCTATCTGGGGATCGAACTCGGGTCTCTCGGCTCGAAACTGACCACCCAACAACTCGGCTATCGTGACTTTAATGCATTATAAAAATAACTTTAAAAACACTACAACAGTCAGAACCCTGAATGTCTGCATCTTCGATTTTTGCGTTTACAGGATGTCTGAGACCATCAACCCCAGAAGCAGACCTTCCGAGAAAATATCTAATTATTTATTTATTTAGCTTGGCTTAGAAAGCAGAGTTGCTGAAACCCTGTCTTCACTGATGACATCACTATGTTCCGCAAAATTACTTTTTATAAAAATATCCACAGTATTTTAAAATAAATAAATAAATATCTTCACGAAATTCCCAATACAAGGGTAGACATAGGTCGCCCAGATAATTAAGTCCCTTAGACCTGCCTTCCACCGAAGACAGCTGTCCTGAGCCCGTCGCCGTCTTTATGTCCAAGCCAACGATATAATTCGTACATAAGTTTTTGAGAAACCCATTGGTACGAGCCTATCTGGGGATCGAACTCGGGTCTCTCGGCTCGAAACTGACCACCCAACAACTCGGCTATCGTGAAATTGGTGGGCATTCACACAATAAGTATTATGTGTTATTGTGGACAAAACCAGTCAATGTTAACTACGAACATGAGAGAATCTCGTGCTAGTCGTGACATAGAGAAGAGGGTGAGGCTGTGTAAGTCGCAAGACGCTGCTAGTGTTACTGTGTGTGCTAATTCAACTTTTGACGACCTCCATGGACGAGTGGCGAACGCATCGGTTTTCATGTGGTCGCCATCGTAGAGGTCCCGGGTTCGATTCCTGCTCGGGTGAATGTAGAAGACACTTTTCTACATTCTCTTGGGTCTAGGTGTTTTTGGTGCTTTTACAGTTTCTGATACTTTGGGATCAGATCAATGGAAGTTGTTCCTATCTATGTATGTATTTATTTCAAACAATAATTGTGTTAATAAATGTGTTAACAATAGGTGCCTATGGCAACAGTGGCATAGCAAGGGGGTGTGGAGGTGCGGCCTGCACCGAACGGCACTTTGTAGGCGGCGTTTTCCAGGCGGCCCCTGGAAAAAGATTTAAAATAAAAATTACATCTTTCAACGTTGTTCAAAGTTTTTTTTTACCATATATCTATATACTGTTACCATATATGGTGTAATATTTTATACATTGGTGATTCTATACATGATTTCTCTATAACTATTATTTAGGATACTTACGTGGTTGCAATTTCGAGTCGAGAGACCCGAGTTCGATCCCCAGGTGGCAGGCGTGGGTTTTTCTAAAACTTATGTCCGAATTGTAGAGTATCGTTGGCTTAGATATAAAGACTGCGACGGGCTCAACACCTGTCACGTTGTTCCGAAAATATCTTCGGTGGAAGGTGGGTCGAAGGGACTTAATTGTCTAGACTAGTCTCTGTCTACCTCTGTCTACCCCTTTATTGGGAATTGCGTGAAGGTATTTGTTAAGATACTTAGATTTAATGATATTTAAAATAAATAAATATCTTCACACAATTCCCATTACAGGGTAGACAGAGGTCTAGTCTCGACAATTAAGTCCCTTAGACCTGCCTTCCACTGAAGACAGCTGTCCTGAGCCCGTCGCCGTCTTTATGTCCAAGCCAACGATATAATTCGTACATAAGTTTTTGAGAAACCCATTGGTACGAGCCTATCTGGGGATCGAACTCGGGTCTCTCGGCTCGAAACTGACCACCCAACAACTCGGCTATCGTGACTTAAAACTTTATGATAGACCGACTAAAAACCATCCACGGGGATCTGTTAGCCCGAGGCCTTTACAGCTTCATCTGTAGAGAATTTGGAGGAAGGCTCGAGTTAGAAATATGGCTGCTGCTGCGAAGCGCAGCGTCTTCTGTAAACGAAAAACTTTCGACATGGGGAGGGACCATGCGATCCGAGGGCCCCAGCTGTATGAATGAAATTCTCCTCCAGGATCGTCTTTTGATGTTGTAGTGAAATTGGTGGGCATTCACACAATAAGTATTCTGTGTTATTGTGGACAAAACCAGTCAATGTTAACTACGAACATGAGAGAATCTCGTGCGAGTCGTGACATAGAGAAGAGGGTGAGGCTGTGTAAGTCGCAGGACGCTGCTAGTGTTACTGTGTGTGCTAATTCAACTTTTGACGACCTCCATGGACGAGTGGCGAACGCATCGGTTTTCATGTGGTCGCCATCGTAGAGGTCCCGGGTTCGATTCCTGCTCGGGTGAATGTAGAAGACACTTTTCTACATTCTCTTGGGTCTAGGTGTTTTTGGTGCTTTTACAGTTTCTGATACTTTGGGATCAGATCAATGGAAGTTGTTCCTATCTATGTATGTATTTATTTCAAACAATAATTGTGTTAATAAATGTGTTAACAATAGGTGCCTATGGCAACAGTGGCATAGCAAGGGGGTGTGGAGGTGCGGCCTGCACCGAACGGCACTTTGTAGGCGGCGTTTTCCAGGCGGCCCCTGGAAAAAGATTTAAAATAAAAAAATTACATCTTTCAACGTTGTTCAAAGTTTTTTTTTTACCATATATCTATATGGTAAAAAAAAAAACTTTGTTATACTATTACCATATATGGTGTAATATTTTATACATTGGTGATTCTATACATGATTTCTCTATAACTATTATTTAGGATACTTACGTGGTTGCAATTTCGAGTCTAGAGACCCGAGTTCGATCCCCAGGTGGCAGGCGTGGGTTTTTCTAAAACTTATGTCCGAATTGTAGAGTATCGTTGGCTTGGATATAAAGACTGCGACGGGCTCACCACCTGTCACGTTGTCCCGAAAATATCTTCGGTGGAAGGTGGGTCGAAGGGACTTAATTGTCTAGACTAGACCTATGTCTACCCCTTTATTGGGAATTGCGTGAAGGTATTTGTTAGGATACTTAGTTTTAATGATATTTAAAATAAATTAAATATTATTTTATATACTAATAGCCCTTGCAGCTGCTAAAGGAATTTTATCTGCGTCTGGACCTAACCGCTGGTGACAAGACGGCTGGTTCTTTTCTCGTTCAACGGTTAAGTCTTGCCATTGAACGTGGAAATGCAGCCAGCACTCTTAGTACCATGCCACGAGGAGTAGGGCTCTACGATTATAGTAGTTCTTAGTTCAGAAGTATTTTAAATATTAACATAATTTTGTTTCTGTAAATAAAGGATTACAAAATAAATATTTCTCTTTGCGAGTTTTCCTTTTAATTCACTAGTGTCATTACACTATGTCATTTCATAAGGTATCAATGACTGTGAGTGAAAAATAAGAAACAAAAATAAACTTGCGGATTGTTGCAACGATTTTGCGACTTCTCAACTGATGCGTGTGAGACATGGTGGCTCATATTCACGGAGATAAATGTGTGGCCACGATACGGCAGAGGTCATCGTATCCCGGGTTCGTATCGCGCCCGTGACAATTTTAATGCGCGAATAGCTACTATGGGTGATGAAAAATAATTACAGATTTCTCTTTGAAGTCTGTCTAATACAGTATAATATCAAATTAATTAATTTCTATGATACCAATAAATAAATACATGTGGACCACATCACATATATACATTACTCCGATCCCAAAGTAAGTAGCTAAAGCACTACTAACAAGCACAAGCTAAAGTACATTCTAAAGCTAAAGCACGTTTGTTATGGAATCAGAAACAACTAACATACAACAAACATGCTGACCCGAGAAAACTTTGTAAAAGTGTTTTCTACATGGACCAATCGGGAATCGAACCCAGAATCACAAAGATGAATCTGTGTGAATCTAATTGTCAACAGAGGTCATTCCACAAACACCCAGAACCGATACAATATACAGCTATTGCTACATTGTACCATACCGTATTGTAGCACATTTACTAATTTGACCTGTCTGCGGAATCGAAGCCGCGACCACAGTTAACAACTCCAGATAAACCGTTGTGTACGCCACTCGTCCACGGAGTTCGTGGACAATGTATACATTTTAAAATGTATACGAGCAAACGTTTAAATTAATAAGATCCATTCAAGTTTTAATTTTGTAAGCGTTTTATTGTTGCAATAAAATAAAGAAATGGAATAATAATTTTGACTGTGTGGTAACAGTTTAAGAATATTGCTTCTCCCTTTCTTTCCGTGGGTGTCGTAAGAGGCGTAAGGGGAAAAGGCTTGAAAAATGTTATGACAACTGACAGATGGCAGGATAACCATCTCTTAAAATATCAGACAATAATAATCAGATCAAGAAGGGCAGCAGCGTCTGAGGTGCGAGTGGCCTGGTACTGCGGTCGCCGATCCGCTTGCCAAGCGTGGTGATTATTGCAAATTCTCCCTATGGGAGAGGCCTATGTACTGCAGTAGACTTTAACAAATCGATATGTATGTATGTTTATTTAGTACTCGCAACCACTCTGTGACCCAATTGTGTGACGTCATAGCCAGCAAGCTGGCGAGCATTTCGCTGTATGATTTGCACCAGTTTTACATCGTAGTGGATTGGCCATTCCCAATACATGGGTAGACACTGGTCTAAACAATAAAGTCCTTTGACCCATCTTCAACTGAAGACATTTTTTGATAAAACGTGAGAGGTGGTCCACCGTCTTTATGTCCAAGCAAACGATACAATTCGTACATTCGTGACTCATACTCCGACCATCCAACCACTCGACTATTGTGACTAGTTCACGAACTGATTTGGTCCCGTCAATTAAGGTCCTACGTCGCCGCGTTTTCGCGTTACAACGGATTGAAGTTGCTTAAGAAAGGGAGTATTAAATCATTTGTACATATCTGTATGTTTGGCTGTAATAATCATTCTGTAAACGAAGAAAATCGCTGAGGCAGACATCACATTGATAGAGACAACATCACATACATTGCTCTGACCTCAAAGTAAGCAGCTTAAGCACTTGTCTTATGAAATCAGAAACAACTAACATACAACAAACATGCTGTTGACTTTAATAAAAAGTGTTTTCTACATGGACCAATCGGGAATCGAACCCAGAATCACAAAGATGAATCTGTGTGTACGTTACTTGTCAACAGAGGTCATTCCACAAACACCCAGAACCGATACAATATACAGCTATTGCTACATTGTACCATACCGTATTGTAGCACATTTACTAATTTGACCTGTCCGCGGAATCGAAGCCGCGACCACAGTTAACAACTCCAGATAAACCGTTTTGTACGCCACTCGTCCACGGAGTTTCGTCAATGTATACATTTTAAAATGTATACGAGCAAACGTTTAAATTAATAAGATCCATTCAAGTTTTAATTTTGTAAGCGTTTTATTGTTGCAATAAAATAAAGAAATGGAATAATAATTTTGACCGTGTGGTGACGGTGTAAGAACATTGCCACTCCCTTTCTCCCCGTGGGCGTCGTAAGAGGCGACAAAGGGAAACAGTTAATGTTCTAGACCTCTGTCTACCCCTGTATTGGGAATAGTGTGAAGATATTTATGTTTATTTATTTATTTTTGAAGTAATATCTATATATTCTCAGGGACCTCGTGCCATCGTAGCGCCGCGTTGTCTACACAACGAGGCGCTACAATGGCACGAGGTCCCTGATGTTCCTTACGGTGTAATTATCTCAATCAACAGCCGCGTGTCGTTACTGATTATATTCGATAAAATCAGTAATCATGCGCGGCTGTTTGTTTTGATCGCCAACTACATGACTATTCTTGTGCAATTCGAGTTGAAGCGCGTTTCAATTATTTGTAGCAAGACTGTTTGATTTGTAGAAGAATTATTCTTGCAAGTATACTACGCGATGCTTAAATTATGACCTTTCAATTTAATTGTCACGATATCTGTTTCGAGTTGAGAGACCCGAGTTCGATCCCCAGGTAGGCTCGTACCAATGAGTTTTTCAAAAACTTATGTACGAATTATATCGTTGGCTTGTACATAAAGGCGGCGATGGGCTCACCACCTGTCACGTTCTCTCGAAAATATCTTCGGTGGAAGGTGGGTCAAAGGGACTTAATTGTCTAGACTAGACCTCTGTCTACCCCTGTGCGTGAATATATTTTTATTTTATATTTTTAGGATACTTAGTTTTAAAGTTATTTAAAATAAATAAAATATAATTTTGTTTTTGTAAATGTAGGATTAGAAAATTAATATTTCTCCTTGCGTATTCCGTTTACTTCTCTATAATGACCAAAACAAACAGTAAGTAAGTGAAAAGTAAGAAATCAAAACAAACTTGCATATTGTCGCGACGATTTCGCGACTTCTCAACTGATGCGTGTGGTGGATCATATTCGCGGAGATAAATGCGTGGCCACAATACGGCAGAGGTCACGGGTTCGTATCCCGTCCATGAGCAATTTAATGCAATTATCACACAAAATATTCACTATGGGTGATGAAAAATAATTACAGATTTCTCTTTGAAGTCTCTGTAGTACAGAATAATGTCAAATTAATAAATTTCTATGATGCGAAACCACGCGATGGCAAAAGGAATAGGGGCAGACAAGGAAGGAGATGGATAGATGAAACAAGAAAAATTGGAAGCGCTACCTGGCCTAGAAAAGCTAGAGATAGAAACGAGTGGAAGAAGCTGGAAGAGGCCTATGTGTCACAAGACACGCTGATTACTAAACCGCGATTTGATGTGTTAGATTTAAGCTAGTTTTGTCAAAATGTTAATTTATAATTATTACATAGCGTTTAGTTATTTAGCAATTAAAGGCTTAAATAAATAATCAATTTCTATGATACCAATAAATAAATACATGTGGACCACATCACATACATACATTACTCCGATCCCAAAGTAGCTAAAGCACTAGCTAACAAGCACAAGCTAAAGTACAATCTAAAGCTAAAGCACGCCTGTTATGGAATCAGAAAGAACTAACATACCACAAACATGCAGACCCGAGAAAACGTAATAAAAGTGTGTTCTACATGGACCAAACAGGAATCGAACCCGGAATCACAAAGATGAATCTGTCGTAACTGATATAATGTATAGCTATTGCTACATTGTCCCGTATCGTATTATAGCATATTTACTAATTTGACCCTTTGAGCTGTTATTTTAAATACCTGCCGCATAGTAAGTAGTAATTTTTACAGTCTGAAAATGATGATGCCTTAATACACGGTACCGAAATATTACGAGATTATCCTTGTCTGACACTTGGCTTTGACCCGTGTAAGATAAATACCCGGTTTTAATAGACCGAGATATATAAGAATATAAATAAATTGTTTTATTTATAGTGAAGAATATGGTTATTACATTTACATTGAACCGCTGCAACCCGTGATAGAAAAACTGTGTTACAGGTTGCAGTTACTTCTCCATCATTGAGTTACAATCGAATTGACATAGAATAAAACCATTTCATTAGCATATAAGGTGTGTGTGTGTGTGTGTGTGTGTGTGTGTGTGTGTGTGTGTGTGTGTAATAATACAATAGTGTAAGCATCTTCTATTTTCTACGTTTACAGAAAAAAATATTCGGTGAAAGGCTTGCTGAAAGGATTTTCTATTTAGTCCATTCTTTACTTCAGAATAGACCGACTGTCTTCCCCCTTAAAAAAGTTCTTAAAAAATCACGATAGCCGAGTTGTTGGGTGGTCGGAATTTCGAGTCGAGAGACCCGAGTTCGATCCCCAGGTTACCAATGAGTTTTTCAAAAAACTTGTGTACGAATTTCATCGTTACAACGTAATGAAAAAACCAGAGGGCAGTTGTGTTTGTAAACCGGCTTCGCTAATGTGTGACGTGGGTGGCGGGAGTCTAGATGTATGTGCGCTGAGTGAGATCATTTATAAACATCTGCACTGAGGGGAGATTGCAATAACATTTTAACGTTTAAAATACTTGTATATTTAACTAGTAGTTGATCCGAGAGGTGTTGCCCAGTCACAATTAATTTTTTTTGTCGCTCTATAAATATGTAGACTAAGGAAGAATGACGAAAAAGACTTTTAATTGGTGTTAATATATATTAACAATTTTTATTATATAAATTATAAATTTTATTATTAAATTATACATTTTAATTTATATAAATTAGATAGTGGCAATACATTGATCATACATATGTTACATTGATCTGGTCCCAAAGTAAGTAGCTTAAGCACTTGTGTCATGGAATAACAAGCAACGAAAGTACAACGAACACCCTGTCCCGAGAAGATGTAGAAAAACAGGTCTGTACACTGACCCGACCGGGAAATGAACCTGGGACAATAGAGAGTCACCATGAGAACAATTGTGTAA
This sequence comes from Sericinus montela, assembly GCA_029286605.1. NCBI lineage: Eukaryota > Metazoa > Arthropoda > Insecta > Lepidoptera > Papilionidae > Sericinus > Sericinus montela. Next base: position 104,997 of record JAGSMR010000086.1, on the reverse strand, counting down.
GCCACTCGTTCAAGTAGATCGTCTTAATTTATTTTTAAGTGATCTCTACATAACAATAGTACAATAGTATCTCCTTCTTCTTCTCGGTTGAAATATGGTTAGTGGCCCCAATCCCTGTGGGGATCCAGGAGTGTTGGTGATTAGTGCACACCACTTTCGGCTAGTGGACTTCGCGGTTAGAGAGGAGATACCGGACAATATGTCGGTATTCTTGCGTGTCAGAAGAAAGAGGGATTGTATATATTTTATACCAAGGAGAGGCTATTTTCAGCCCAATCATAATACCTTCGTCGTAGTGACGTAGGTTTTAATCATCATGAAGCCAACGGGATTCGCCTTCCGTCCCCATCCCTCTGCAAAAGCAGAACGTTACAGATGCGACCCCACAACGACCGTCGAGAACTTGGTGGAATGTCTCATAGCCGGTGATTGCACTCTCTGTGCCCTTCGAAGAGGACATCAATTTTATTATATAAATTATACATTTTATTATTAAATTATACATTTTAATTTATATAAATTAGATAGTGGCAATACATTGATCATACATATGTTACATTGATCAGGTCCCAAAGTAAGTAGCTTAAGCACTTGTGTCATGGAATAACAAGCAACGAAAGTACAACGAACACCCTGTCCCGAGATGATGTAGAAAAAGAGGTCTGTACACTGACCCGACCGGGAAATGAACCTGGGACAATAGAGAGTCACCATGAGAACAATTGTGTAAGCCACTCGTCCAAGTAGATCGTCTTAATTTATTTTTAAGTGATCTCTACATAACAATAGTACAATAGTATCTCCTTCTTCTTCTCGGTTGAAATGTGGTTAGTGGCCCCAATCCCTGTGGGGATCCAGGAGTGTTGGTGATTAATGCACACCACTTTCGGCTAGTGGACTTCGCGGTTAGAGAGGAGATACCGGACAATATGTCGGTATTCTTGCGTGTCAGAAGAAAGAGGGATTGTATATATTTTATACCAAGGAGAGGCTATTTTCAGCCCAATCATAATACCTTCGTCGTAGTGACGTAGGTTTTAATCATCATGAAGCCAACGGGATTCGCCTTCCGTCCCCATCCCTCTGCAAAAGCAGAACGTTACAGATGCGACCCCCACAACGACCGTCGAGAACTTGGTGGAATGTCTCATAGCCGGTGATTGCACTCTCTGTGCCCTTCGAAGAGGACATCAATTTTATTACCGATTACCGACCGATGTCGCTGTTAGATTTTTAACTGATGTTTTAATTTCCATTTTTCTTGTTATAATACATAACTTAATAGGTAGTGGGCTATACTAATTTGAATAGTGAGTATGTCAAGTTATATGTGAGCTATTAGCGCCACATAGTTAAGAGTATCGAGCTGTGAAATGGAACTTCTTGTTTAAGTAAATGTTTTAGTTGTTTTGATGTATAATTCGCAAATATTTTATTTTTTCTAGTTAAAATATTGTTAATAATAAATATTCACAGCTATTGTACCTACATAAACATATAAATGTACTAAACAATAATACATTAACTTTATACATATACATTTTATTGGGTTGGTAATAGGCTATACGGTTTTCTTTAATAGTACTTATTACCGATCTAACTGTACTTTTGCAGTTTTTAAGAACAACGAACCTTAATAGTTTAGGTAAAGTTAATGTAAGAAATGTTTTTTAAATAGTCAGTTTTTTTTTTTTTAATTTTCTTTTTTTATTACTTTTTCATGTAAATATGACGTAATTAACATTATATTATCTCTATATGTAAAAATATTAAATTATATATTATATACCTAAAATACAATGTATTGAATCAGCAATTCATTATTCTTTAAAACACTAGTTTTAAATTTAAAAAAGTCACTAATTTACTTTCGGTTATGGACTAAATCAATAATAGATCAAGTATCTATGAAACCTCAAGGAGGTATAGGAATCCAAATACAACTCTTTGTGGCAAGAGAGATCATAAGTATTCTCATGAAAATTGAGTGGTTCAAACCACCTTCACTAAGAACGAAGAACGTCAATTAATAGACTGGATTCACTTTGGCAAGATGAGGTTTTCCTGTAACAAAAGACCAGCTATTGAAGACAGTGTCAAAATTAGTGGCAACATAAAATCGCTTACACCCATTTAAAGATGCAGTATCCGGAAGACACTAACTTCAAAATTTCATGAAAAATTTCATTTTCCCACCCATTTCAAAAAGAGTTGCTCAGAATTTAGCAACAAATGGAAATGAAGTGAAAGAAGAGGCTATACGATCCAGGTTTGGTCGTGTGCGTCAATATTTTTTTGTTAAAAAAATATTGACGCACACGACCTAGCACCTCAATAACATAATTTTGTTAAATTATGTTATTGAGGTGCTAGGTGATCCAGCAAGAATTTTAAACTGCGGCGAAACTGGATTCTTTTTGTTTCCTAAAGCAAAACAAAGCTCTTAAAACAGGGCAGTAATAACATTATTTAACTTGAATTGTTTTCTTCATTTGGCGGTCGGTAATAGGTACTACGAAAACGGTAATAGGAATAGACCTTAGGCTTTGGATCGGTAATAGGGACATAGCCCTCATCATCAATTTATATTTTTTATAATTTTTAGTTCATTTTTGGTTATTATTTGTACATCTGACTAAAACTAACTAGCTAACTTCAGTACTTGATAAAAATTAAAATGACGCGAGATATTAAACAGTGTGCTTATTTTTTGCACATCAATTTGAACATGGCTTAAACTGGAGGTAAAAGGTGTTTTACGTTATATCCTTTTAAAGGGGCACGTGCCGTGAGGTTATGGCGTCAGAGTCCATTATTCCTGTAGGTGTCCCAAAAAGGAGAAAGCTTTAGTAATATCATTGGCTACCGAAACATGCAAGCATCTTGAAAAACACCAGGCTCATAGTAAAAATTAGACCGATGACGTGCGGTAGAGTCTAAGGTACTAGATGCCTAGTACTGCCATCGCCAATCCGCCTGCCGAGCGTTGCCGTTTTGGCAAATCCTCCTCACTGGAGAGGCCTTTGCCTACACGACATTATATATTTATTTTAGGAAGACTCGTATTTTTATGTTCGTTTTGTCAATTTAAGAAAAAATATTTGTATTTTACCTATACCTTGTAACTTTGACACAACCTCTTCTATCTTAATCTTACTCTATGAATGCAGTTTAGCGCTAACGATTAATTATTAAATTAACGAAAAGTTTTAATCTGTTAATTTTTGAGGTTATTGTGCTTCCTATATTATATTTGTTATGTTTTTTTTTATAGGCAAAAGAATGTTAGAGATGAATGTGGATGGACGAAGAGCTATGGGGAGACCAAAAAAACGATGGATGGATTGTGTGAAAAAAGACATGAGAAAGAAAGGAGTGAGTATTGACATGACGGGAAATAGAGGAGAGTGGAAGAAGAAGACATGTTGTGCCGACTCCACATAGTATGGGATAAGGGCAGGAAGAAGAAGATGTTTTTTTTTATTTATTATTGTTGTTTATCACCTATATATTCCTTCATCTATAAGTAATCGTGAAAGCATTTCCATTAGTCGCCATTTACAAGACCAATAAGAAGAATTTTTTTAATAAATTCTTACTCCGGTACTTCTCCCTTAATCTATGTTCGAAGAGGAGAAGTTTTAGATGTTACAGAGTAAAAAAAGGATAAAAAAAGCGCTATACTGATTCGAAATAATATTGATCTTGCACTAATCGATTTTTTTGACTATAAGGAAATGACCTTTCATGTAAAAATGAAATCTTAATATAATTTAGATAGTCACTAATATGAATAATATGAATATAATTAATTAAATATAAAAAAGGGATTTCAGTGTTTAATTATAAACCTTAATTCTCAGGTAATAGGGTGTAAATTAGTATACCTTTGTATAGCGTGGCGACCCGTCCCCACGGCATGCGTCGCCACGCCAGAAATCGGTTTTAGGTGCGGCTATAGATGTTTCACATCAAAAACCACTTTTTCTACATTTCTGGGTGTTTTTGGTACCTTCGTTGTTTCCGGTCTCATACCTCAAGTGCTTTAGCATCTTACTTTGGGATCGGTGCAATGTATGTCATGTTGTCCCTATCTATATAAGTATTTATTCATTATTTATATTTATAAATTATATTTAATTGGCGTAACCAGTTAACATTATTACAACAGATTAGATTAAGAGGCGTTCCACCTAACCGACAGTACAGTTGACATACGAATACGGAAATTCTTTCATCACAAATTATAATTAATGACACAAATAATGTTGTACCTCGGTTTGATACTATTTCATGATTTTTCGCTAATATTTAAATTTTCTGTTACAGATCGTGCCTGGGATATCGGTTTGGGTGCAGAACAGACAAGATGGACATTATTTGAGAGTGAAAACAACAACATTGGAGAAATTTTAAAAATTTATGAAATTACGTTACTACTAAATTACGTTATTGTATACTACTACTATAATTAAGAAAAACGAGAAAATTATTATTTTACAATATAAAACAGTTAAAAAGCCTAAAAACTAATAGTAAATGACTAAACTAAATTATTCCTACGAATTAAGACCAAAAAAACGATTGTGAGAAGTGTTTAGAGATTATTTTCTAGATTTCGGGGCTTTCCCAGTGTTATGATGTACCTCGGTTTGATACAATTTCACGATTTTTCGCTAATATTGGAATTTTCTGTTACAGATCGTGCCTGAGATATCGGTTTGGGTGCAAAACAGACAAGATGGTTTTTCTATACAAATATTTTTATTGATTCTGGCAAATTATAATAAATTAAAATATATCTGTAGTAAGGTCCAGCTTTGTACATTTCTAGTTTTGGTTGTGGCAGTGTTAAATTATTTATATTGTAATACTAACTTATAGCCCGCGACTTCGTACGCGTGGAAATAGATTCCCGTCTAGACTTTCCTTTATATGCATGTGCGACAAATTTCACTTTTAATACATTCAACGTACCTATTTTATATTGCTTTTCATTTCGCGAGTACTTAGGGAGTACCGAAGAAGAACATTATGAAGAAATTCTGGAATATTTCCGCGAAATTCATTACGTCGTATACAGAAGAATACTTGCTTTTGTTGTTACATGAATGTCACCTCACGAGAAGTAAAGGCTTTGGCCTTTTGCCTGATGAGTATGATAACCCGAGACCCACAAACACACCTCTTTCAAGTAGATATGCGTCGGTTAAGTATTTGAGCGGCAGATGATGCGCTCTCTATCATGGGGGAGCTGTCCGCTGCCTAGAGTAGCCTGTACGGGTGGAATGGAAACATCCGCGGATGTGGGCAAAAGCTTTATCGAGGCTTTCAGAGGTAGGGACGAAATACCGTGGGATTTTAGTTGGTGAGATACGCCCTCACCAACTAAAATCCCACGGTATTTCGTACATCATTCGCCTGAGTCGTCGAGGGGGTGGATATACGCCATGCTTCTTCATGCGCATATAAAAACAGGTAATCATTAGGTAAGAAAAACATTTCCTATCACTCAATACAATCTTAAAGTGACATATGTTAAAGAGCACTGGAACTAATTCAGTCTAAAAAGCATAATTTTTTTTTACCAACTTTATGTTTGTCACCTTAATATATCTTTCATAAGGAATAATATCTATAATAATAACGTATGCGGTGCGAATGTGCGTTAATATGTGGGACAAAATGGAATAAGTATACTACTCGTTTACAAAGAACCTCATACCCCATGGGCCATAGAATTTCTTGCAGTTTTCTTTCTTTGTCGATGCAGGCAGGTTTTCTTCTTATAGTTTGCTTTCTTGTAATAAACAATATAACACAGCGGCACACGGAAGTTAGCGTTCTTATAATAATTATTATTTTATTTAGCGAGAGCGGCGTGCCACAGAGGTAGAGGAATGAATACGGCGAGAATATAAGGAAACATTAAATAAATAAATATCTTCAAGCTATTCCCAATACAGGAGTAGACAGAGGTCTAATCTAGACAATGAAGTCCCTTCGACCCACCTTCCACCGAAGATATTTACGGGACAACGTGACAGGTGATGAGCCCGTCGCTGTCTTTATGTCCAAGCCAACGGTATAATTCGAACATAAGTTTTTTTTAAAACCCATTGGTACGAGCCTGCCACCTGGGGATCGAACTCGGGTCTCTCGACTCGAAATTCCGATCACCCAACCACTCGGCAATCGTGATTACAAATAAAAAATAATAAAGAAATATTGCTCTATATGTTTTGGGTTACAACATTAAAATTAATTAAAAAGTAACATCATAACGTTCGATACTGCAGCCGTTAGTTTAGTGTGAGGGCTTCTCGACGGCATTTCAAAGATGAAACAACGCCCGATGCCAGTACAAACGTGGCGAAACTTTCAGAATGAAACTAAGAAATGAACAGTTGTATGTGAGCTTGTAATTTTAAAAGTTAAAAGTGCATGTTGAAAATACACGTAACTCAGCATTTTCAAAATGTTTTCCTCTAAGAATTGGTGACTTTGAAAGGAGTATGAAGCGATGCCGGGGCGGCTCGCTGGCCATCTATAAATAGACTTTGAGGGAACAAAATGTATTGCAGTTCTTAAGTAAGACTATAGAAGTCTAGAAAGCCAGGTGTAATATTGAAAACCACATCTAAATCCGTTATATAGATTTCAATTCCCAAACAAATAATGTTCCATTTTTAGAAACCGATGCAGGAATCATTTCGTGCGTCAGTTTCTAAGTTGAAAAACAAGACATTAGCGAATGGAAACAGGATCAAAATCCGTTCAGTAGCTTTAGCGTCAACCTTGAACAAACATTTAAGAACTGTAAATATCATCCTTTTCGGCTCAAACAGTAACCTATACCACTAGGATATCGTTGTAGAAGCGATCGTTGCGTTAGTCTATGGAGAAAGAATTACTAAAAAAAACACTTTATTCTCTAACACATTTATTAGAATCGGAATCATTCGGAATCGCTGTCGTCGGTGGCGGGCGCGCCGTCCACGTCCACCGTGAACTTGTACTCCTGGTCCGCGCCCAGGCAGGAGTCCGACATGAAGTAGAGCGTGTAGGTGTGCCGGCCACCCGCGCCGCACACGAAGTCGAGTCGCACCCGCGCGGCGCGCGCCAGCGACACGCGCTCGATGGACAGCAGGCTGTTGCTCTTCGGCTCGCCCATCACCACCCACCAGCCCTCCTCGCGCTTCTGCGGCACACGCGCACGCGACATGGCGGGATATGGAGCCACTCGGGCCAGCGGGACATAAGTGTGTGTGTGTGTGTGTGTGTGTGAAATGTTCAGCATGAACGAATTTTTTATTTTATTAAGTTGCAAATGTTACTTTCGTCCTATACATTACACTTATGTAACGTACACACATAACAGCTTGCAGTAGTCCACTGCTGGACATAGGCCTCTCGCGTGCCGTAATCGCTACGCATGGCAGGCAGATTGGCGATCGCACTACGAGACACCTCGCAACCTAACCTAACATTTGTACTTAGGACGGGTATTATTCCTTGGGGCATCTATGTGCCTAAATATGCTATGGGTATAGACTAAGGGGAAAATCTTAAAGACTAAATCTACTTTTTCTACATGTCTCGGGACTGGGTATTTGTGGCCCATTCGTTGTTTCTTATTCCATAACACAAGTGAGTTTGCTACTTACGCATGAGACATCGGAGCAATGTATGTGATTTTCAACCTATCAATGTATGTTTCTACGTATGTATTGTTGGGTTAATTAATGTTTAGAGAGCCTTGAGATATAATTACAAATTCATAGTTAATTATTCAATCCAAATGTAACTAAGGCCATTTATGGCCATGTGTCCAATGGTATTTTAACATAAGCCTAAAAAGAGATATTGTTTTGACTAATTTTTCAGTGTTCATAGCTATTGCGTTAATTAATGTTTACATAGTTTTAATGGATAATTATAAATCTATTGTTTTTAATATTTAAATTTAATATACTGAGGCTATTTATAAAAACAGTATTTGTAATAAGATTTCTTATATAATAATACTATCTTAACATTGGTTTTAAAAGGGACGTTGTTTTGAAAGATGTTCAGTGTTCAAGTTAAACGGTCAATTATAGTTTACTAAGTTTTAATAGATAATTGTATAAATTAATAGTGAAACATTTAATTTAAATTAATATTCGGCCTATTTATAAAAATGGTACTTTCAATAATATTTCTAATGTAAAAATATTATTTTAACATTGGCTTAAAAGGGATGTTGTATTGACAAACTAGCCAGGGGGCATTCGATGCTGCAACCATGTTTGATGTTAGACGCAACATACAATTAAAAAACTACATTTGTTTTCATATTTTAATTAATGTTGTTAGTATGGATCAATAAACATTTATTGAAGTCTAAGTTTGATTTTGATTTGTCTGACCCTTGACAACAGTATGTGTGTATTTATTCATTGAAATAAGAATTCAAATTCGTCTATCGACACAGAGTCTATCTCTAGCGGAGATAAAACAGGCGAAAGAAATTTTTATAATGTTGGAAATACAATATTAACTCTTTTCCTAGACATTAGTCGGGCACGATCACCTCAGTCCTAGGTGTCATATTAACGTATTTATTTATTTATTTGCTTGTATATGTACATACATTGGAGAAAAGAATATAAAGTTCCCATTTGAAGTTCTTAAAAATATTTACACACCTTGAAAGAGTATATAGCAATTTGATTTTTGTTGATATATATATTTCTATAAAGTGTATTATATTAAGTATGTTATAAATTAACTAATGAATTCTTTAAATTAATTAATGAATTCTTTACTTATTTAATTTTGTATTATTATTAATTAATATATTTTTCTTAGTCAATGATTATACAACTGTCTGTATTAGAATGTCTCCCGCAAGATGCTGCGACGACCTGCAGAACATTGCGGGAAGTCGATGGGTGCAAATAACACAGGACATTTCTATGCGGCGATCCTTAGGAGAGGCGTATGTTCAGCAGTAGACTTCTGTTAGACTGTTATGATGACGATGATCATGATAAGAAGTACATGTCACATGAGATATTGCAATTACACTTTGTTAGATGAAAGGTCATTTATTGAATGACAACATTTATCGATTGGTCTACCATCTCTAGATGTATGTTTCTGTTTAAATATATTGCGATTTTGATGTTTTATACTTTTTAGTATTTTATTATTGAATATGACCTGTCATACACGCAAATAACACTCATTTTTACTATCTTTATCTCATGCACACCAGTGTACATACAGATATCGCGTTCTCATACTTATTATGCGTTTTCGTGTATCTTTCAACATTAACATTAATTAAACAGAGAAGCCACTTATAATATGTACAGTGAGGGCAGAGTTAGGAGTTTCTAGGATTTATACTTATAACAACTTTAAGTAGTTTTAAGATTAAAGTTTGGCTATCGTGACTTTCTTGGATTGGCTTGTGAAGGCATCTCTAAATACTCTATGTACGTCGGTGCACTTGGACAGCTGTCGCAGTTCCGGGGGCTGGTGCGCGGCGGGAGGGGGCAGCGCCCACTCCCGGGACGGGCGCAGCTGCAGCGTGGAGGAGCAGGTCACAAACTGACCCCGTAGCTTAGTTGCTAGCGACCCCGCCTTCGAAGCTAGGGGTTGATGATTTACATGTGCATACGAATCCTCTCTGTCCGTGAGTGTCTCGAGAGGCGACAGAGGGAGAGCCCTACCTATCCTACCTATCTCGAAAAATACCAGATTAAAATAAGCAAACTGGTGACAAAGCGATCGCCAATCCGCCTGAATGATCGCGAGAAGCCTGTAGAATCAATCCTGAAATGGACTTTCATAGGCTGTTTTTATGTATATACTCAAACTAACCGCGTTCGTAGCACTATAACAAAATGAATAGTATCACTGAAATCGGTAGAGCCCGTTCTGTGATATCAGTATCACTTGCAGGATTAGCTCATTTTGTTTGGGCTAGCTCCTAACACTGGTTAAGATAATATACTCGATAAGATGTAACGGGATATATCAGAGCACTTTATAACGTAACTGATATCTGGTTCCTCACCATGACATAATTAATATTCTAATTGATATATAAACAAAGTAGAAAAATAAAGAAAAAAACTTTAAAACGTCTTTAATTAGTTTTTTAAAAAAACAATTTTTATTTCCTGACGTTTCGGATGTCGACGTCTATGTTTAACATCAGCTTTGTGTTAATTTTTTTATAAAAACTCGCGTTAAAGAACACATAGTGATGTTAAACATAGACGCTCAAGGAAGTCTGCAGTCTGTGATCACATACTAGATGGGCCCTACCATTATATCAGATTTGACAAGCAAATGTGTAGTATTCGCGTCGCGTGGGTCGAAGGGACTCAATTGTCTAGACTCGACCTCTGTCTACCCCTGTATTGGGAATTGCGTGAAGATATTTATTTATTTATAGTGACGTGAAAACTTTTTTGTCATCATCATCATACAATCACGCCTCTTTCCCGTAGGTATAGGCAAATACCACTTCTTTCTACTTGCTGCGATCCTTAAATACTTGTTTCGCTTCGTCCACTTTCGTTATTCCCGTCATAGAGGAAGAGAATAACATTTTTGTGAATACTCTAAATATACTGACTTTTCTTCATAAACAATCCCTGATCGGATAGCCAGGGAACATATAACCAAATGTCGCGATCCTTACATAACTCTTTCGTTTCTTTCATATTAATAATTTTGTGATGACAAAAAATTAATATATATTTATAAAACAATAACACTTTTATTTTAAATTTGCTGCCAAAACTGGAGAACGTTTTCTAGCTGTGTGCAAGTGTCAAGGTTGCCAGACAACCCGGCGTCTTGTATTCCCGGCAACCCTCCAAAAGTTGTGATACATTGTCAAGTTGCACTTGACACAGACGCAATTTGTGAGTATTATGCTCATTCACGGTCACATCGTGTTACAAAAGATCCTGTAAGTTTTCATAGATATTTAATAAACGCATGTGTTATGTTATCTTGGTTTCATATTACTTTTTTGCGTAATATTTTGTATAATTTTTCATATGTTTGTTTTTGGTGGATTTAATTGTGCAGATTTCTGTGTACCCCAGTATTGGGAATGGCGTGAAGTTATTTTTTTTGTTTTAGTTTTATAATATTTTTGACAATGCAATACAAAAGAATTAAAATTATTGTACTTTTTTAAATTTTTTTCGGTATGGATATATATTTCTTAAAACAACGGATTTAAATGGAATTTGACAAAAATAATAATTAGAGTAGACTTAAAATCACTTTAAAATGTTTATAGTGCCGGCCGTAGGATCGAACTCAGATATCGTTGGCTTGGTCACTGATGGCCGTTATGCTGTATATAGTGTTTTAGCCTGGTATATTTCAAGACGTTCGTCCCGCCATTTATCGATTGAAAATGTGATTTTGAAGTAATCTTTGACAGAAGGCTATATTCAGCAGCAACTCTTTATAGGCTGTAAAGAAGAAGAAGGATGATTTTTTCTAAGCTTTTCCCTTAGTCGCCTCTTACGACACTCACGGGAAGAAAAGGTGGTGGTACATAGTCACGCCTCACGACAAGATGTGTCATGTGTGAAAATAAATAAATAAAAGTTATTGTTCATGTTTCTAAGTCTATAAAGTGTAAGTATTCGAGTTATCCTTTAAAGGACCTGTGTCTTCCGGGAAAGGAAACAATAGCTGTAATGTTTTGTTGTTTGTCGGACACGCAGCCGGACGTGATGTTTTATTGAAGCTACGTACTCCCATTTGTAGACATCAAGTTCAGTTCGAACAGAGGCAAAGTTATTGAATAATAATACTTTCTGATATCTTTATATGGAATTTAATCTAGTAAAACAAATTCTTTGTAAAATAAAAAAAAATGTAAATTAAATAATTCTCGATTACTGAGTAGTTGGATCATCGGAATCCTAGTCCAAAGACTAATTCGATCCCCAGTAAGAAGTATCGCAGTTTTTCCAAAAACTTTAGTACTACAGGCTCACCACCAGTCACCTTTAAACAAAAATAATATCCGGCTTGAAACTAAGCTGAAGTATTTGTGTAAAGGACTGTTGTCGCATTGGCTTCCCTTGTTTTGGGAAATGCGTGATGATGCGTAAGCATCCGGGTTCGATTCAGTCGGCTCAATGTAGAAAATCTTTTCTACATTTTCACGGGTCTTAGTGTTTGTCGTACCTTCGTTGTTTCCGATTTCATAACACAAGTGCTTAAGGTACTTACCTCGGGATCTGTGCAATGTATGTTGTACCAGTGATGTTATCCATATTTATTTATTTAAAAAATGTGATAAATGTTTTATAATAAGTGTCAATTAAATAAAATAAAACGTTAAAATCGAAAGCTCGTAACTCGTCACTCAAAAATTGCAGTTAATTTCCTCCATATGTTTGTTTCACCTCCATATGGTTGTTACACATTATTACACAGCAATTTTATAAGCAATTTTAGAGCATATAATTTCTACTTAACTTTATGTTATTAAACTAAAGAAAAAAATGATTTTAAAATTTCAACTGACACGAGCGGGATTCGAACCCGCGACCACTGCGGTATAAATCACATGCTTTAAAATCAATGAAAAATTGCGTATCAGTAAAAAAACTCAAGTAAACAGTGAAGTTAGTAAATAATAATAAATGAATAAATATATTCATGCGCCCTTCCCTCATCCCATAGCTGACAGGGTAGCCAGAGTAAATAAAATAAATAAATCCACACATAGATAGTAACAACATATGTTCCTCTGATTCCAAAGTAAGCAGTTTAAGCACTTGTGTTAAGGAATTGGAAACAACAAGGCAAAACGGCCAGACCACAAAAAATTACTTTTGTTTTACTTTTGAAAAAAAAATATTGGTGACCTACCTCCTGCGAATCCAATTCTTTTTTTTAATTTTTGTAATGTCACCGGAACTAAGGAACACCAATACAGGTAATGAGACTGTAGCCATCTGGGCGGAAATTCATAACAACGCCTTAATACAAACTTCGGCTTTTACAATATTACTTGGATAATGTACAATAACAAAAAAAATATCTACACGCTATTTTCAATATTGGGGCAGATAGACGTCCAGACAATTAAGTCCTTTCGTCCCACCTTCCACCGAAGACATTTTTGGGACAACGTGACCAATGCTGAGCCTGTCGCCATCTTTATGTAAACGATAAAATCGTACATACATTTTGATGAGTACCATGACCATGATCAGTATGAACTGGAGATCGACTCGGGTCTCTTGACTCGAAAATCGATCACGCAAACTCTCAGCTATAGACTATTATTTTGCTAAATATAGGCCTCCCCAGAAGATTGCCACCTTTTTCACCAGAACTTTTCCTGTTCTTCATCCTCCTTCTCGGTATTTGTTATCCCTATCTATTTATTCTATATTTATTTATTTTCTTCTTTGTTATTAAAAAAATTTATCAGCTTGAAAAAATTTAAATATCAAAATGTCCACGTAGCACAATCGGTCGGATGAAAATAAAACGAAGCAGAATGTGCCTGATTGCGGATATCGAGTAATTGAAATCGGTTGCACTGGCTGCACGTGACGTGACCTTCTGACTTATTGTTAAAATCTATACATTTACATAAAATTGAAGTGTCTGTTTGTTATACCAAATTAACAGCTTTTCACGAAATGTATATAAAAGTAAATGTATCCGGTAGTTACATAATAAAGCTATTTTTAAGCTTCAGGCGTAGCTAGTTTGAAATAAATTAACAATATAACCTGCCCTGAGACATGACTACTATCCGTCGCCGGTCTGCTGAATTTGATCTGGTACTTTTCAAGATGATTAACCTATAATCTGCCGGCAGCCAATTGCATTTTAAGGCTTTTTCCCTTTACAATGCAATACAAGACTGTTGATTAAAATTTAAAAAATTAAAATATGTTAAAAAGTTAAAAAAGTCCTAATAGCGGAGGTGTGATAACGTCTGAATTCGAGTCAAGAGTTCGATCTCCAGGTGGTAGGCTCGTACCAATTACTTTTTTCAAAACTTATGTAGGATTAACATCGTTGGCTTGGAAATTAAGACGGCGACAGGTTCTCCACCTGTCGCACTGTCCCAAATTGTATTAGGTGAAAGGTGGGACAAAAGGACATAACTGTCTAGACCTCTGTCTACCCCTAGTATGGTAAATTGCAAGATAATTTAAAAAAATATTGTCAAATCCAATATAGGAAATTAATACTCCATTTCTAATTAATGGCTGATTAAAACTGTAACATTGTCTCCGTATTTTCTTAATTACATCTCTTTAGAAAAGATTGAGGCGGACTAACTAAATGAATTAACTTAAACTGAAAGAACCCAGATTAATCTTGGAACGAGATAGAATATTAGCGAAGCTCTCTAGATAACAATGAACGGTGATTAAAATTCTATACATTCTAATCTAACTTGATAAAAGTTTTTTTTATAACTACACACATTTTCCTTCAAGGAAATAGTCAGAGATCTAGAAAATTTAATTATTTCGATCCGCACTTTTAACAGTGGTAAGGCCACGCATCAGCTTTTGTTGTTGCATGAATGTGCCGGCTCGACCGGGGAAGTACCGCGACCGCAGAATACCGGCGTAAAGTAGAAGTCTAACAAACTTCTGCGTTTCGTCTGGTGAGTGCAGGTAACCGGTGGCCCACACACCTCCCTCCCCTAATTCTGGGGAAGGGGGGCACTCTAAGGGAGGCAACACATCTGCTAAGCCTCTGGTATTGCGGGTGTTCATGGGCAGCGGTAATCACTTACCATCACTCCGTCATTCCTTCCCTTTCATCACTCTCACTCATCCCTGCGCTCAGTTCCCAACTTACATTCCGTTTCCCACATTCGGCCGTCCTGATACAATGACTGTCCTCAGGCATTCATGATGTTTCAAGTCTTTCAGTACAATACATCACACACACATTCCACATTCCTTCAGTCATACTTTACAAACATTATCTTAATTATTAAAAAAAAAACAAAAATAAACATAAGCCATCTTAAAAACAAAAGAAAACATCTTAAAAACAAAACATCTTTCGAAGTTAGTTACAAATTTCTATACTCAGTATTTAGTTATACCTATTTACTCCAGTTAAAACCACGATAACAAAGTAACATACTAGATAAACATATAGCATAGAAAAAAAAATAATAAAATTTAAATGAAACAATGCATTCATCATCTATCATTCTTCACCAAATTATACTTAGCAAGTTTCTTACATTAAGAACTCTCTTCACCTTCTGTTGGCCAACGCTTCATACAATCTGGTTGAGCTAGATGTTCTTATAGGCCCCTCAGTAGCACTATCATTTTTTTTGCAGATCATAGCGATCATTCCATTTGGTTTGGTTAGCGATTATCACCTTGTAAGATCCTAGATATTTAGGTTTTAGTTTAAGTCCTGAACCAAATTGTGTAAGTTTTATAGCCACAATGTTCCAACTTTGTATTGTGAATGTCCTTTTCTTTTCTAATAAAGCTTTTTGCATTCTCTTCTTGAACTCTGAGAATCTGTTCTTTGGCCTGTTTTCTGAGATCCTCTCTATTTTCATTGAACACTTGTATGTACTCTTCCTGTAGTAACTCTTGTATCTTCATGTCTTCTTTTACTCACATTTTGCACCTACAAGTAGTTCACAAGGTGTACAACAGTTGATGCTTCTTTGAAAGGTACTATTAATGGCTCGAGGCACTCGACTAATGTGTTTGTACCAAAGGCCAGAGTTCTCTATAAACGACTTCGTAAGTAATGGAATTAATATTCTGTGTATTCTCTCGACTTGTCCATTGCCTCGTGGAACACTCGTTGTAATATCATCATAGATGCCCCAAGGAATAATATCATCATAGATGCCCCAAGGAATAATATCATCATAGATGCCCCAAGGAATAATATCATCATAGATGCCCCAAGGAATAATATCATCATAGATGCCCCAAGGAATAATATCATCATAGATGCCCCAAGGAATAATATCATCATAGATGCCCCAAGGAATAATATCATCATAGATGCCCCAAGGAATAATATCATCATAGATGCCCCAAGGAATAATATCATCATAGATGCCCCAAGGAATAATATCATCATAGATGCCCCAAGGAATAATATCATCATAGATGCCCCAAGGAATAATATCATCATAGATGCCCCAAGGAATAATATCATCATAGATGCCCCAAGGAATAATATCATCATAGATGCCCCAAGGAATAATATCATCATAGATGCCCCAAGGAATAATATCATCATAGATGCCCCAAGGAATAATATCATCATAGATGCCCCAAGGAATAATATCATCATAGATGCCCCAAGGAATAATATCATCATAGATGCCCCAAGGAATAATATCATCATAGATGCCCCAAGGAATAATATCATCATAGATGCCCCAAGGAATAATATCATCATAGATGCCCCAAGGAATAATATCATCATAGATGCCCCAAGGAATAATATCATCATAGATGCCCCAAGGAATAATATCATCATAGATGCCCCAAGGAATAATATCATCATAGATGCCCCAAGGAATAATATCATCATAGATGCCCCAAGGAATAATATCATCATAGATGCCCCAAGGAATAATATCATCATAGATGCCCCAAGGAATAATATCATCATAGATGCCCCAAGGAATAATATCATCATAGATGCCCCAAGGAATAATATCATCATAGATGCCCCAAGGAATAATATCATCATAGATGCCCCAAGGAATAATATCATCATAGATGCCCCAAGGAATAATATCATCATAGATGCCCCAAGGAATAATATCATCATAGATGCCCCAAGGAATAATATCATCATAGATGCCCCAAGGAATAATATCATCATAGATGCCCCAAGGAATAATATCATCATAGATGCCCCAAGGAATAATATCATCATAGATGCCCCAAGGAATAATATCATCATAGATGCCCCAAGGAATAATATCATCATAG
The DNA here is from genome assembly GCA_029286605.1 of Sericinus montela. Taxonomy (NCBI): domain Eukaryota; kingdom Metazoa; phylum Arthropoda; class Insecta; order Lepidoptera; family Papilionidae; genus Sericinus; species Sericinus montela. Next base: position 87,988 of record JAGSMR010000086.1, on the reverse strand, counting down.
ATGCCCCAAGGAATAATATCATCATAGATGCCCCAAGGAATAATATCATCATAGATGCCCCAAGGAATAATATCATCATAGATGCCCCAAGGAATAATATCATCATAGATGCCCCAAGGAATAATATCATCATAGATGCCCCAAGGAATAATATCATCATAGATGCCCCAAGGAATAATATCATCATAGATGCCCCAAGGAATAATATCATCATAGATGCCCCAAGGAATAATATCATCATAGATGCCCCAAGGAATAATATCATCATAGATGCCCCAAGGAATAATATCATCATAGATGCCCCAAGGAATAATATCATCATAGATGCCCCAAGGAATAATATCATCATAGATGCCCCAAGGAATAATATCATCATAGATGCCCCAAGGAATAATATCATCATAGATGCCCCAAGGAATAATATCATCATAGATGCCCCAAGGAATAATATCATCATAGATGCCCCAAGGAATAATATCATCATAGATGCCCCAAGGAATAATATCATCATAGATGCCCCAAGGAATAATATCATCATAGATGCCCCAAGGAATAATATCATCATAGATGCCCCAAGGAATAATACCCAGCAGGCTATCTTAGCAGAAATATCCTTCTTTTTCAACGGCAGTTCAAATGCCTTTACAATCCGTGACAATTTTAAAATGTATTCCATACAAATACTGCCTGAACTTCTTTATACCTTCAATTATATTGGTTGCCTCCAGTTCATAGCTTGAAGACCTTAATTGAGCATCATTTGTCTTTCGGCTCATGTAATGAACCGGGTGGAGACCTGTATCTGGATGGTACTGCATGAGTATGGCCGAATATGCCACACTAGAAGCGTCTGTGTGCAACTCCGTCTTCAACTTGGGATTAAAAATCTTTAACACAGGACTGGATGCTAATCTCTTTAAAATATAAAATGTTTGTCTTTGTTCATCTTTAAAAATAAATTCTTTTTCCTTTCTCAATAAATCTGTGAGTGGCTTAGAAATTAGGGAATAATTTTCAATGTACTTTCTGAAATAGGAGGTTAAACCAATGAAACTGTGTAAATGTTTGACATCTCATGGTTCTTTGTAATTATGGGCAGCTTCTGTCTTTTCTGGACTTGGTTTTATTTCCCCATTCCTTATCATGTGGCTTTAGTATTCAATTTCCGGTTTGATCAGGTCAGCCTTCTTCCAATTTATCTTTAACCCATATTCTGAAGCCACTTTCAACACAAGCTGAAGTCCTTCCACTGCTTGTTCTTCACTTTCTGCTGTAATTAAGATATTGTCAATGAAAATCATCATAATGCCTTGCGAAATCAAATCCCTGAAGATAATGCTTATGAATTGCATAAAATACTTTGGGCAGATGGACAAACCGAAAGGAGCTCAAAGAAACTCGAATTGGCCATGGTGTGTCACAAATGATGTATATGGGATCGATTCCTTAGCCACCTTGAGATGAAAGAAACCATTCTTTAAAATTCAAAACACTAAATATTTTGGCTTCACACAGCTTATCTATCATATTGTCGATCACTGGTAATGGAAATTCATCTTTAAGAATTTTTTTGTTTAGCAGTCTATAATCCACACAAACCCTAACTGAACCATCTTTTTTTCTCACTAATACCAAAGGACTTGAATATTCTGAAAACTTACTTGTACTACAACATCAGCTACCGCCAGTGAAAGTTCCGTCAAAATCGGTCCAGACGTTTCAGGTGTCTGTCCGTTTGTTCCGGCTAATCTCTGAGACGGCTAGACCGATTTCAACGGGACTTACACTGGCAGAAAGCTGATTTTTTGTGGCGTAACGTGGGATCGTAGGCTACTTTTTATTTTAGAAACATATTCACATATATTCCTCCAATACAGAGGTAGACAGAAGTCTAGACGATTAAATCCTTCCGACCCACCTTTCACCGAAGATTTTGGGACAACGTGACAGGTAGCGACGAGCTTATCGTTGTTTTGCGTAGATTGTTAAAGAAATAAAACAGTTAAAACATGTCAGTTTCCATTTATTATAAAAATATAACACAATACAACAAATTATTAGTAAATTTCTTAGTTCGGAAAGGACATAGTTTTAATTAGAGTTTCAGCTCAATTTCAATATCGCATCGCATCGTTCGTGACTAGATCCAGGGCTCCCAATTGGACCTGGTGACGCCGAGGACGTGGGGTCCGTGCAGTGGCGCAGCAGCTCGGATACCTGGCGAGGAACGTGCAATTATCTTAACGTTTTAAATGTTTATATATCATTTAGAATATTAATTATGTCATGGTTAGGAACTAGATATCAGTTACGTAACAAAGTGCTCTGATATATCCTGTTATTCACATCCATTCACATCTTTACGAGTATATTATCTTAACCGGTGTTAGGAGCTAGCCCAAACAAAATGAGCTAATCCTGCAAGTGATACTGATATCACAGAACGGGCTCTACCGATTTCAGTGATACTATTCATTGTGTTATAGTGCTACGAACGCGGTTAGTTTGAGTATATACATAAAAACAGCCTATGAAAGTCCATTTCAGGATTGATTCTACAGGCTTCTCGCGATCATTCAGGCGGATTGGCGATCGCTTTGTCACCAGTTTGCTCATTTTAATCTGGTATTTTCGAGATAGGTAGGGCTCTCCCTCTGTCGCCTCTCGAGACACTCACGGACAGAGAGGATTCGTATGCACATGTAAATCATCAACCCCTAGCTTCGAAGGCGGGGTCGCTAGCAACTAAGCTACGGGGTCAGTTTGTGACCTGCTCCTCCACGCTGCAGCTGCGCCGTCCGGGAGTGGGCGCTGCCCCCTCCGCCGCGCACCAGCCCCGGAACTGCGACAGCCGTCCAAGTGCACCGACGTACATAGAGTATTTAGAGGTGCCTTCACAAGCCAATCCAAGAAAGTCACGATAGCCAATCTTTAATCTTGACACTAATCATCGGCTTCGTTAAGAGATTTCTTGTTTTGTTTACGTTATTTTCCACCTGCATAGCCTCGTTTCCACCTTTTGACGTCTGGCTGTCACAACTGCTGCCACTTGTCGCACCCACCCTGGAGTTAGCTGAGCGCAGTTTTGCCGACTGAGATCCACTACCGCCAACCGCATGATCTTGCGCTGCGTTCGGCGCGGACTGTTTTACTGACTTCTGTGAGGAGCGCTTGCGCTGCGTTCCGTGCTCGCGCCGCCGCCGGCCGCAGCCCAAGTGCATCGTGATCCAATATGGACGTACTGATTACAGCGAAAACACTTGATACCGATCGGACAATGTGTGGAGATATGACTGTTTTCGCCGCAGTTGTAACAACGTCGAATGGATTTTTCTGTTTTCTTTCTTACAGCTGGTTCGCTTCTTTCTTCGCATCGTTTACCATCTTGAATTCTAAATTACTAATTTCTTTGAGCATAGTGTACGTCGTTACGCCATATAAAATAATTTCGCCTGAGCGCCGTCGATTACATCCACTATGTACGGGAAATCTCGCTTTTTCCCCAATTCTCTCATCGAAAGCATATACTGATAGTAGCTTTCGTCCTTACGCTTCATTCTATTTGCCATCAGCTCATGTATTTCTTTACTGTTGATTACATCGGGAAACCTTTGTATAGCCGTCTTGAGCTCGTCGTACGTCTTGAATACCTTTTCTGACTTCATCATAGATGCCCCAAGGAATAATATCATCATAGATGCCCCAAGGAATAATATCATCATAGATGCCCCAAGGAATAATATCATCATAGATGCCCCAAGGAATAATATCATCATAGATGCCCCAAGGAATAATATCATCATAGATGCCCCAAGGAATAATATCATCATAGATGCCCCAAGGAATAATATCATCATAGATGCCCCAAGGAATAATATCATCATAGATGCCCCAAGGAATAATATCATCATAGATGCCCCAAGGAATAATATCATCATAGATGCCCCAAGGAATAATATCATCATAGATGCCCCAAGGAATAATATCATCATAGATGCCCCAAGGAATAATATCATCATAGATGCCCCAAGGAATAATATCATCATAGATGCCCCAAGGAATAATATCATCATAGATGCCCCAAGGAATAATATCATCATAGATGCCCCAAGGAATAATATCATCATAGATGCCCCAAGGAATAATATCATCATAGATGCCCCAAGGAATAATATCATCATAGATGCCCCAAGGAATAATATCATCATAGATGCCCCAAGGAATAATATCATCATAGATGCCCCAAGGAATAATATCATCATAGATGCCCCAAGGAATAATATCATCATAGATGCCCCAAGGAATAATATCATCATAGATGCCCCAAGGAATAATATCATCATAGATGCCCCAAGGAATAATATCATCATAGATGCCCCAAGGAATAATATCATCATAGATGCCCCAAGGAATAATATCATCATAGATGCCCCAAGGAATAATATCATCATAGATGCCCCAAGGAATAATATCATCATAGATGCCCCAAGGAATAATATCATCATAGATGCCCCAAGGAATAATATCATCATAGATGCCCCAAGGAATAATATCATCATAGATGCCCCAAGGAATAATATCATCATAGATGCCCCAAGGAATAATATCATCATAGATGCCCCAAGGAATAATATCATCATAGATGCCCCAAGGAATAATATCATCATAGATGCCCCAAGGAATAATACCCGTCCTAAGTACAAATGTTAGGTTAGGTTATGTTAGGTTAGGTTATGTTAGGTTAGGTTGCGAGGTGTCTGGTAGTGCGATCGCCAATCTGCCTGCCAAGCGTGGCGATTACGGCACGCGAGAGGCCTATGTCCAGCAGTGGACTACTGCAAGCTGTTATGTGTGTACGTTATATAAGTGTAATGTATAAGTCGAAAGTAACATAAGCTTTTGTCGGTGCAGCATCTAAGTAAGTAAGCTTAGTTGTGTAACAGCCTTCGACTAAATGCTGCCCCTGCGGCTCTTCTCGCGGTTTTGTAGTTAACGCGAAACCCTAATTATTGTTTCTAAAATAATGCTAGCCTTAGTTACACCTTACAACATCAGCTACCGCCAGTGAAAGTTCCGTCAAAATCGGTCCAGACGTTTCAGGTGTCTGTCCGTTTGTTCCGGCTAATCTCTGAGACGGCTAGACCGATTTCAACGGGACTTACACTGGCAGAAAGCTGATTTTTGTGGCGTAACGTGGGATCGTAGGCTACTTTTATTTTAGAAACATATTCACATATATTCCTCCAATACAGAGGTAGACAGAAGTCTAGACGATTAAATCCTTCCGACCCACCTTTCACCGAAGATTTTGGGACAACGTGACAGGTGGAGAGCCTGTCGCCGTCTTTTAGGTCTAAGCCAACGATATGAACGTTTCGTGTTATTGTAAAACCCTTTGGTACGAACCTGCTATCTAGACAATCCTATACCGAACTTGGGTCTCTTGAATTATATTCCAATCACCCAATCCTAATCCTATGTGTCCTATATGACACCGAGAAACCATTTCGAAATATACCAGACTAAATTTCGGAGGAGGTTCATGTTGCACTATACTTTTAAAAGCCGTTATGATGATGACGACGATGGCGAATGAGGGTGAAAAGATCTTTTTTATAGAAAAGGGAGGTAAACGAGCAGGTGGCTCATAAAAAAAAAAAAAAAAAAAAAAAAAAAAAAAAAAAAAAAAAAAAAAAAAAAAAAAAAAAAAAAAAAAAAAAAAAAAAAAAAAAAAAAAAAAAAAAAAAAAAAAAAAAAAAAAAAAAAAAAAAAAAAAAAAAAAAAAAAAAAAAAAAAAAAAAAAAAAAAAAAAAAAAAAAAAAAAAAAAAAAAAAAAAAAAAAAAAAAAAAAAAAAAAAAAAAAAAAAAAAAAAAAAAAAAAAAAAAAAAAAAAAAAAAAAAAAAAAAAAAAAAAAAAAAAAAAAAAAAAAAAAAAAAAAAAAAAAAAAAAAAAAAAAAAAAAAAAAAAAAAAAAAAAAAAAAAAAAAAAAAAAAAAAAAAAAAAAAAAAAAAAAAAAAAAAAAAAAAAAAAAAAAAAAAAAAAAAAAAAAAAAAAAAAAAAAAAAAAAAAAAAAAAAAAAAAAAAAAAAAAAAAAAAAAAAAAAAAAAAAAAAAAAAAAAAAAAAAAAAAAAAAAAAAAAAAAAAAAAAAAAAAAAAAAAAAAAAAAAAAAAAAAAAAAAAAAAAAAAAAAAAAAAAAAAAAAAAAAAAAAAAAAAAAAAAAAAAAAAAAAAAAAAAAAAAAAAAAAAAAAAAAAAAAAAAAAAAAAAAAAAAAAAAAAAAAAAAAAAAAAAAAAAAAAAAAAAAAAAAAAAAAAAAAAAAAAAAAAAAAAAAAAAAAAAAAAAAAAAAAAAAAAAAAAAAAAAAAAAAAAAAAAAAAAAAAAAAAAAAAAAAAAAAAAAAAAAAAAAAAAAAAAAAAAAAAAAAAAAAAAAAAAAAAAAAAAAAAAAAAAAAAAAAAAAAAAAAAAAAAAAAAAAAAAAAAAAAAAAAAAAAAAAAAAAAAAAAAAAAAAAAAAAAAAAAAAAAAAAAAAAAAAAAAAAAAAAAAAAAAAAAAAAAAAAAAAAAAAAAAAAAAAAAAAAAAAAAAAAAAAAAAAAAAAAAAAAAAAAAAAAAAAAAAAAAAAAAAAAAAAAAAAAAAAAAAAAAAAAAAAAAAAAAAAAAAAAAAAAAAAAAAAAAAAAAAAAAAAAAAAAAAAAAAAAAAAAAAAAAAAAAAAAAAAAAAAAAAAAAAAAAAAAAAAAAAAAAAAAAAAAAAAAAAAAAAAAAAAAAAAAAAAAAAAAAAAAAAAAAAAAAAAAAAAAAAAAAAAAAAAAAAAAAAAAAAAAAAAAAAAAAAAAAAAAAAAAAAAAAAAAAAAAAAAAAAAAAAAAAAAAAAAAAAAAAAAAAAAAAAAAAAAAAAAAAAAAAAAAAAAAAAAAAAAAAAAAAAAAAAAAAAAAAAAAAAAAAAAAAAAAAAAAAAAAAAAAAAAAAAAAAAAAAAAAAAAAAAAAAAAAAAAAAAAAAAAAAAAAAAAAAAAAAAAAAAAAAAAAAAAAAAAAAAAAAAAAAAAAAAAAAAAAAAAAAAAAAAAAAAAAAAAAAAAAAAAAAAAAAAAAAAAAAAAAAAAAAAAAAAAAAAAAAAAAAAAAAAAAAAAAAAAAAAAAAAAAAAAAAAAAAAAAAAAAAAAAAAAAAAAAAAAAAAAAAAAAAAAAAAAAAAAAAAAAAAAAAAAAAAAAAAAAAAAAAAAAAAAAAAAAAAAAAAAAAAAAAAAAAAAAAAAAAAAAAAAAAAAAAAAAAAAAAAAAAAAAAAAAAAAAAAAAAAAAAAAAAAAAAAAAAAAAAAAAAAAAAAAAAAAAAAAAAAAAAAAAAAAAAAAAAAAAAAAAAAAAAAAAAAAAAAAAAAAAAAAAAAAAAAAAAAAAAAAAAAAAAAAAAAAAAAAAAAAAAAAAAAAAAAAAAAAAAAAAAAAAAAAAAAAAAAAAAAAAAAAAAAAAAAAAAAAAAAAAAAAAAAAAAAAAAAAAAAAAAAAAAAAAAAAAAAAAAAAAAAAAAAAAAAAAAAAAAAAAAAAAAAAAAAAAAAAAAAAAAAAAAAAAAAAAAAAAAAAAAAAAAAAAAAAAAAATTACTGTATGGTCAATCCTCTGTCGCCTCTCGAGACACTCACGGACAGAGAGGATTCGTATGCACATGTAAATCATCAACCCCTAGCTTCGAAGGCGGGGTCGCTAGCAACTAAGCTACGGGGTCAGTTTGTGACCTGCTCCTCCACGCTGCAGCTGCGCCCGTCCCGGGAGTGGGCGCTGCCCCCTCCCGCCGCGCACCAGCCCCGGAACTGCGACAGCCGTCCAAGTGCACCGACGTACATAGAGTATTTAGAGGTGCCTTCACAAGCCAATCCAAGAAAGTCACGATAGCCAATCTTTAATCTTGAAACTACTTGAAGTTGTTATAAGTTTAAATCCCAGAAACTTCTAACTCTGCCCTCACTGAACATATTATAAGTAGCTACTTATCTCTGTTTTAATAATGTTAATGTTGAAAGATACACGAAAACGCATAATAAGTATGAGATTGCGATATCTATATGTACACTGGTGTGCATGTGATAATGTTAGTAAAAATGAGTGTAATTTGCGTATATGACAGGTCATATTCAATAATAAAATACTAAAAAGTATAAAACATCGAAATCTCAATATATTTAAACAGAAACATACATCTAAAGATGGTAGACCAATCGATAACAAAGTGTAATTGCAATATCTCATGTGACATGTACTTCTTATCATGATCATCGTCATCATAACAGTCTAACAGAAGTCTACTGCTGAACATACGCCTCTCCTAAGGATCGCCACATAGAAAGGTCCTGTGTCATTTGCACCCATCGACTTCCCGCAATGTTCTGCAGGTCGTCGCAGCATCTTGCGGGAGACATTCTAATACAGACAGTTGTATAATCATTGACTAAGAAAGATATATTAATTAATAATAATACAAAATTAAATAAGTAAAGAATTCATTAGTTAATTAATAATATACTTAATATAATATACTTTATAGAAATATGTATATATATCAACAAAAATCAAATTGCTATATACTCTTTCAAGGTGTGTAAATATTTTTAAGAACTTCAAATGGGAATTTTATATTCTTTTCTCCAATGTATGTACATATACAAGCAAATAAATAAATAAATAAATAAATAAATAAATAAATAAATAAATAAATAAATAAATAAATAAATACGTTAATATGACACCTAGAACTGAGGTGATCGTGCCCGACTAATGTCTAGGAAAAGAGTTAATATTGTATTTCCAACATTATAAAATTTCTTTCGCCTGTTTTATCTCCGCTAGAGATAGACTCTGTGTCGATAGACGAATTTAAATTCTTATTCCAATGAATAAATACACAAATACTGTTGTCAAGGGTCAGACAAATCAAAATCAAACTTAGACTTCAATAAATGTTTATTGATCCATACTAACAACATTAATTAAAATATGAAAACAAATGTAGTTTTTAATTGTATGTTGCGTCTAACATCAAACATGGTTGCAGCATCGAATAACCCCGGCTAGTTTGTCAATACAACATCCCTTTTAAGCCAATGTTAAAATAATATTTTTACATTAGAAATATTATTAAAAGTACCATTTTATAAATAGGCCGAATATTAATTTAAATTAAATGTTTCACTATTAATTTATACAATTATCTATTAAAACTTAGTAAACTATAATTGACCGTTTAACTTGAACACTGAACATCTTTCAAAACAACGTCCCTTTTAAAACCAATGTTAAGATAGTATTATTATATAAGAAATCTTATTACAAATACTGTTGTCAAGGGTCAGACAAATCAAAATCAAACTTAGACTTCAATAAATGTTTATTGATCCATACTAACAACATTAATTAAAATATGAAAACAAATGTAGTTTTTAATTGTATGTTGCGTCTAACATCAAACATGGTTGCAGCATCGAATAACCCCGGCTAGTTTGTCAATACAACATCCCTTTTAAGCCAATGTTAAAATAATATTTTTACATTAGAAATATTATTAAAAGTACCATTTTATAAATAGGCCGAATATTAATTTAAATTAAATGTTTCACTATTAATTTATACAATTATCTATTAAAACTTAGTAAACTATAATTGACCGTTTAACTTGAACACTGAACATCTTTCAAAACAACGTCCCTTTTAAAACCAATGTTAAGATAGTATTATTATATAAGAAATCTTATTACAAATACTGTTTTTATAAATAGGCCGAATATTAATTTAAATTCGTCTATCGACACCGATGTCTCATGCGTAAGTAGCAAACTCACTTGTGTTATGGAATAAGAAACAACGAATGGGCCACAAATACCCAGTCCCGAGACATGTAGAAAAAGTAGATTTACTCTTTAACATTTTCCCTTTAGTCTATATGCCCCAAGGAATAATACCCGTCCTAAGTACAAATGTTAGGTTAGGTTGCGAGGTGTCTGGTAGTGCGATCGCCAATCTGCCTGCCAAGCGTGGCGATTACGGCACGCGAGAGGCCTATGTCCAGCAGTGGACTACTGCAAGCTGTTATGTGTGTACGTTATATAAGTGTAATGTATAAGTCGAAAGTAACATAAGCTTTTGTCGGTGCAGCATCTAAGTAAGTAAGCTTAGTTGTGTAACAGCCTTCGACTAAATGCTGCCCCTGCGGCTCTTCTCGCGGTTTTGTAGTTAACGCGAAACCCTAATTATTGTTTCTAAAATAATGCTAGCCTTAGTTACACCTTACAACATCAGCTACCGCCAGTGAAAGTTCCGTCAAAATCGGTCCAGACGTTTCAGGTGTCTGTCCGTTTGTTCCGGCTAATCTCTGAGACGGCTAGACCGATTTCAACGGGACTTACACTGGCAGAAAGCTGATTTTTGTGGCGTAACGTGGGATCGTAGGCTACTTTTTATTTTAGAAACATATTCACATATATTCCTCCAATACAGAGGTAGACAGAAGTCTAGACGATTAAATCCTTCCGACCCACCTTTCACCGAAGATTTTGGGACAACGTGACAGGTAGCGACGAGCTTATCGTTGTTTTGCGTAGATTGTTAAAGAAATAAAACAGTTAAAACATGTCAGTTTCCATTTATTATAAAAATATAACACAATACAACAAATTATTAGTAAATTTCTTAGTTCGGAAAGGACATAGTTTTAATTAGAGTTTCAGCTCAATTTCAATATCGCATCGCATCGTTCGTGACTAGATCCAGGGCTCCCAATTGGACCTGGTGACGCCGAGGACGTGGGGGTCCGTGCAGTGGCGCAGCAGCTCGGATACCTGGCGAGGAACGTGCAATTATCTTAACGTTTTAAATGTTTATATATCATTTAGAATATTAATTATGTCATGGTTAGGAACTAGATATCAGTTACGTAACAAAGTGCTCTGATATATCCTGTTATTCACATCCATTCACATCTTTACGAGTATATTATCTTAACCGGTGTTAGGAGCTAGCCCAAACAAAATGAGCTAATCCTGCAAGTGATACTGATATCACAGAACGGGCTCTACCGATTTCAGTGATACTATTCATTGTGTTATAGTGCTACGAACGCGGTTAGTTTGAGTATATACATAAAAACAGCCTATGAAAGTCCATTTCAGGATTGATTCTACAGGCTTCTCGCGATCATTCAGGCGGATTGGCGATCGCTTTGTCACCAGTTGCTCATTTTAATCTGGTATTTTTCGAGATAGGTAGGGTAGGTAGGGCTCTCCCTCTGTCGCCTCTCGAGACACTCACGGACAGAGAGGATTCGTATGCACATGTAAATCATCAACCCCTAGCTTCGAAGGCGGGGTCGCTAGCAACTAAGCTACGGGGTCAGTTTGTGACCTGCTCCTCCACGCTGCAGCTGCGCCGTCCCGGGAGTGGGCGCTGCCCCTCCCGCCGCGCACCAGCCCCGGAACTGCGACAGCCGTCCAAGTGCACCGACGTACATAGAGTATTTAGAGGTGCCTTCACAAGCCAATCCAAGAAAGTCACGATAGCCAATCTTTAATCTTGAAACTACTTGAAGTTGTTATAAGTTTAAATCCTAGAAACTTCTAACTCTGCCCTCACTGTACATATTATAAGTAGCTACTTATCTCTGTTTTAATAATGTTAATGTTGAAAGATACACGAAAACGCATAATAAGTATGAGATTGCGATATCTATATGTACACTGGTGTGCATGTGATAATGTTAGTAAAAATGAGTGTAATTTGCGTATATGACAGGTCATATTCAATAATAAAATACTAAAAAGTATAAAACATCAAAATCTCAATATATTTAAACAGAAACATACATCTAAAGATGGTAGACCAATCGATAAATGTTGTCATTCAATAAATGACCTTTCATTTAACAAAGTGTAATTGCAATATCTCATGTGACATGTACTTCTTATCATGATCATCGTCATCATAACAGTCTAACAGAAGTCTACTGCTGAACATACGCCTCTCCTAAGGATCGCCACATAGAAAGGTCCTGTGTCATTTGCACCCATCGACTTCCCGCAATGTTCTGCAGGTCGTCGCAGCATCTTGCGGGAGACATTCTAATACAGACAGTTGTATAATCATTGACTAAGAAAGATATATTAATTAATGAATTCTTTAAATTAATTAATGAATTCTTTAAATTAATTAATGAATTCTTTAAATTAATTAATGAATTCTTTAAATTAATTAATGAATTCTTTAAATTAATTAATGAATTCTTTAAATTAATTAATGAATTCTTTAAATTAATTAATGAATTCTTTAAATTAATTAATGAATTCTTTAAATTAATTAATGAATTCTTTAAATTAATTAATGAATTCTTTAAATTAATTAATGAATTCTTTAAATTAATTAATGAATTCTTTAAATTAATTAATGAATTCTTTAAATTAATTAATGAATTCTTTAAATTAATTAATGAATTCTTTAAATTAATTAATGAATTCTTTAAATTAATTAATGAATTCTTTAAATTAATTAATGAATTCTTTAAATTAATTAATGAATTCTTTAAATTAATTAATGAATTCTTTAAATTAATTAATGAATTCTTTAAATTAATTAATGAATTCTTTAAATTAATTAATGAATTCTTTAAATTAATTAATGAATTCTTTAAATTAATTAATGAATTCTTTAAATTAATTAATGAATTCTTTAAATTAATTAATGAATTCTTTAAATTAATTAATGAATTCTTTAAATTAATTAATGAATTCTTTAAATTAATTAATGAATTCTTTAAATTAATTAATGAATTCTTTAAATTAATTAATGAATTCTTTAAATTAATTAATGAATTCTTTAAATTAATTAATGAATTCTTTAAATTAATTAATGAATTCTTTAAATTAATTAATGAATTCTTTAAATTAATTAATGAATTCTTTAAATTAATTAATGAATTCTTTAAATTAATTAATGAATTCTTTAAATTAATTAATGAATTCTTTAAATTAATTAATGAATTCTTTAAATTAATTAATGAATTCTTTAAATTAATTAATGAATTCTTTAAATTAATTAATGAATTCTTTAAATTAATTAATGAATTCTTTAAATTAATTAATGAATTCTTTAAATTAATTAATGAATTCTTTAAATTAATTAATGAATTCTTTAAATTAATTAATGAATTCTTTAAATTAATTAATGAATTCTTTAAATTAATTAATGAATTCTTTAAATTAATTAATGAATTCTTTAAATTAATTAATGAATTCTTTAAATTAATTAATGAATTCTTTAAATTAATTAATGAATTCTTTAAATTAATTAATGAATTCTTTAAATTAATTAATGAATTCTTTAAATTAATTAATGAATTCTTTACTTATTTAGTCCAGCAGTGGACTACTGCAAGCTGTTATGTGTGTACGTTATATAAGTGTAATGTATAAGTCGAAAGTAACATAAGCTTTTGTCGGTGCAGCATCTAAGTAAGTAAGCTTAGTTGTGTAACAGCCTTCGACTAAATGCTGCCCCTGCGGCTCTTCTCGCGGTTTTGTAGTTAACGCGAAACCCTAATTATTGTTTCTAAAATAATGCTAGCCTTAGTTACACCTTACAACATCAGCTACCGCCAGTGAAAGTTCCGTCAAAATCGGTCCAGACGTTTCAGGTGTCTGTCCGTTTGTTCCGGCTAATCTCTGAGACGGCTAGACCGATTTCAACGGGACTTACACTGGCAGAAAGCTGATTTTTGTGGCGTAACGTGGGATCGTAGGCTACTTTTTATTTTAGAAACATATTCACATATATTCCTCCAATACAGAGGTAGACAGAAGTCTAGACGATTAAATCCTTCCGACCCACCTTTCACCGAAGATTTTGGGACAACGTGACAGGTAGCGACGAGCTTATCGTTGTTTTGCGTAGATTGTTAAAGAAATAAAACAGTTAAAACATGTCAGTTTCCATTTATTATAAAAATATAACACAATACAACAAATTATTAGTAAATTTCTTAGTTCGGAAAGGACATAGTTTTAATTAGAGTTTCAGCTCAATTTCAATATCGCATCGCATCGTTCGTGACTAGATCCAGGGCTCCCAATTGGACCTGGTGACGCCGAGGACGTGGGGGTCCGTGCAGTGGCGCAGCAGCTCGGATACCTGGCGAGGAACGTGCAATTATCTTAACGTTTTAAATGTTTATATATCATTTAGAATATTAATTATGTCATGGTTAGGAACTAGATATCAGTTACGTAACAAAGTGCTCTGATATATCCTGTTATTCACATCCATTCACATCTTTACGAGTATATTATCTTAACCGGTGTTAGGAGCTAGCCCAAACAAAATGAGCTAATCCTGCAAGTGATACTGATATCACAGAACGGGCTCTACCGATTTCAGTGATACTATTCATTGTGTTATAGTGCTACGAACGCGGTTAGTTTGAGTATATACATAAAAACAGCCTATGAAAGTCCATTTCAGGATTGATTCTACAGGCTTCTCGCGATCATTCAGGCGGATTGGCGATCGCTTTGTCACCAGTTTGCTCATTTTAATCTGGTATTTTTCGAGATAGGTAGGGTAGGTAGGGCTCTCCCTCTGTCGCCTCTCGAGACACTCACGGACAGAGAGGATTCGTATGCACATGTAAATCATCAACCCCTAGCTTCGAAGGCGGGGTCGCTAGCAACTAAGCTACGGGGTCAGTTTGTGACCTGCTCCTCCACGCTGCAGCTGCGCCGTCCCGGGAGTGGGCGCTGCCCCTCCCGCCGCGCACCAGCCCCGGAACTGCGACAGCCGTCCAAGTGCACCGACGTACATAGAGTATTTAGAGGTGCCTTCACAAGCCAATCCAAGAAAGTCACGATAGCCAATCTTTAATCTTGAAACTACTTGAAGTTGTTATAAGTTTAAATCCTAGAAACTTCTAACTCTGCCCTCACTGTACATATTATAAGAAGCTACTTATCTCTGTTTTAATAATGTTAATGTTGAAAGATACACGAAAACGCATAATAAGTATGAGATTGCGATATCTATATGTACACTGGTGTGCATGTGATAATGTTAGTAAAAATGAGTGTAATTTGCGTATATGACAGGTCATATTCAATAATAAAATACTAAAAAGTATAAAACATCAAAATCTCAATATATTTAAACAGAAACATACATTGATAGGTTGAAAATCACATACATTGCACCGATGTCTCATGCGTAAGTAGCAAACTCACTTGTGTTATGGAATAAGAAACAACGAATGGGCCACAAATACCCAGTCCCGAGACATGTAGAAAAAGTAGATTTACTCTTTAACATTTTCCCTTTAGTCTATATGCCCCAAGGAATAATATCATCATAGATGCCCCAAGGAATAATACCCGTCCTAAGTACAAATGTTAGGTTAGGTTATGTTAGGTTAGGTTGCGAGGTGTCTGGTAGTGCGATCGCCAATCTGCCTGCCAAGCGTGGCGATTACGGCACGCGAGAGGCCTATGTCCAGCAGTGGACTACTGCAAGCTGTTATGTGTGTACGTTATATAAGTGTAATGTATAAGTCGAAAGTAACATAAGCTTTTGTCGGTGCAGCATCTAAGTAAGTAAGCTTAGTTGTGTAACAGCCTTCGACTAAATGCTGCCCCTGCGGCTCTTCTCGCGGTTTTGTAGTTAACGCGAAACCCTAATTATTGTTTCTAAAATAATGCTAGCCTTAGTTACACCTTACAACATCAGCTACCGCCAGTGAAAGTTCCGTCAAAATCGGTCCAGACGTTTCAGGTGTATGTACATATACAAGCAAATAAATAAATAAATAAATAAATAAATAAATAAATAAATAAATAAATAAATAAATAAATAAATAAATAAATAAATAAATAAATAAATAAATAAATAAATAAATAAATAAATAAATAAATAAATAAATAAATAAATAAATAAATAAATAAATAAATAAATAAATAAATACGTTAATATGACACCTAGAACTGAGGTGATCGTGCCCGACTAATGTCTAGGAAAAGAGTTAATATTGTATTTCCAACATTATAAAAATTTCTTTCGCCTGTTTTATCTCCGCTAGAGATAGACTCTGTGTCGATAGACGAATTTAAATTCTTATTCCAATGAATAAATACACAAATACTGTTGTCAAGGGTCAGACAAATCAAAATCAAACTTAGACTTCAATAAATGTTTATTGATCCATACTAACAACATTAATTAAAATATGAAAACAAATGTAGTTTTTAATTGTATGTTGCGTCTAACATCAAACATGGTTGCAGCATCGAATAACCCCGGCTAGTTTGTCAATACAACATCCCTTTTAAGCCAATGTTAAAATAATATTTTTACATTAGAAATATTATTAAAAGTACCATTTTATAAATAGGCCGAATATTAATTTAAATTAAATGTTTCACTATTAATTTATACAATTATCTATTAAAACTTAGTAAACTATAATTGACCGTTTAACTTGAACACTGAACATCTTTCAAAACAACGTCCCTTTTAAAACCAATGTTAAGATAGTATTATTATATAAGAAATCTTATTACAAATACTGTTTTTATAAATAGGCCGAATATTAATTTAAATTAAATGTTTCACTATTAATTTATACAATTATCTATTAAAACTTAGTAAACTATAATTGACCGTTTAACTTGAACACTGAACATCTTTCAAAACAACGTCCCTTTTAAAACCAATGTTAAGATAGTATTATTATATAAGAAATCTTATTACAAATACTGTTTTTATAAATAGGCCGAATATTAATTTAAATTAAATGTTTCACTATTAATTTATACAATTATCTATTAAAACTTAGTAAACTATAATTGACCGTTTAACTTGAACACTGAACATCTTTCAAAACAACGTCCCTTTTAAAACCAATGTTAAGATAGTATTATTATATAAGAAATCTTATTACAAATACTGTTTTTATAAATAGGCCGAATATTAATTTAAATTAAATGTTTCACTATTAATTTATACAATTATCTATTAAAACTTAGTAAACTATAATTGACCGTTTAACTTGAACACTGAACATCTTTCAAAACAACGTCCCTTTTAAAACCAATGTTAAGATAGTATTATTATATAAGAAATCTTATTACAAATACTGTTTTTATAAATAGGCCGAATATTAATTTAAATTAAATGTTTCACTATTAATTTATACAATTATCTATTAAAACTTAGTAAACTATAATTGACCGTTTAACTTGAACACTGAACATCTTTCAAAACAACGTCCCTTTTAAAACCAATGTTAAGATAGTATTATTATATAAGAAATCTTATTACAAATACTGTTTTTATAAATAGGCCGAATATTAATTTAAATTAAATGTTTCACTATTAATTTATACAATTATCTATTAAAACTTAGTAAACTATAATTGACCGTTTAACTTGAACACTGAACATCTTTCAAAACAACGTCCCTTTTAAAACCAATGTTAAGATAGTATTATTATATAAGAAATCTTATTACAAATACTGTTTTTATAAATAGGCCGAATATTAATTTAAATTAAATGTTTCACTATTAATTTATACAATTATCTATTAAAACTTAGTAAACTATAATTGACCGTTTAACTTGAACACTGAACATCTTTCAAAACAACGTCCCTTTTAAAACCAATGTTAAGATAGTATTATTATATAAGAAATCTTATTACAAATACTGTTTTTATAAATAGGCCGAATATTAATTTAAATTAAATGTTTCACTATTAATTTATACAATTATCTATTAAAACTTAGTAAACTATAATTGACCGTTTAACTTGAACACTGAACATCTTTCAAAACAACGTCCCTTTTAAAACCAATGTTAAGATAGTATTATTATATAAGAAATCTTATTACAAATACTGTTTTTATAAATAGGCCGAATATTAATTTAAATTAAATGTTTCACTATTAATTTATACAATTATCTATTAAAACTTAGTAAACTATAATTGACCGTTTAACTTGAACACTGAACATCTTTCAAAACAACGTCCCTTTTAAAACCAATGTTAAGATAGTATTATTATATAAGAAATCTTATTACAAATACTGTTTTTATAAATAGGCCGAATATTAATTTAAATTAAATGTTTCACTATTAATTTATACAATTATCTATTAAAACTTAGTAAACTATAATTGACCGTTTAACTTGAACACTGAACATCTTTCAAAACAACGTCCCTTTTAAAACCAATGTTAAGATAGTATTATTATATAAGAAATCTTATTACAAATACTGTTTTTATAAATAGGCCGAATATTAATTTAAATTAAATGTTTCACTATTAATTTATACAATTATCTATTAAAACTTAGTAAACTATAATTGACCGTTTAACTTGAACACTGAACATCTTTCAAAACAACGTCCCTTTTAAAACCAATGTTAAGATAGTATTATTATATAAGAAATCTTATTACAAATACTGTTTTTATAAATAGGCCGAATATTAATTTAAATTAAATGTTTCACTATTAATTTATACAATTATCTATTAAAACTTAGTAAACTATAATTGACCGTTTAACTTGAACACTGAACATCTTTCAAAACAACGTCCCTTTTAAAACCAATGTTAAGATAGTATTATTATATAAGAAATCTTATTACAAATACTGTTTTTATAAATAGGCCGAATATTAATTTAAATTAAATGTTTCACTATTAATTTATACAATTATCTATTAAAACTTAGTAAACTATAATTGACCGTTTAACTTGAACACTGAACATCTTTCAAAACAACGTCCCTTTTAAAACCAATGTTAAGATAGTATTATTATATAAGAAATCTTATTACAAATACTGTTTTTATAAATAGGCCGAATATTAATTTAAATTAAATGTTTCACTATTAATTTATACAATTATCTATTAAAACTTAGTAAACTATAATTGACCGTTTAACTTGAACACTGAACATCTTTCAAAACAACGTCCCTTTTAAAACCAATGTTAAGATAGTATTATTATATAAGAAATCTTATTACAAATACTGTTTTTATAAATAGGCCGAATATTAATTTAAATTAAATGTTTCACTATTAATTTATACAATTATCTATTAAAACTTAGTAAACTATAATTGACCGTTTAACTTGAACACTGAACATCTTTCAAAACAACGTCCCTTTTAAAACCAATGTTAAGATAGTATTATTATATAAGAAATCTTATTACAAATACTGTTTTTATAAATAGGCCGAATATTAATTTAAATTAAATGTTTCACTATTAATTTATACAATTATCATCATAGATGCCCCAAGGAATAATATCATCATAGATGCCCCAAGGAATAATATCATCATAGATGCCCCAAGGAATAATATCATCATAGATGCCCCAAGGAATAATATCATCATAGATGCCCCAAGGAATAATATCATCATAGATGCCCCAAGGAATAATATCATCATAGATGCCCCAAGGAATAATATCATCATAGATGCCCCAAGGAATAATATCATCATAGATGCCCCAAGGAATAATATCATCATAGATGCCCCAAGGAATAATATCATCATAGATGCCCCAAGGAATAATATCATCATAGATGCCCCAAGGAATAATATCATCATAGATGCCCCAAGGAATAATATCATCATAGATGCCCCAAGGAATAATATCATCATAGATGCCCCAAGGAATAATATCATCATAGATGCCCCAAGGAATAATATCATCATAGATGCCCCAAGGAATAATATCATCATAGATGCCCCAAGGAATAATATCATCATAGATGCCCCAAGGAATAATATCATCATAGATGCCCCAAGGAATAATATCATCATAGATGCCCCAAGGAATAATATCATCATAGATGCCCCAAGGAATAATATCATCATAGATGCCCCAAGGAATAATATCATCATAGATGCCCCAAGGAATAATATCATCATAGATGCCCCAAGGAATAATATCATCATAGATGCCCCAAGGAATAATATCATCATAGATGCCCCAAGGAATAATATCATCATAGATGCCCCAAGGAATAATATCATCATAGATGCCCCAAGGAATAATATCATCATAGATGCCCCAAGGAATAATATCATCATAGATGCCCCAAGGAATAATATCATCATAGATGCCCCAAGGAATAATATCATCATAGATGCCCCAAGGAATAATATCATCATAGATGCCCCAAGGAATAATATCATCATAGATGCCCCAAGGAATAATATCATCATAGATGCCCCAAGGAATAATATCATCATAGATGCCCCAAGGAATAATATCATCATAGATGCCCCAAGGAATAATATCATCATAGATGCCCCAAGGAATAATATCATCATAGATGCCCCAAGGAATAATATCATCATAGATGCCCCAAGGAATAATATCATCATAGATGCCCCAAGGAATAATATCATCATAGATGCCCCAAGGAATAATATCATCATAGATGCCCCAAGGAATAATATCATCATAGATGCCCCAAGGAATAATATCATCATAGATGCCCCAAGGAATAATATCATCATAGATGCCCCAAGGAATAATATCATCATAGATGCCCCAAGGAATAATATCATCATAGATGCCCCAAGGAATAATATCATCATAGATGCCCCAAGGAATAATATCATCATAGATGCCCCAAGGAATAATATCATCATAGATGCCCCAAGGAATAATATCATCATAGATGCCCCAAGGAATAATATCATCATAGATGCCCCAAGGAATAATATCATCATAGATGCCCCAAGGAATAATATCATCATAGATGCCCCAAGGAATAATATCATCATAGATGCCCCAAGGAATAATATCATCATAGATGCCCCAAGGAATAATATCATCATAGATGCCCCAAGGAATAATATCATCATAGATGCCCCAAGGAATAATATCATCATAGATGCCCCAAGGAATAATATCATCATAGATGCCCCAAGGAATAATATCATCATAGATGCCCCAAGGAATAATATCATCATAGATGCCCCAAGGAATAATACCGTCCTAAGTACAAATGTTAGGTTAGGTTATGTTAGGTTAGGTTATGTTAGGTTAGGTTATGTTAGGTTAGGTTATGTTAGGTTAGGTTATGTTAGGTTAGGTTATGTTAGGTTAGGTTATGTTAGGTTAGGTTATGTTAGGTTAGGTTATGTTAGGTTAGGTTATGTTAGGTTAGGTTATGTTAGGTTAGGTTATGTTAGGTTAGGTTATGTTAGGTTAGGTTATGTTAGGTTAGGTTATGTTAGGTTAGGTTATGTTAGGTTAGGTTATGTTAGGTTAGGTTATGTTAGGTTAGGTTATGTTAGGTTAGGTTATGTTAGGTTAGGTTATGTTAGGTTAGGTTATGTTAGGTTAGGTTATGTTAGGTTAGGTTATGTTAGGTTAGGTTATGTTAGGTTAGGTTATGTTAGGTTAGGTTGCGAGGTGTCTGGTAGTGCGATCGCCAATCTGCCTGCCAAGCGTGGCGATTACGGCACGCGAGAGGCCTATGTCCAGCAGTGGACTACTGCAAGCTGTTATGTGTGTACGTTATATAAGTGTAATGTATAAGTCGAAAGTAACATAAGCTTTTGTCGGTGCAGCATCTAAGTAAGTAAGCTTAGTTGTGTAACAGCCTTCGACTAAATGCTGCCCCTGCGGCTCTTCTCGCGGTTTTGTAGTTAACGCGAAACCCTAATTATTGTTTCTAAAATAATGCTAGCCTTAGTTACATTTGGATAGTATTATTATATAAGAAATCTTATTACAAATACTGTTGTCAAGGGTCAGACAAATCAAAATCAAACTTAGACTTCAATAAATGTTTATTGATCCATACTAACAACATTAATTAAAATATGAAAACAAATGTAGTTTTTAATTGTATGTTGCGTCTAACATCAAACATGGTTGCAGCATCGAATAACCCCGGCTAGTTTGTCAATACAACATCCCTTTTAAGCCAATGTTAAAATAATATTTTTACATTAGAAATATTATTAAAAGTACCATTTTTATAAATAGGCCGAATATTAATTTAAATTAAATGTTTCACTATTAATTTATACAATTATCTATTAAAACTTAGTAAACTATAATTGACCGTTTAACTTGAACACTGAACATCTTTCAAAACAACGTCCCTTTTAAAACCAATGTTAAGATAGTATTATTATATAAGAAATCTTATTACAAATACTGTTTTTATAAATAGGCCGAATATTAATTTAAATTAAATGTTTCACTATTAATTTATACAATTATCTATTAAAACTTAGTAAACTATAATTGACCGTTTAACTTGAACACTGAACATCTTTCAAAACAACGTCCCTTTTAAAACCAATGTTAAGATAGTATTATTATATAAGAAATCTTATTACAAATACTGTTTTTATAAATAGGCCGAATATTAATTTAAATTAAATGTTTCACTATTAATTTATACAATTATCTATTAAAACTTAGTAAACTATAATTGACCGTTTAACTTGAACACTGAACATCTTTCAAAACAACGTCCCTTTTAAAACCAATGTTAAGATAGTATTATTATATAAGAAATCTTATTACAAATACTGTTTTTATAAATAGGCCGAATATTAATTTAAATTAAATGTTTCACTATTAATTTATACAATTATCTATTAAAACTTAGTAAACTATAATTGACCGTTTAACTTGAACACTGAACATCTTTCAAAACAACGTCCCTTTTAAAACCAATGTTAAGATAGTATTATTATATAAGAAATCTTATTACAAATACTGTTTTTATAAATAGGCCGAATATTAATTTAAATTAAATGTTTCACTATTAATTTATACAATTATCTATTAAAACTTAGTAAACTATAATTGACCGTTTAACTTGAACACTGAACATCTTTCAAAACAACGTCCCTTTTAAAACCAATGTTAAGATAGTATTATTATATAAGAAATCTTATTACAAATACTGTTTTTATAAATAGGCCGAATATTAATTTAAATTAAATGTTTCACTATTAATTTATACAATTATCTATTAAAACTTAGTAAACTATAATTGACCGTTTAACTTGAACACTGAACATCTTTCAAAACAACGTCCCTTTTAAAACCAATGTTAAGATAGTATTATTATATAAGAAATCTTATTACAAATACTGTTTTTATAAATAGGCCGAATATTAATTTAAATTAAATGTTTCACTATTAATTTATACAATTATCTATTAAAACTTAGTAAACTATAATTGACCGTTTAACT
Source organism: Sericinus montela (assembly GCA_029286605.1). Taxonomy (NCBI): domain Eukaryota; kingdom Metazoa; phylum Arthropoda; class Insecta; order Lepidoptera; family Papilionidae; genus Sericinus; species Sericinus montela. The sequence goes on along the minus strand of JAGSMR010000086.1, from coordinate 64,727 downwards.
TGAACACTGAACATCTTTCAAAACAACGTCCCTTTTAAAACCAATGTTAAGATAGTATTATTATATAAGAAATCTTATTACAAATACTGTTTTTATAAATAGGCCGAATATTAATTTAAATTAAATGTTTCACTATTAATTTATACAATTATCTATTAAAACTTAGTAAACTATAATTGACCGTTTAACTTGAACACTGAACATCTTTCAAAACAACGTCCCTTTTAAAACCAATGTTAAGATAGTATTATTATATAAGAAATCTTATTACAAATACTGTTTTTATAAATAGGCCGAATATTAATTTAAATTAAATGTTTCACTATTAATTTATACAATTATCTATTAAAACTTAGTAAACTATAATTGACCGTTTAACTTGAACACTGAACATCTTTCAAAACAACGTCCCTTTTAAAACCAATGTTAAGATAGTATTATTATATAAGAAATCTTATTACAAATACTGTTTTTATAAATAGGCCGAATATTAATTTAAATTAAATGTTTCACTATTAATTTATACAATTATCTATTAAAACTTAGTAAACTATAATTGACCGTTTAACTTGAACACTGAACATCTTTCAAAACAACGTCCCTTTTAAAACCAATGTTAAGATAGTATTATTATATAAGAAATCTTATTACAAATACTGTTTTTATAAATAGGCCGAATATTAATTTAAATTAAATGTTTCACTATTAATTTATACAATTATCTATTAAAACTTAGTAAACTATAATTGACCGTTTAACTTGAACACTGAACATCTTTCAAAACAACGTCCCTTTTAAAACCAATGTTAAGATAGTATTATTATATAAGAAATCTTATTACAAATACTGTTTTTATAAATAGGCCGAATATTAATTTAAATTAAATGTTTCACTATTAATTTATACAATTATCTATTAAAACTTAGTAAACTATAATTGACCGTTTAACTTGAACACTGAACATCTTTCAAAACAACGTCCCTTTTAAAACCAATGTTAAGATAGTATTATTATATAAGAAATCTTATTACAAATACTGTTTTTATAAATAGGCCGAATATTAATTTAAATTAAATGTTTCACTATTAATTTATACAATTATCTATTAAAACTTAGTAAACTATAATTGACCGTTTAACTTGAACACTGAACATCTTTCAAAACAACGTCCCTTTTAAAACCAATGTTAAGATAGTATTATTATATAAGAAATCTTATTACAAATACTGTTTTTATAAATAGGCCGAATATTAATTTAAATTAAATGTTTCACTATTAATTTATACAATTATCTATTAAAACTTAGTAAACTATAATTGACCGTTTAACTTGAACACTGAACATCTTTCAAAACAACGTCCCTTTTAAAACCAATGTTAAGATAGTATTATTATATAAGAAATCTTATTACAAATACTGTTTTTATAAATAGGCCGAATATTAATTTAAATTAAATGTTTCACTATTAATTTATACAATTATCTATTAAAACTTAGTAAACTATAATTGACCGTTTAACTTGAACACTGAACATCTTTCAAAACAACGTCCCTTTTAAAACCAATGTTAAGATAGTATTATTATATAAGAAATCTTATTACAAATACTGTTTTTATAAATAGGCCGAATATTAATTTAAATTAAATGTTTCACTATTAATTTATACAATTATCTATTAAAACTTAGTAAACTATAATTGACCGTTTAACTTGAACACTGAACATCTTTCAAAACAACGTCCCTTTTAAAACCAATGTTAAGATAGTATTATTATATAAGAAATCTTATTACAAATACTGTTTTTATAAATAGGCCGAATATTAATTTAAATTAAATGTTTCACTATTAATTTATACAATTATCTATTAAAACTTAGTAAACTATAATTGACCGTTTAACTTGAACACTGAACATCTTTCAAAACAACGTCCCTTTTAAAACCAATGTTAAGATAGTATTATTATATAAGAAATCTTATTACAAATACTGTTTTTATAAATAGGCCGAATATTAATTTAAATTAAATGTTTCACTATTAATTTATACAATTATCTATTAAAACTTAGTAAACTATAATTGACCGTTTAACTTGAACACTGAACATCTTTCAAAACAACGTCCCTTTTAAAACCAATGTTAAGATAGTATTATTATATAAGAAATCTTATTACAAATACTGTTTTTATAAATAGGCCGAATATTAATTTAAATTAAATGTTTCACTATTAATTTATACAATTATCTATTAAAACTTAGTAAACTATAATTGACCGTTTAACTTGAACACTGAACATCTTTCAAAACAACGTCCCTTTTAAAACCAATGTTAAGATAGTATTATTATATAAGAAATCTTATTACAAATACTGTTTTTATAAATAGGCCGAATATTAATTTAAATTAAATGTTTCACTATTAATTTATACAATTATCTATTAAAACTTAGTAAACTATAATTGACCGTTTAACTTGAACACTGAACATCTTTCAAAACAACGTCCCTTTTAAAACCAATGTTAAGATAGTATTATTATATAAGAAATCTTATTACAAATACTGTTTTTATAAATAGGCCGAATATTAATTTAAATTAAATGTTTCACTATTAATTTATACAATTATCTATTAAAACTTAGTAAACTATAATTGACCGTTTAACTTGAACACTGAACATCTTTCAAAACAACGTCCCTTTTAAAACCAATGTTAAGATAGTATTATTATATAAGAAATCTTATTACAAATACTGTTTTTATAAATAGGCCGAATATTAATTTAAATTAAATGTTTCACTATTAATTTATACAATTATCTATTAAAACTTAGTAAACTATAATTGACCGTTTAACTTGAACACTGAACATCTTTCAAAACAACGTCCCTTTTAAAACCAATGTTAAGATAGTATTATTATATAAGAAATCTTATTACAAATACTGTTTTTATAAATAGGCCGAATATTAATTTAAATTAAATGTTTCACTATTAATTTATACAATTATCTATTAAAACTTAGTAAACTATAATTGACCGTTTAACTTGAACACTGAACATCTTTCAAAACAACGTCCCTTTTAAAACCAATGTTAAGATAGTATTATTATATAAGAAATCTTATTACAAATACTGTTTTTATAAATAGCCTCAGTATATTAAAATTAAATATTAAAAACAATGGATTTATAATTATCCATTAAAACTATGTAAACATTAATTAACCCAACAATACATACGTAGAAACATACATTGATAGGTTGAAAATCACATACATTGCACCGATGTCTCATGCGTAAGTAGCAAACTCACTTGTGTTATGGAATAAGAAACAACGAATGGGCCACAAATACCCAGTCCCGAGACATGTAGAAAAAGTAGATTTACTCTTTAACATTTTCCCTTTAGTCTATATGCCCCAAGGAATAATATCATCATAGATGCCCCAAGGAATAATACCCGTCCTAAGTACAAATGTTAGGTTAGGTTATGTTAGGTTAGGTTGCGAGGTGTCTGGTAGTGCGATCGCCAATCTGCCTGCCAAGCGTGGCGATTACGGCACGCGAGAGGCCTATGTCCAGCAGTGGACTACTGCAAGCTGTTATGTGTGTACGTTATATAAGTGTAATGTATAAGTCGAAAGTAACATAAGCTTTTGTCGGTGCAGCATCTAAGTAAGTAAGCTTAGTTGTGTAACAGCCTTCGACTAAATGCTGCCCCCGCGGCTCTTCTCGCGGTTTTGTAGTTAACGCGAAACCCTAATTATTGTTTCTAAAATAATGCTAGCCTTAGTTACACCTTACAACATCAGCTACCGCCAGTGAAAGTTCCGTCAAAATCGGTCCAGACGTTTCAGGTGTCTGTCCGTTTGTTCCGGCTAATCTCTGAGACGGCTAGACCGATTTCAACGGGACTTACACTGGCAGAAAGCTGATATTTTTGTGGCGTAACGTGGGATCGTAGGCTACTTTTTATTTTAAAAACATATTCACATATATTCCTCCAATACAGAGGTAGACAGAAGTCTAGACGATTAAATCCTTCCGACCCACCTTTCACCGAAGATTTTGGGACAACGTGACAGGTAGCGACGAGCTTATCGTTGTTTTGCGTAGATTGTTAAAGAAATAAAACAGTTAAAACATGTCAGTTTCCATTTATTATAAAAATATAACACAATACAACAAATTATTAGTAAATTTCTTAGTTCGGAAAGGACATAGTTTTAATTAGAGTTTCAGCTCAATTTCAATATCGCATCGCATCGTTCGTGACTAGATCCAGGGCTCCCAATTGGACCTGGTGACGCCGAGGACGTGGGGTCCGTGCAGTGGCGCAGCAGCTCGGATACCTGGCGAGGAACGTGCAATTATCTTAACGTTTTAAATGTTTATATATCATTTAGAATATTAATTATGTCATGGTTAGGAACTAGATATCAGTTACGTAACAAAGTGCTCTGATATATCCTGTTATTCACATCCATTCACATCTTTACGAGTATATTATCTTAACCGGTGTTAGGAGCTAGCCCAAACAAAATGAGCTAATCCTGCAAGTGATACTGATATCACAGAACGGGCTCTACCGATTTCAGTGATACTATTCATTGTGTTATAGTGCTACGAACGCGGTTAGTTTGAGTATATACATAAAAACAGCCTATGAAAGTCCATTTCAGGATTGATTCTACAGGCTTCTCGCGATCATTCAGGCGGATTGGCGATCGCTTTGTCACCAGTTTGCTCATTTTAATCTGGTATTTTTCGAGATAGGTAGGGTAGGTAGGGCTCTCCCTCTGTCGCCTCTCGAGACACTCACGGACAGAGAGGATTCGTATGCACATGTAAATCATCAACCCCTAGCTTCGAAGGCGGGGTCGCTAGCAACTAAGCTACGGGGTCAGTTTGTGACCTGCTCCTCCACGCTGCAGCTGCGCCGTCCCGGGAGTGGGCGCTGCCCCTCCCGCCGCGCACCAGCCCCGGAACTGCGACAGCCGTCCAAGTGCACCGACGTACATAGAGTATTTAGAGGTGCCTTCACAAGCCAATCCAAGAAAGTCACGATAGCCAATCTTTAATCTTGAAACTACTTGAAGTTGTTATAAGTTTAAATCCTAGAAACTTCTAACTCTGCCCTCACTGTACATATTATAAGTAGCTACTTATCTCTGTTTTAATAATGTTAATGTTGAAAGATACACGAAAACGCATAATAAGTATGAGATTGCGATATCTATATGTACACTGGTGTGCATGTGATAATGTTAGTAAAATGAGTGTAATTTGCGTATATGACAGGTCATATTCAATAATAAAATACTAAAAAGTATAAAACATCAAAATCTCAATATATTTAAACAGAAACATACATCTAAAGATGGTAGACCAATCGATAAATGTTGTCATTCAATAAATGACCTTTCATCTAACAAAGTGTAATTGCAATATCTCATGTGACATGTACTTCTTATCATGATCATCGTCATCATAACAGTCTAACAGAAGTCTACTGCTGAACATACGCCTCTCCTAAGGATCGCCACATAGAAAGGTCCTGTGTCATTTGCACCCATCGACTTCCCGCAATGTTCTGCAGGTCGTCGCAGCATCTTGCGGGAGACATTCTAATACAGACAGTTGTATAATCATTGACTAAGAAAGATATATTAATTAATAATAATACAAAATTAAATAAGTAAAGAATTCATTAATTAATTTAAAGAATTCATTAATTAATTTAAAGAATTCATTAGTTAATTTATAATATACTTAATATAATATACTTTATAGAAATATGTATATATATCAACAAAAATCAAATTGCTATATACTCTTTCAAGGTGTGTAAATATTTTTAAGAACTTCAAATGGGAATTTTATATTCTTTTCTTCAATGTATGTACATATACAAGCAAATAAATAAATAAATAAATAAATACGTTAATATGACACCTAGAACTGAGGTGATCGTGCCCGACTAATGTCTAGGAAAAGAGTTAATATTGTATTTCCAACATTATAAAAATTTCTTTCGCCTGTTTTATCTCCGCTAGAGATAGACTCTGTGTCGATAGACGAATTTAAATTCTTATTCCAATGAATAAATACACACATACTGTTGTCAAGGGTCAGACAAATCAAAATCAAACTTAGACTTCAATAAATGTTTATTGATCCATACTAACAACATTAATTAAAATATGAAAACAAATGTAGTTTTTTAATTGTATGTTGCGTCTAACATCAAACATGGTTGCAGCATCGAATACCCCCGGCTAGTTTGTCAATACAACATCCCTTTTAAGCCAATGTTAAAATAATATTTTTACATTAGAAATATTATTAAAAGTACCATTTTTATAAATAGGCCGAATATTAATTTAAATTAAATGTTTCACTATTAATTTATACAATTATCTATTAAAACTTAGTAAACTATAATTGACCGTTTAACTTGAACACTGAACATCTTTCAAAACAACGTCCCTTTTAAAACCAATGTTAAGATAGTATTATTATATAAGAAATCTTATTACAAATACTGTTTTTATAAATAGCCTCAGTATATTAAAATTAAATATTAAAAACAATGGATTTATAATTATCCATTAAAACTATGTAAACATTAATTAACGCAATAGCTATGAACACTGAAAAATTAGACAAAACAATATCTCTTTTAGGCTTATGTTAAAATACCATTGGACACATGGCCATAAATGGCCTTAGTTACATTTGGATTGAATAATTAAGTATGAATTTGTAATTATATCTCAAGGCTATGTAAACATTAATTAACCCAACAATACATACGTAGAAACATACATTGATAGGTTGAAAATCACATACATTGCACCGATGTCTCATGCGTAAGTAGCAAACTCACTTGTGTTATGGAATAAGAAACAACGAATGGGCCACAAATACCCAGTCCCGAGACATGTAGAAAAAGTAGATTTACTCTTTAACATTTTCCCTTTAGTCTATATGCCCCAAGGAATAATATCATCATAGATGCCCCAAGGAATAATACCCGTCCTAAGTACAAATGTTAGGTTAGGTTATGTTAGGTTAGGTTGCGAGGTGTCTGGTAGTGCGATCGCCAATCTGCCTGCCAAGCGTGGCGATTACGGCACGCGAGAGGCCTATGTCCAGCAGTGGACTACTGCAAGCTGTTATGTGTGTACGTTATATAAGTGTAATGTATAAGTCGAAAGTAACATAAGCTTTTGTCGGTGCAGCATCTAAGTAAGTAAGCTTAGTTGTGTAACAGCCTTCGACTAAATGCTGCCCCTGCGGCTCTTCTCGCGGTTTTGTAGTTAACGCGAAACCCTAATTATTGTTTCTAAAATAATGCTAGCCTTAGTTACACCTTACAACATCAGCTACCGCCAGTGAAAGTTCCGTCAAAATCGGTCCAGACGTTTCAGGTGTCTGTCCGTTTGTTCCGGCTAATCTCTGAGACGGCTAGACCGATTTCAACGGGACTTACACTGGCAGAAAGCTGATTTTTTGTGGCGTAACGTGGGATCGTAGGCTACTTTTTATTTTAGAAACATATTCACATATATTCCTCCAATACAGAGGTAGACAGAAGTCTAGACGATTAAATCCTTCCGACCCACCTTTCACCGAAGATTTTGGGACAACGTGACAGGTAGCGACGAGCTTATCGTTGTTTTTGCGTAGATTGTTAAAGAAATAAAACAGTTAAAACATGTCAGTTTCCATTTATTATAAAAATATAACACAATACAACAAATTATTAGTAAATTTCTTAGTTCGGAAAGGACATAGTTTTAATTAGAGTTTCAGCTCAATTTCAATATCGCATCGCATCGTTCGTGACTAGATCCAGGGCTCCCAATTGGACCTGGTGACGCCGAGGACGTGGGGGTCCGTGCAGTGGCGCAGCAGCTCGGATACCTGGCGAGGAACGTGCAAATATCTTAACGTTTTAAATGTTTATATATCATTTAGAATATTAATTATGTCATGGTTAGGAACTAGATATCAGTTACGTAACAAAGTGCTCTGATATATCCTGTTATTCACATCCATTCACATCTTTACGAGTATATTATCTTAACCGGTGTTAGGAGCTAGCCCAAACAAAATCATCATAGATGCCCCAAGGAATAATATCATCATAGATGCCCCAAGGAATAATATCATCATAGATGCCCCAAGGAATAATATCATCATAGATGCCCCAAGGAATAATATCATCATAGATGCCCCAAGGAATAATATCATCATAGATGCCCCAAGGAATAATATCATCATAGATGCCCCAAGGAATAATATCATCATAGATGCCCCAAGGAATAATATCATCATAGATGCCCCAAGGAATAATATCATCATAGATGCCCCAAGGAATAATATCATCATAGATGCCCCAAGGAATAATATCATCATAGATGCCCCAAGGAATAATATCATCATAGATGCCCCAAGGAATAATATCATCATAGATGCCCCAAGGAATAATATCATCATAGATGCCCCAAGGAATAATATCATCATAGATGCCCCAAGGAATAATATCATCATAGATGCCCCAAGGAATAATATCATCATAGATGCCCCAAGGAATAATATCATCATAGATGCCCCAAGGAATAATATCATCATAGATGCCCCAAGGAATAATATCATCATAGATGCCCCAAGGAATAATATCATCATAGATGCCCCAAGGAATAATATCATCATAGATGCCCCAAGGAATAATATCATCATAGATGCCCCAAGGAATAATATCATCATAGATGCCCCAAGGAATAATATCATCATAGATGCCCCAAGGAATAATATCATCATAGATGCCCCAAGGAATAATATCATCATAGATGCCCCAAGGAATAATATCATCATAGATGCCCCAAGGAATAATATCATCATAGATGCCCCAAGGAATAATATCATCATAGATGCCCCAAGGAATAATATCATCATAGATGCCCCAAGGAATAATATCATCATAGATGCCCCAAGGAATAATATCATCATAGATGCCCCAAGGAATAATATCATCATAGATGCCCCAAGGAATAATATCATCATAGATGCCCCAAGGAATAATATCATCATAGATGCCCCAAGGAATAATATCATCATAGATGCCCCAAGGAATAATATCATCATAGATGCCCCAAGGAATAATATCATCATAGATGCCCCAAGGAATAATATCATCATAGATGCCCCAAGGAATAATATCATCATAGATGCCCCAAGGAATAATATCATCATAGATGCCCCAAGGAATAATATCATCATAGATGCCCCAAGGAATAATATCATCATAGATGCCCCAAGGAATAATATCATCATAGATGCCCCAAGGAATAATATCATCATAGATGCCCCAAGGAATAATATCATCATAGATGCCCCAAGGAATAATATCATCATAGATGCCCCAAGGAATAATATCATCATAGATGCCCCAAGGAATAATATCATCATAGATGCCCCAAGGAATAATATCATCATAGATGCCCCAAGGAATAATATCATCATAGATGCCCCAAGGAATAATATCATCATAGATGCCCCAAGGAATAATATCATCATAGATGCCCCAAGGAATAATATCATCATAGATGCCCCAAGGAATAATATCATCATAGATGCCCCAAGGAATAATATCATCATAGATGCCCCAAGGAATAATATCATCATAGATGCCCCAAGGAATAATATCATCATAGATGCCCCAAGGAATAATATCATCATAGATGCCCCAAGGAATAATATCATCATAGATGCCCCAAGGAATAATATCATCATAGATGCCCCAAGGAATAATATCATCATAGATGCCCCAAGGAATAATATCATCATAGATGCCCCAAGGAATAATATCATCATAGATGCCCCAAGGAATAATATCATCATAGATGCCCCAAGGAATAATATCATCATAGATGCCCCAAGGAATAATATCATCATAGATGCCCCAAGGAATAATATCATCATAGATGCCCCAAGGAATAATATCATCATAGATGCCCCAAGGAATAATATCATCATAGATGCCCCAAGGAATAATATCATCATAGATGCCCCAAGGAATAATATCATCATAGATGCCCCAAGGAATAATATCATCATAGATGCCCCAAGGAATAATATCATCATAGATGCCCCAAGGAATAATATCATCATAGATGCCCCAAGGAATAATATCATCATAGATGCCCCAAGGAATAATATCATCATAGATGCCCCAAGGAATAATATCATCATAGATGCCCCAAGGAATAATATCATCATAGATGCCCCAAGGAATAATATCATCATAGATGCCCCAAGGAATAATATCATCATAGATGCCCCAAGGAATAATATCATCATAGATGCCCCAAGGAATAATATCATCATAGATGCCCCAAGGAATAATATCATCATAGATGCCCCAAGGAATAATATCATCATAGATGCCCCAAGGAATAATATCATCATAGATGCCCCAAGGAATAATATCATCATAGATGCCCCAAGGAATAATATCATCATAGATGCCCCAAGGAATAATATCATCATAGATGCCCCAAGGAATAATATCATCATAGATGCCCCAAGGAATAATATCATCATAGATGCCCCAAGGAATAATATCATCATAGATGCCCCAAGGAATAATATCATCATAGATGCCCCAAGGAATAATATCATCATAGATGCCCCAAGGAATAATATCATCATAGATGCCCCAAGGAATAATATCATCATAGATGCCCCAAGGAATAATATCATCATAGATGCCCCAAGGAATAATATCATCATAGATGCCCCAAGGAATAATATCATCATAGATGCCCCAAGGAATAATATCATCATAGATGCCCCAAGGAATAATATCATCATAGATGCCCCAAGGAATAATATCATCATAGATGCCCCAAGGAATAATATCATCATAGATGCCCCAAGGAATAATATCATCATAGATGCCCCAAGGAATAATATCATCATAGATGCCCCAAGGAATAATATCATCATAGATGCCCCAAGGAATAATATCATCATAGATGCCCCAAGGAATAATATCATCATAGATGCCCCAAGGAATAATATCATCATAGATGCCCCAAGGAATAATATCATCATAGATGCCCCAAGGAATAATATCATCATAGATGCCCCAAGGAATAATATCATCATAGATGCCCCAAGGAATAATATCATCATAGATGCCCCAAGGAATAATATCATCATAGATGCCCCAAGGAATAATATCATCATAGATGCCCCAAGGAATAATATCATCATAGATGCCCCAAGGAATAATATCATCATAGATGCCCCAAGGAATAATATCATCATAGATGCCCCAAGGAATAATATCATCATAGATGCCCCAAGGAATAATATCATCATAGATGCCCCAAGGAATAATATCATCATAGATGCCCCAAGGAATAATATCATCATAGATGCCCCAAGGAATAATATCATCATAGATGCCCCAAGGAATAATATCATCATAGATGCCCCAAGGAATAATATCATCATAGATGCCCCAAGGAATAATATCATCATAGATGCCCCAAGGAATAATATCATCATAGATGCCCCAAGGAATAATATCATCATAGATGCCCCAAGGAATAATATCATCATAGATGCCCCAAGGAATAATATCATCATAGATGCCCCAAGGAATAATATCATCATAGATGCCCCAAGGAATAATATCATCATAGATGCCCCAAGGAATAATATCTTAACCGGTGTTAGGAGCTAGCCCAAACAAAATGAGCTAATCCTGCAAGTGATACTGATATCACAGAACGGGCTCTACCGATTTCAGTGATACTATTCATTGTGTTATAGTGCTACGAACGCGGTTAGTTTGAGTATATACATAAAAACAGCCTATGAAAGTCCATTTCAGGATTGATTCTACAGGCTTCTCGCGATCATTCAGGCGGATTGGCGATCGCTTTGTCACCAGTTTGCTCATTTTAATCTGGTATTTTTCGAGATAGGTAGGGTAGGTAGGGCTCTCCTCTGTCGCCTCTCGAGACACTCACGGACAGAGAGGATTCGTATGCACATGTAAATCATCAACCCCTAGCTTCGAAGGCGGGGTCGCTAGCAACTAAGCTACGGGGTCAGTTTGTGACCTGCTCCTCCACGCTGCAGCTGCGCCGTCCCGGGAGTGGGCGCTGCCCCTCCCGCCGCGCACCAGCCCCGGAACTGCGACAGCCGTCCAAGTGCACCGACGTACATAGAGTATTTAGAGGTGCCTTCACAAGCCAATCCAAGAAAGTCACGATAGCCAATCTTTAATCTTGAAACTACTTGAAGTTGTTATAAGTTTAAATCCTAGAAACTTCTAACTCTGCCCTCACTGTACATATTATAAGTAGCTACTTATCTCTGTTTTAATAATGTTAATGTTGAAAGATACACGAAAACGCATAATAAGTATGAGATTGCGATATCTATATGTACACTGGTGTGCATGTGATAATGTTAGTAAAATGAGTGTAATTTGCGTATATGACAGGTCATATTCAATAATAAAATACTAAAAGTATAAAACATCAAAATCTCAATATATTTAAACAGAAACATACATCTAAAGATGGTAGACCAATCGATAAATGTTGTCATTCAATAAATGACCTTTCATTTAACAAAGTGTAATTGCAATATCTCATGTGACATGTACTTCTTATCATGATCATCGTCATCATAACAGTCTAACAGAAGTCTACTGCTGAACATACGCCTCTCCTAAGGATCGCCACATAGAAAGGTCCTGTGTCATTTGCACCCATCGACTTCCCGCAATGTTCTGCAGGTCGTCGCAGCATCTTGCGGGAGACATTCTAATACAGACAGTTGTATAATCATTGACTAAGAAAGATATATTAATTAATAATAATACAAAATTAAATAAGTAAAGAATTCATTAATTAATTTAAAGAATTCATTAATTAATTTAAAGAATTCATTAGTTAATTTATAATATACTTAATATAATATACTTTATAGAAATATGTATATATATCAACAAAAATCAAATTGCTATATACTCTTTCAAGGTGTGTAAATATTTTTAAGAACTTCAAATGGGAATTTTATATTCTTTTCTCCAATGTATGTACATATACAAGCAAATAAATAAATAAATACGTTAATATGACACCTAGAACTGAGGTGATCGTGCCCGACTAATGTCTAGGAAAAGAGTTAATATTGTATTTCCAACATTATAAAAATTTCTTTCGCCTGTTTTATCTCCGCTAGAGATAGACTCTGTGTCGATAGACGAATTTAAATTCTTATTCCAATGAATAAATACACAAATACTGTTTTTATAAATAGGCCGAATATTAATTTAAATTAAATGTTTCACTATTAATTTATACAATTATCTATTAAAACTTAGTAAACTATAATTGACCGTTTAACTTGAACACTGAACATCTTTCAAAACAACGTCCCTTTTAAAACCAATGTTAAGATAGTATTATTATATAAGAAATCTTATTACAAATACTGTTTTTATAAATAGGCCGAATATTAATTTAAATTAAATGTTTCACTATTAATTTATACAATTATCTATTAAAACTTAGTAAACTATAATTGACCGTTTAACTTGAACACTGAACATCTTTCAAAACAACGTCCCTTTTAAAACCAATGTTAAGATAGTATTATTATATAAGAAATCTTATTACAAATACTGTTTTTATAAATAGGCCGAATATTAATTTAAATTAAATGTTTCACTATTAATTTATACAATTATCTATTAAAACTTAGTAAACTATAATTGACCGTTTAACTTGAACACTGAACATCTTTCAAAACAACGTCCCTTTTAAAACCAATGTTAAGATAGTATTATTATATAAGAAATCTTATTACAAATACTGTTTTTATAAATAGGCCGAATATTAATTTAAATTAAATGTTTCACTATTAATTTATACAATTATCTATTAAAACTTAGTAAACTATAATTGACCGTTTAACTTGAACACTGAACATCTTTCAAAACAACGTCCCTTTTAAAACCAATGTTAAGATAGTATTATTATATAAGAAATCTTATTACAAATACTGTTTTTATAAATAGCCTCAGTATATTAAAATTAAATATTAAAAACAATGGATTTATAATTATCCATTAAAACTATGTAAACATTAATTAACGCAATAGCTATGAACACTGAAAAATTAGACAAAACAATATCTCTTTTAGGCTTATGTTAAAATACCATTGGACACATGGCCATAAATGGCCTTAGTTACATTTGGATTGAATAATTAAGTATGAATTTGTAATTATATCTCAAGGCTCTCTTAACATTAATTAACCCAACAATACATACGTAGAAACATACATTGATAGGTTGAAAATCACATACATTGCACCGATGTCTCATGCGTAAGTAGCAAACTCACTTGTGTTATGGAATAAGAAACAACGAATGGGCCACAAATACCCAGTCCCGAGACATGTAGAAAAGTAGATTTACTCTTTAAGATTTTCCCTTTAGTCTATATGCCCCAAGGAATAATATCATCATAGATGCCCCAAGGAATAATACCCGTCCTAAGTACAAATGTTAGGTTAGGTTATGTTAGGTTAGGTTGCGAGGTGTCTGGTAGTGCGATCGCCAATCTGCCTGCCAAGCGTGGCGATTACGGCACGCGAGAGGCCTATGTCCAGCAGTGGACTACTGCAAGCTGTTATGTGTGTACGTTATATAAGTGTAATGTATAAGTCGAAAGTAACATAAGCTTTTGTCGGTGCAGCATCTAAGTAAGTAAGCTTAGTTGTGTAACAGCCTTCGACTAAATGCTGCCCCTGCGGCTCTTCTCGCGGTTTTGTAGTTAACGCGAAACCCTAATTATTGTTTCTAAAATAATGCTAGCCTTAGTTACACCTTACAACATCAGCTACCGCCAGTGAAAGTCCCGTCAAAATCGGTCCAGACGTTTCAGGTGTCTGTCCGTTTGTTCCGGCTAATCTCTGAGACGGCTAGACCGATTTCAACGGGACTTACACTGGCAGAAAGCTGATTTTTTGTGGCGTAACGTGGGATCGTAGGCTACTTTTTATTTTAGAAACATATTCACATATATTCCTCCAATACAGAGGTAGACAGAAGTCTAGACGATTAAATCCTTCCGACCCACCTTTCACCGAAGATTTTGGGACAACGTGACAGGTAGCGACGAGCTTATCGTTGTTTTGCGTAGATTGTTAAAGAAATAAAACAGTTAAAACATGTCAGTTTCCATTTATTATAAAAATATAACACAATACAACAAATTATTAGTAAATTTCTTAGTTCGGAAAGGACATAGTTTTAATTAGAGTTTCAGCTCAATTTCAATATCGCATCGCATCGTTCGTGACTAGATCCAGGGCTCCCAATTGGACCTGGTGACGCCGAGGACGTGGGGGTCCGTGCAGTGGCGCAGCAGCTCGGATACCTGGCGAGGAACGTGCAAATATCTTAACGTTTTAAATGTTTATATATCATTTAGAATATTAATTATGTCATGGTTAGGAACTAGATATCAGTTACGTAACAAAGTGCTCTGATATATCCTGTTATTCACATCCATTCACATCTTTACGAGTATATTATCTTAACCGGTGTTAGGAGCTAGCCCAAACAAAATGAGCTAATCCTGCAAGTGATACTGATATCACAGAACGGGCTCTACCGATTTCAGTGATACTATTCATTGTGTTATAGTGCTACGAACGCGGTTAGTTTGAGTATATACATAAAAACAGCCTATGAAAGTCCATTTCAGGATTGATTCTACAGGCTTCTCGCGATCATTCAGGCGGATTGGCGATCGCTTTGTCACCAGTTTGCTCATTTTAATCTGGTATTTTTCGAGATAGGTAGGGTAGGTAGGGCTCTCCCTCTGTCGCCTCTCGAGACACTCACGGACAGAGAGGATTCGTATGCACATGTAAATCATCAACCCCTAGCTTCGAAGGCGGGGTCGCTAGCAACTAAGCTACGGGGTCAGTTTGTGACCTGCTCCTCCACGCTGCAGCTGCGCCGTCCCGGGAGTGGGCGCTGCCCCTCCCGCCGCGCACCAGCCCCGGAACTGCGACAGCCGTCCAAGTGCACCGACGTACATAGAGTATTTAGAGGTGCCTTCACAAGCCAATCCAAGAAAGTCACGATAGCCAATCTTTAATCTTGAAACTACTTGAAGTTGTTATAAGTTTAAATCCTAGAAACTTCTAACTCTGCCCTCACTGTACATATTATAAGTAGCTACTTATCTCTGTTTTAATAATGTTAATGTTGAAAGATACACGAAAACGCATAATAAGTATGAGATTGCGATATCTATATGTACACTGGTGTGCATGTGATAATGTTAGTAAAAATGAGTGTAATTTGCGTATATGACAGGTCATATTCAATAATAAAATACTAAAAAGTATAAAACATCAAAATCTCAATATATTTAAACAGAAACATACATCTAAAGATGGTAGACCAATCGATAAATGTTGTCATTCAATAAATGACCTTTCATCTAACAAAGTGTAATTGCAATATCTCATGTGACATGTACTTCTTATCATGATCATCGTCATCATAACAGTCTAACAGAAGTCTACTGCTGAACATACGCCTCTCCTAAGGATCGCCACATAGAAAGGTCCTGTGTCATTTGCACCCATCGACTTCCCGCAATGTTCTGCAGGTCGTCGCAGCATCTTGCGGGAGACATTCTAATACAGACAGTTGTATAATCATTGACTAAGAAAGATATATTAATTAATAATAATACAAAATTAAATAAGTAAAGAATTCATTAATTAATTTAAAGAATTCATTAGTTAATTTATAATATACTTAATATAATATACTTTATAGAAATATGTATATATATCAACAAAAATCAAATTGCTATATACTCTTTCAAGGTGTGTAAATATTTTTAAGAACTTCAAATGGGAATTTTATATTCTTTTCTCCAATGTATGTACATATACAAGCAAATAAATAAATAAATACGTTAATATGACACCTAGAACTGAGGTGATCGTGCCCGACTAATGTCTAGGAAAAGAGTTAATATTGTATTTCCAACATTATAAAAATTTCTTTCGCCTGTTTTATCTCCGCTAGAGATAGACTCTGTGTCGATAGACGAATTTAAATTCTTATTCCAATGAATAAATACACAAATACTGTTTTTATAAATAGGCCGAATATTAATTTAAATTAAATGTTTCACTATTAATTTATACAATTATCTATTAAAACTTAGTAAACTATAATTGACCGTTTAACTTGAACACTGAACATCTTTCAAAACAACGTCCCTTTTAAAACCAATGTTAAGATAGTATTATTATATAAGAAATCTTATTACAAATACTGTTTTTATAAATAGGCCGAATATTAATTTAAATTAAATGTTTCACTATTAATTTATACAATTATCTATTAAAACTTAGTAAACTATAATTGACCGTTTAACTTGAACACTGAACATCTTTCAAAACAACGTCCCTTTTAAAACCAATGTTAAGATAGTATTATTATATAAGAAATCTTATTACAAATACTGTTTTTATAAATAGGCCGAATATTAATTTAAATTAAATGTTTCACTATTAATTTATACAATTATCTATTAAAACTTAGTAAACTATAATTGACCGTTTAACTTGAACACTGAACATCTTTCAAAACAACGTCCCTTTTAAAACCAATGTTAAGATAGTATTATTATATAAGAAATCTTATTACAAATACTGTTTTTATAAATAGGCCGAATATTAATTTAAATTAAATGTTTCACTATTAATTTATACAATTATCTATTAAAACTTAGTAAACTATAATTGACCGTTTAACTTGAACACTGAACATCTTTCAAAACAACGTCCCTTTTAAAACCAATGTTAAGATAGTATTATTATATAAGAAATCTTATTACAAATACTGTTTTTATAAATAGGCCGAATATTAATTTAAATTAAATGTTTCACTATTAATTTATACAATTATCTATTAAAACTTAGTAAACTATAATTGACCGTTTAACTTGAACACTGAACATCTTTCAAAACAACGTCCCTTTTAAAACCAATGTTAAGATAGTATTATTATATAAGAAATCTTATTACAAATACTGTTTTTATAAATAGGCCGAATATTAATTTAAATTAAATGTTTCACTATTAATTTATACAATTATCTATTAAAACTTAGTAAACTATAATTGACCGTTTAACTTGAACACTGAACATCTTTCAAAACAACGTCCCTTTTAAAA
The DNA here is from genome assembly GCA_029286605.1 of Sericinus montela. Classification (NCBI taxonomy): domain Eukaryota; kingdom Metazoa; phylum Arthropoda; class Insecta; order Lepidoptera; family Papilionidae; genus Sericinus; species Sericinus montela. The sequence continues at coordinate 46,422 of JAGSMR010000086.1, read as the reverse complement.
CCAATGTTAAGATAGTATTATTATATAAGAAATCTTATTACAAATACTGTTTTTATAAATAGGCCGAATATTAATTTAAATTAAATGTTTCACTATTAATTTATACAATTATCTATTAAAACTTAGTAAACTATAATTGACCGTTTAACTTGAACACTGAACATCTTTCAAAACAACGTCCCTTTTAAAACCAATGTTAAGATAGTATTATTATATAAGAAATCTTATTACAAATACTGTTTTTATAAATAGGCCGAATATTAATTTAAATTAAATGTTTCACTATTAATTTATACAATTATCTATTAAAACTTAGTAAACTATAATTGACCGTTTAACTTGAACACTGAACATCTTTCAAAACAACGTCCCTTTTAAAACCAATGTTAAGATAGTATTATTATATAAGAAATCTTATTACAAATACTGTTGTCAAGGGTCAGACAAATCAAAATCAAACTTAGACTTCAATAAATGTTTATTGATCCATACTAACAACATTAATTAAAATATGAAAACAAATGTAGTTTTTAATTGTATGTTGCGTCTAACATCAAACATGGTTGCAGCATCGAATAACCCCGGCTAGTTTGTCAATACAACATCCCTTTTAAGCCAATGTTAAAATAATATTTTTACATTAGAAATATTATTAAAAGTACCATTTTTATAAATAGGCCGAATATTAATTTAAATTAAATGTTTCACTATTAATTTATACAATTATCTATTAAAACTTAGTAAACTATAATTGACCGTTTAACTTGAACACTGAACATCTTTCAAAACAACGTCCCTTTTAAAACCAATGTTAAGATAGTATTATTATATAAGAAATCTTATTACAAATACTGTTTTTATAAATAGCCTCAGTATATTAAAATTAAATATTAAAAACAATGGATTTATAATTATCCATTAAAACTATGTAAACATTAATTAACGCAATAGCTATGAACACTGAAAAATTAGACAAAACAATATCTCTTTTTAGGCTTATGTTAAAATACCATTGGACACATGGCCATAAATGGCCTTAGTTACATTTGGATTGAATAATTAAGTATGAATTTGTAATTATATCTCAAGGCTCTCTTAACATTAATTAACCCAACAATACATACGTAGAAACATACATTGATAGGTTGAAAATCACATACATTGCACCGATGTCTCATGCGTAAGTAGCAAACTCACTTGTGTTATGGAATAAGAAACAACGAATGGGCCACAAATACCCAGTCCCGAGACATGTAGAAAAGTAGATTTACTCTTTAAGATTTTCCCTTTAGTCTATATGCCCCAAGGAATAATATCATCATAGATGCCCCAAGGAATAATACCCGTCCTAAGTACAAATGTTAGGTTAGGTTATGTTAGGTTAGGTTGCGAGGTGTCTGGTAGTGCGATCGCCAATCTGCCTGCCAAGCGTGGCGATTACGGCACGCGAGAGGCCTATGTCCAGCAGTGGACTACTGCAAGCTGTTATGTGTGTACGTTATATAAGTGTAATGTATAAGTCGAAAGTAACATAAGCTTTTGTCGGTGCAGCATCTAAGTAAGTAAGCTTAGTTGTGTAACAGCCTTCGACTAAATGCTGCCCCTGCGGCTCTTCTCGCGGTTTTGTAGTTAACGCGAAACCCTAATTATTGTTTCTAAAATAATGCTAGCCTTAGTTACACCTTACAACATCAGCTACCGCCAGTGAAAGTCCCGTCAAAATCGGTCCAGACGTTTCAGGTGTCTGTCCGTTTGTTCCGGCTAATCTCTGAGACGGCTAGACCGATTTCAACGGGACTTACACTGGCAGAAAGCTGATTTTTGTGGCGTAACGTGGGATCGTAGGCTACTTTTTATTTTAGAAACATATTCACATATATTCCTCCAATACAGAGGTAGACAGAAGTCTAGACGATTAAATCCTTCCGACCCACCTTTCACCGAAGATTTTGGGACAACGTGACAGGTAGCGACGAGCTTATCGTTGTTTTGCGTAGATTGTTAAAGAAATAAAACAGTTAAAACATGTCAGTTTCCATTTATTATAAAAATATAACACAATACAACAAATTATTAGTAAATTTCTTAGTTCGGAAAGGACATAGTTTTAATTAGAGTTTCAGCTCAATTTCAATATCGCATCGCATCGTTCGTGACTAGATCCAGGGCTCCCAATTGGACCTGGTGACGCCGAGGACGTGGGGGTCCGTGCAGTGGCGCAGCAGCTCGGATACCTGGCGAGGAACGTGCAAATATCTTAACGTTTTAAATGTTTATATATCATTTAGAATATTAATTATGTCATGGTTAGGAACTAGATATCAGTTACGTAACAAAGTGCTCTGATATATCCTGTTATTCACATCCATTCACATCTTTACGAGTATATTATCTTAACCGGTGTTAGGAGCTAGCCCAAACAAAATGAGCTAATCCTGCAAGTGATACTGATATCACAGAACGGGCTCTACCGATTTCAGTGATACTATTCATTGTGTTATAGTGCTACGAACGCGGTTAGTTTGAGTATATACATAAAAAACAGCCTATGAAAGTCCATTTCAGGATTGATTCTACAGGCTTCTCGCGATCATTCAGGCGGATTGGCGATCGCTTTGTCACCAGTTTGCTCATTTTAATCTGGTATTTTTCGAGATAGGTAGGGTAGGTAGGGCTCTCCCTCTGTCGCCTCTCGAGACACTCACGGACAGAGAGGATTCGTATGCACATGTAAATCATCAACCCCTAGCTTCGAAGGCGGGGTCGCTAGCAACTAAGCTACGGGGTCAGTTTGTGACCTGCTCCTCCACGCTGCAGCTGCGCCCGTCCTGGGAGTGGGCGCTGCCCCCTCCCGCCGCGCACCAGCCCCCGGAACTGCGACAGCCGTCCAAGTGCACCGACGTACATAGAGTATTTAGAGGTGCCTTCACAAGCCAATCCAAGAAAGTCACGATAGCCAATCTTTAATCTTGAAACTACTTGAAGTTGTTATAAGTTTAAATCCTAGAAACTTCTAACTCTGCCCTCACTGTACATATTATAAGTAGCTACTTATCTCTGTTTTAATAATGTTAATGTTGAAAGATACACGAAAACGCATAATAAGTATGAGATTGCGATATCTATATGTATGTGATATCTATATGTGATAATGTTAGTAAAAATGAGTGTAATTTGCGTATATGACAGGTCATATTCAATAATAAAATACTAAAAAGTATAAAACATCAAAATCTCAATATATTTAAACAGAAACATACATCTAAAGATGGTAGACCAATCGATAAATGTTGTCATTCAATAAATGACCTTTCATCTAACAAAGTGTAATTGCAATATCTCATGTGACATGTACTTCTTATCATGATCATCGTCATCATAACAGTCTAACAGAAGTCTAGACGATTAAATCCTTCCGACCCACCTTTCACCGAAGATTTTGGGACAACGTGACAGGTAGCGACGAGCTTATCGTTGTTTTGCGTAGATTGTTAAAGAAATAAAACAGTTAAAACATGTCAGTTTCCATTTATTATAAAAATATAACACAATACAACAAATTATTAGTAAATTTCTTAGTTCGGAAAGGACATAGTTTTAATTAGAGTTTCAGCTCAATTTCAATATCGCATCGCATCGTTCGTGACTAGATCCAGGGCTCCCAATTGGACCTGGTGACGCCGAGGACGTGGGGGTCCGTGCAGTGGCGCAGCAGCTCGGATACCTGGCGAGGAACGTGCAAATATCTTAACGTTTTAAATGTTTATATATCATTTAGAATATTAATTATGTCATGGTTAGGAACTAGATATCAGTTACGTAACAAAGTGCTCTGATATATCCTGTTATTCACATCCATTCACATCTTTACGAGTATATTATCTTAACCGGTGTTAGGAGCTAGCCCAAACAAAATGAGCTAATCCTGCAAGTGATACTGATATCACAGAACGGGCTCTACCGATTTCAGTGATACTATTCATTGTGTTATAGTGCTACGAACGCGGTTAGTTTGAGTATATACATAAAAAACAGCCTATGAAAGTCCATTTCAGGATTGATTCTACAGGCTTCTCGCGATCATTCAGGCGGATTGGCGATCGCTTTGTCACCAGTTTGCTCATTTTAATCTGGTATTTTTCGAGATAGGTAGGGTAGGTAGGGCTCTCCCTCTGTCGCCTCTCGAGACACTCACGGACAGAGAGGATTCGTATGCACATGTAAATCATCAACCCCTAGCTTCGAAGGCGGGGTCGCTAGCAACTAAGCTACGGGGTCAGTTTGTGACCTGCTCCTCCACGCTGCAGCTGCGCCCGTCCTGGGAGTGGGCGCTGCCCCCTCCCGCCGCGCACCAGCCCCCGGAACTGCGACAGCCGTCCAAGTGCACCGACGTACATAGAGTATTTAGAGGTGCCTTCACAAGCCAATCCAAGAAAGTCACGATAGCCAATCTTTAATCTTGAAACTACTTGAAGTTGTTATAAGTTTAAATCCTAGAAACTTCTAACTCTGCCCTCACTGTACATATTATAAGTAGCTACTTATCTCTGTTTTAATAATGTTAATGTTGAAAGATACACGAAAACGCATAATAAGTATGAGATTGCGATATCTATATGTATGTGATATCTATATGTGATAATGTTAGTAAAAATGAGTGTAATTTGCGTATATGACAGGTCATATTCAATAATAAAATACTAAAAAGTATAAAACATCAAAATCTCAATATATTTAAACAGAAACATACATCTAAAGATGGTAGACCAATCGATAAATGTTGTCATTCAATAAATGACCTTTCATTTAACAAAGTGTAATTGCAATATCTCATGTGACATGTACTTCTTATCATGATCATCGTCATCATAACAGTCTAACAGAAGTCTACTGCTGAACATACGCCTCTCCTAAGGATCGCCACATAGAAAGGTCCTGTGTCATTTGCACCCATCGACTTCCCGCAATGTTCTGCAGGTCGTCGCAGCATCTTGCGGGAGACATTCTAATACAGACAGTTGTATAATCATTGACTAAGAAAGATATATTAATTAATAATAATACAAAATTAAATAAGTAAAGAATTCATTAATTAATTTAAAGAATTCATTAGTTAATTTATAATATACTTAATATAATATACTTTATAGAAATATGTATATATATCAACAAAAATCAAATTGCTATATACTCTTTCAAGGTGTGTAAATATTTTTAAGAACTTCAAATGGGAATTTTATATTCTTTTCTCCAATGTATGTACATATACAAGCAAATAAATAAATAAATACGTTAATATGACACCTAGAACTGAGGTGATCGTGCCCGACTAATGTCTAGGAAAAGAGTTAATATTGTATTTCCAACATTATAAAAATTTCTTTCACCGAAGATTTTGGGACAACGTGACAGGTAGCGACGAGCTTATCGTTGTTTTTGCGTAGATTGTTAAAGAAATAAAACAGTTAAAACATGTCAGTTTCCATTTATTATAAAAATATAACACAATACAACAAATTATTAGTAAATTTCTTAGTTCGGAAAGGACATAGTTTTAATTAGAGTTTCAGCTCAATTTCAATATCGCATCGCATCGTTCGTGACTAGATCCAGGGCTCCCAATTGGACCTGGTGACGCCGAGGACGTGGGGTCCGTGCAGTGGCGCAGCAGCTCGGATACCTGGCGAGGAACGTGCAAATATCTTAACGTTTTAAATGTTTATATATCATTTAGAATATTAATTATGTCATGGTTAGGAACTAGATATCAGTTACGTAACAAAGTGCTCTGATATATCCTGTTATTCACATCCATTCACATCTTTACGAGTATATTATCTTAACCGGTGTTAGGAGCTAGCCCAAACAAAATGAGCTAATCCTGCAAGTGATACTGATATCACAGAACGGGCTCTACCGATTTCAGTGATACTATTCATTGTGTTATAGTGCTACGAACGCGGTTAGTTTGAGTATATACATAAAAAACAGCCTATGAAAGTCCATTTCAGGATTGATTCTACAGGCTTCTCGCGATCATTCAGGCGGATTGGCGATCGCTTTGTCACCAGTTTGCTCATTTTAATCTGGTATTTTTCGAGATAGGTAGGGTAGGTAGGGCTCTCCCTCTGTCGCCTCTCGAGACACTCACGGACAGAGAGGATTCGTATGCACATGTAAATCATCAACCCCTAGCTTCGAAGGCGGGGTCGCTAGCAACTAAGCTACGGGGTCAGTTTGTGACCTGCTCCTCCACGCTGCAGCTGCGCCCGTCCCGGGAGTGGGCGCTGCCCCCTCCCGCCGCGCACCAGCCCCGGAACTGCGACAGCCGTCCAAGTGCACCGACGTACATAGAGTATTTAGAGGTGCCTTCACAAGCCAATCCAAGAAAGTCACGATAGCCAATCTTTAATCTTGAAACTACTTGAAGTTGTTATAAGTTTAAATCCTAGAAACTTCTAACTCTGCCCTCACTGTACATATTATAAGTAGCTACTTATCTCTGTTTTAATAATGTTAATGTTGAAAGATACACGAAAACGCATAATAAGTATGAGATTGCGATATCTATATGTACACTGGTGTGCATGTGATAATGTTAGTAAAATGAGTGTAATTTGCGTATATGACAGGTCATATTCAATAATAAAATACTAAAAAGTATAAAACATCAAAATCTCAATATATTTAAACAGAAACATACATCTAAAGATGGTAGACCAATCGATAAATGTTGTCATTCAATAAATGACCTTTCATTTAACAAAGTGTAATTGCAATATCTCATGTGACATGTACTTCTTATCATGATCATCGTCATCATAACAGTCTAACAGAAGTCTACTGCTGAACATACGCCTCTCCTAAGGATCGCCACATAGAAAGGTCCTGTGTCATTTGCACCCATCGACTTCCCGCAATGTTCTGCAGGTCGTCGCAGCATCTTGCGGGAGACATTCTAATACAGACAGTTGTATAATCATTGACTAAGAAAGATATATTAATTAATAATAATACAAAATTAAATAAGTAAAGAATTCATTAATTAATTTAAAGAATTCATTAGTTAATTTATAATATACTTAATATAATATACTTTATAGAAATATGTATATATATCAACAAAAATCAAATTGCTATATACTCTTTCAAGGTGTGTAAATATTTTTAAGAACTTCAAATGGGAATTTTATATTCTTTTCTCCAATGTATGTACATATACAAGCAAATAAATAAATAAATACGTTAATATGACACCTAGAACTGAGGTGATCGTGCCCGACTAATGTCTAGGAAAAGAGTTAATATTGTATTTCCAACATTATAAAAATTTCTTTCGCCTGTTTTATCTCCGCTAGAGATAGACTCTGTGTCGATAGACGAATTTAAATTCTTATTCCAATGAATAAATACACAAATACTGTTGTCAAGGGTCAGACAAATCAAAATCAAACTTAGACTTCAATAAATGTTTATTGATCCATACTAACAACATTAATTAAAATATGAAAACAAATGTAGTTTTTAATTGTATGTTGCGTCTAACATCAAACATGGTTGCAGCATCGAATAACCCCGGCTAGTTTGTCAATACAACATCCCTTTTAAGCCAATGTTAAAATAATATTTTTACATTAGAAATATTATTAAAAGTACCATTTTATAAATAGGCCGAATATTAATTTAAATTAAATGTTTCACTATTAATTTATACAATTATCTATTAAAACTTAGTAAACTATAATTGACCGTTTAACTTGAACACTGAACATCTTTCAAAACAACGTCCCTTTTAAAACCAATGTTAAGATAGTATTATTATATAAGAAATCTTATTACAAATACTGTTTTTATAAATAGCCTCAGTATATTAAAATTAAATATTAAAAACAATGGATTTATAATTATCCATTAAAACTATGTAAACATTAATTAACGCAATAGCTATGAACACTGAAAAATTAGACAAAACAATATCTCTTTTAGGCTTATGTTAAAATACCATTGGACACATGGCCATAAATGGCCTTAGTTACATTTGGATTGAATAATTAAGTATGAATTTGTAATTATATCTCAAGGCTCTCTTAACATTAATTAACCCAACAATACATACGTAGAAACATACATTGATAGGTTGAAAATCACATACATTGCACCGATGTCTCATGCGTAAGTAGCAAACTCACTTGTGTTATGGAATAAGAAACAACGAATGGGCCACAAATACCCAGTCCCGAGACATGTAGAAAAGTAGATTTACTCTTTAAGATTTTCCCTTTAGTCTATATGCCCCAAGGAATAATATCATCATAGATGCCCCAAGGAATAATACCCGTCCTAAGTACAAATGTTAGGTTAGGTTATGTTAGGTTAGGTTGCGAGGTGTCTGGTAGTGCGATCGCCAATCTGCCTGCCAAGCGTGGCGATTACGGCACGCGAGAGGCCTATGTCCAGCAGTGGACTACTGCAAGCTGTTATGTGTGTACGTTATATAAGTGTAATGTATAAGTCGAAAGTAACATAAGCTTTTGTCGGTGCAGCATCTAAGTAAGTAAGCTTAGTTGTGTAACAGCCTTCGACTAAATGCTGCCCCCTGCGGCTCTTCTCGCGGTTTTGTAGTTAACGCGAAACCCTAATTATTGTTTCTAAAATAATGCTAGCCTTAGTTACACCTTACAACATCAGCTACCGCCAGTGAAAGTCCCGTCAAAATCGGTCCAGACGTTTCAGGTGTCTGTCCGTTTGTTCCGGCTAATCTCTGAGACGGCTAGACCGATTTCAACGGGACTTACACTGGCAGAAAGCTGATTTTTTGTGGCGTAACGTGGGATCGTAGGCTACTTTTTATTTTAGAAACATATTCACATATATTCCTCCAATACAGAGGTAGACAGAAGTCTAGACGATTAAATCCTTCCGACCCACCTTTCACCGAAGATTTTGGGACAACGTGACAGGTAGCGACGAGCTTATCGTTGTTTTTGCGTAGATTGTTAAAGAAATAAAACAGTTAAAACATGTCAGTTTCCATTTATTATAAAAATATAACACAATACAACAAATTATTAGTAAATTTCTTAGTTCGGAAAGGACATAGTTTTAATTAGAGTTTCAGCTCAATTTCAATATCGCATCGCATCGTTCGTGACTAGATCCAGGGCTCCCAATTGGACCTGGTGACGCCGAGGACGTGGGGGTCCGTGCAGTGGCGCAGCAGCTCGGATACCTGGCGAGGAACGTGCAAATATCTTAACGTTTTAAATGTTTATATATCATTTAGAATATTAATTATGTCATGGTTAGGAACTAGATATCAGTTACGTAACAAAGTGCTCTGATATATCCTGTTATTCACATCCATTCACATCTTTACGAGTATATTATCTTAACCGGTGTTAGGAGCTAGCCCAAACAAAATGAGCTAATCCTGCAAGTGATACTGATATCACAGAACGGGCTCTACCGATTTCAGTGATACTATTCATTGTGTTATAGTGCTACGAACGCGGTTAGTTTGAGTATATACATAAAAACAGCCTATGAAAGTCCATTTCAGGATTGATTCTACAGGCTTCTCGCGATCATTCAGGCGGATTGGCGATCGCTTTGTCACCAGTTTGCTCATTTTAATCTGGTATTTTCGAGATAGGTAGGGTAGGTAGGGCTCTCCTCTGTCGCCTCTCGAGACACTCACGGACAGAGAGGATTCGTATGCACATGTAAATCATCAACCCCTAGCTTCGAAGGCGGGGTCGCTAGCAACTAAGCTACGGGGTCAGTTTGTGACCTGCTCCTCCACGCTGCAGCTGCGCCCGTCCCGGGAGTGGGCGCTGCCCCCTCCCGCCGCGCACCAGCCCCCGGAACTGCGACAGCCGTCCAAGTGCACCGACGTACATAGAGTATTTAGAGGTGCCTTCACAAGCCAATCCAAGAAAGTCACGATAGCCAATCTTTAATCTTGAAACTACTTGAAGTTGTTATAAGTTTAAATCCTAGAAACTTCTAACTCTGCCCTCACTGTACATATTATAAGTAGCTACTTATCTCTGTTTTAATAATGTTAATGTTGAAAGATACACGAAAACGCATAATAAGTATGAGATTGCGATATCTATATGTACACTGGTGTGCATGTGATAATGTTAAAATAATATTTTTACATTAGAAATATTATTAAAAGTACCATTTTATAAATAGGCCGAATATTAATTTAAATTAAATGTTTCACTATTAATTTATACAATTATCTATTAAAACTTAGTAAACTATAATTGACCGTTTAACTTGAACACTGAACATCTTTCAAAACAACGTCCCTTTTAAAACCAATGTTAAGATAGTATTATTATATAAGAAATCTTATTACAAATACTGTTTTTATAAATAGCCTCAGTATATTAAAATTAAATATTAAAAACAATGGATTTATAATTATCCATTAAAACTATGTAAACATTAATTAACGCAATAGCTATGAACACTGAAAAATTAGACAAAACAATATCTCTTTTAGGCTTATGTTAAAATACCATTGGACACATGGCCATAAATGGCCTTAGTTACATTTGGATTGAATAATTAAGTATGAATTTGTAATTATATCTCAAGGCTCTCTTAACATTAATTAACCCAACAATACATACGTAGAAACATACATTGATAGGTTGAAAATCACATACATTGCACCGATGTCTCATGCGTAAGTAGCAAACTCACTTGTGTTATGGAATAAGAAACAACGAATGGGCCACAAATACCCAGTCCCGAGACATGTAGAAAAGTAGATTTACTCTTTAAGATTTTCCCTTTAGTCTATATGCCCCAAGGAATAATATCATCATAGATGCCCCAAGGAATAATACCCGTCCTAAGTACAAATGTTAGGTTAGGTTATGTTAGGTTAGGTTGCGAGGTGTCTGGTAGTGCGATCGCCAATCTGCCTGCCAAGCGTGGCGATTACGGCACGCGAGAGGCCTATGTCCAGCAGTGGACTACTGCAAGCTGTTATGTGTGTACGTTATATAAGTGTAATGTATAAGTCGAAAGTAACATAAGCTTTTGTCGGTGCAGCATCTAAGTAAGTAAGCTTAGTTGTGTAACAGCCTTCGACTAAATGCTGCCCCCTGCGGCTCTTCTCGCGGTTTTGTAGTTAACGCGAAACCCTAATTATTGTTTCTAAAATAATGCTAGCCTTAGTTACACCTTACAACATCAGCTACCGCCAGTGAAAGTCCCGTCAAAATCGGTCCAGACGTTTCAGGTGTCTGTCCGTTTGTTCCGGCTAATCTCTGAGACGGCTAGACCGATTTCAACGGGACTTACACTGGCAGAAAGCTGATTTTTTTGTGGCGTAACGTGGGATCGTAGGCTACTTTTTATTTTAGAAACATATTCACATATATTCCTCCAATACAGAGGTAGACAGAAGTCTAGACGATTAAATCCTTCCGACCCACCTTTCACCGAAGATTTTGGGACAACGTGACAGGTAGCGACGAGCTTATCGTTGTTTTTGCGTAGATTGTTAAAGAAATAAAACAGTTAAAACATGTCAGTTTCCATTTATTATAAAAATATAACACAATACAACAAATTATTAGTAAATTTCTTAGTTCGGAAAGGACATAGTTTTAATTAGAGTTTCAGCTCAATTTCAATATCGCATCGCATCGTTCGTGACTAGATCCAGGGCTCCCAATTGGACCTGGTGACGCCGAGGACGTGGGGGTCCGTGCAGTGGCGCAGCAGCTCGGATACCTGGCGAGGAACGTGCAAATATCTTAACGTTTTAAATGTTTATATATCATTTAGAATAATATCATCATAGATGCCCCAAGGAATAATATCATCATAGATGCCCCAAGGAATAATATCATCATAGATGCCCCAAGGAATAATATCATCATAGATGCCCCAAGGAATAATATCATCATAGATGCCCCAAGGAATAATATCATCATAGATGCCCCAAGGAATAATATCATCATAGATGCCCCAAGGAATAATATCATCATAGATGCCCCAAGGAATAATATCATCATAGATGCCCCAAGGAATAATATCATCATAGATGCCCCAAGGAATAATATCATCATAGATGCCCCAAGGAATAATATCATCATAGATGCCCCAAGGAATAATATCATCATAGATGCCCCAAGGAATAATATCATCATAGATGCCCCAAGGAATAATATCATCATAGATGCCCCAAGGAATAATATCATCATAGATGCCCCAAGGAATAATATCATCATAGATGCCCCAAGGAATAATATCATCATAGATGCCCCAAGGAATAATATCATCATAGATGCCCCAAGGAATAATATCATCATAGATGCCCCAAGGAATAATATCATCATAGATGCCCCAAGGAATAATATCATCATAGATGCCCCAAGGAATAATATCATCATAGATGCCCCAAGGAATAATATCATCATAGATGCCCCAAGGAATAATATCATCATAGATGCCCCAAGGAATAATATCATCATAGATGCCCCAAGGAATAATATCATCATAGATGCCCCAAGGAATAATATCATCATAGATGCCCCAAGGAATAATATCATCATAGATGCCCCAAGGAATAATATCATCATAGATGCCCCAAGGAATAATATCATCATAGATGCCCCAAGGAATAATATCATCATAGATGCCCCAAGGAATAATATCATCATAGATGCCCCAAGGAATAATATCATCATAGATGCCCCAAGGAATAATATCATCATAGATGCCCCAAGGAATAATATCATCATAGATGCCCCAAGGAATAATATCATCATAGATGCCCCAAGGAATAATATCATCATAGATGCCCCAAGGAATAATATCATCATAGATGCCCCAAGGAATAATATCATCATAGATGCCCCAAGGAATAATATCATCATAGATGCCCCAAGGAATAATATCATCATAGATGCCCCAAGGAATAATATCATCATAGATGCCCCAAGGAATAATATCATCATAGATGCCCCAAGGAATAATATCATCATAGATGCCCCAAGGAATAATATCATCATAGATGCCCCAAGGAATAATATCATCATAGATGCCCCAAGGAATAATATCATCATAGATGCCCCAAGGAATAATATCATCATAGATGCCCCAAGGAATAATATCATCATAGATGCCCCAAGGAATAATATCATCATAGATGCCCCAAGGAATAATATCATCATAGATGCCCCAAGGAATAATATCATCATAGATGCCCCAAGGAATAATATCATCATAGATGCCCCAAGGAATAATATCATCATAGATGCCCCAAGGAATAATATCATCATAGATGCCCCAAGGAATAATATCATCATAGATGCCCCAAGGAATAATATCATCATAGATGCCCCAAGGAATAATATCATCATAGATGCCCCAAGGAATAATATCATCATAGATGCCCCAAGGAATAATATCATCATAGATGCCCCAAGGAATAATATCATCATAGATGCCCCAAGGAATAATATCATCATAGATGCCCCAAGGAATAATATCATCATAGATGCCCCAAGGAATAATATCATCATAGATGCCCCAAGGAATAATATCATCATAGATGCCCCAAGGAATAATATCATCATAGATGCCCCAAGGAATAATATCATCATAGATGCCCCAAGGAATAATATCATCATAGATGCCCCAAGGAATAATATCATCATAGATGCCCCAAGGAATAATATCATCATAGATGCCCCAAGGAATAATATCATCATAGATGCCCCAAGGAATAATATCATCATAGATGCCCCAAGGAATAATATCATCATAGATGCCCCAAGGAATAATATCATCATAGATGCCCCAAGGAATAATATCATCATAGATGCCCCAAGGAATAATATCATCATAGATGCCCCAAGGAATAATATCATCATAGATGCCCCAAGGAATAATATCATCATAGATGCCCCAAGGAATAATATCATCATAGATGCCCCAAGGAATAATATCATCATAGATGCCCCAAGGAATAATATCATCATAGATGCCCCAAGGAATAATATCATCATAGATGCCCCAAGGAATAATATCATCATAGATGCCCCAAGGAATAATATCATCATAGATGCCCCAAGGAATAATATCATCATAGATGCCCCAAGGAATAATATCATCATAGATGCCCCAAGGAATAATATCATCATAGATGCCCCAAGGAATAATATCATCATAGATGCCCCAAGGAATAATATCATCATAGATGCCCCAAGGAATAATATCATCATAGATGCCCCAAGGAATAATATCATCATAGATGCCCCAAGGAATAATATCATCATAGATGCCCCAAGGAATAATATCATCATAGATGCCCCAAGGAATAATATCATCATAGATGCCCCAAGGAATAATATCATCATAGATGCCCCAAGGAATAATATCATCATAGATGCCCCAAGGAATAATATCATCATAGATGCCCCAAGGAATAATATCATCATAGATGCCCCAAGGAATAATATCATCATAGATGCCCCAAGGAATAATATCATCATAGATGCCCCAAGGAATAATATCATCATAGATGCCCCAAGGAATAATATCATCATAGATGCCCCAAGGAATAATATCATCATAGATGCCCCAAGGAATAATATCATCATAGATGCCCCAAGGAATAATATCATCATAGATGCCCCAAGGAATAATATCATCATAGATGCCCCAAGGAATAATATCATCATAGATGCCCCAAGGAATAATATCATCATAGATGCCCCAAGGAATAATATCATCATAGATGCCCCAAGGAATAATATCATCATAGATGCCCCAAGGAATAATATCATCATAGATGCCCCAAGGAATAATATCATCATAGATGCCCCAAGGAATAATATCATCATAGATGCCCCAAGGAATAATATCATCATAGATGCCCCAAGGAATAATATCATCATAGATGCCCCAAGGAATAATATCATCATAGATGCCCCAAGGAATAATATCATCATAGATGCCCCAAGGAATAATATCATCATAGATGCCCCAAGGAATAATATCATCATAGATGCCCCAAGGAATAATATCATCATAGATGCCCCAAGGAATAATATCATCATAGATGCCCCAAGGAATAATATCATCATAGATGCCCCAAGGAATAATATCATCATAGATGCCCCAAGGAATAATATCATCATAGATGCCCCAAGGAATAATATCATCATAGATGCCCCAAGGAATAATATCATCATAGATGCCCCAAGGAATAATATCATCATAGATGCCCCAAGGAATAATATCATCATAGATGCCCCAAGGAATAATATCATCATAGATGCCCCAAGGAATAATATCATCATAGATGCCCCAAGGAATAATATCATCATAGATGCCCCAAGGAATAATATCATCATAGATGCCCCAAGGAATAATATCATCATAGATGCCCCAAGGAATAATATCATCATAGATGCCCCAAGGAATAATATCATCATAGATGCCCCAAGGAATAATATCATCATAGATGCCCCAAGGAATAATATCATCATAGATGCCCCAAGGAATAATATCATCATAGATGCCCCAAGGAATAATATCATCATAGATGCCCCAAGGAATAATATCATCATAGATGCCCCAAGGAATAATATCATCATAGATGCCCCAAGGAATAATATCATCATAGATGCCCCAAGGAATAATATCATCATAGATGCCCCAAGGAATAATATCATCATAGATGCCCCAAGGAATAATATCATCATAGATGCCCCAAGGAATAATATCATCATAGATGCCCCAAGGAATAATATCATCATAGATGCCCCAAGGAATAATATCATCATAGATGCCCCAAGGAATAATATCATCATAGATGCCCCAAGGAATAATATCATCATAGATGCCCCAAGGAATAATATCATCATAGATGCCCCAAGGAATAATATCATCATAGATGCCCCAAGGAATAATATCATCATAGATGCCCCAAGGAATAATATCATCATAGATGCCCCAAGGAATAATATCATCATAGATGCCCCAAGGAATAATATCATCATAGATGCCCCAAGGAATAATATCATCATAGATGCCCCAAGGAATAATATCATCATAGATGCCCCAAGGAATAATATCATCATAGATGCCCCAAGGAATAATATCATCATAGATGCCCCAAGGAATAATATCATCATAGATGCCCCAAGGAATAATATCATCATAGATGCCCCAAGGAATAATATCATCATAGATGCCCCAAGGAATAATATCATCATAGATGCCCCAAGGAATAATATCATCATAGATGCCCCAAGGAATAATATCATCATAGATGCCCCAAGGAATAATATCATCATAGATGCCCCAAGGAATAATATCATCATAGATGCCCCAAGGAATAATATCATCATAGATGCCCCAAGGAATAATATCATCATAGATGCCCCAAGGAATAATATCATCATAGATGCCCCAAGGAATAATATCATCATAGATGCCCCAAGGAATAATATCATCATAGATGCCCCAAGGAATAATATCATCATAGATGCCCCAAGGAATAATATCATCATAGATGCCCCAAGGAATAATATCATCATAGATGCCCCAAGGAATAATATCATCATAGATGCCCCAAGGAATAATATCATCATAGATGCCCCAAGGAATAATATCATCATAGATGCCCCAAGGAATAATATCATCATAGATGCCCCAAGGAATAATATCATCATAGATGCCCCAAGGAATAATATCATCATAGATGCCCCAAGGAATAATATCATCATAGATGCCCCAAGGAATAATATCATCATAGATGCCCCAAGGAATAATATCATCATAGATGCCCCAAGGAATAATATCATCATAGATGCCCCAAGGAATAATATCATCATAGATGCCCCAAGGAATAATACCCGTCCTAAGTACAAATGTTAGGTTAGGTTATGTTAGGTTAGGTTGCGAGGTGTCTGGTAGTGCGATCGCCAATCTGCCTGCCAAGCGTGGCGATTACGGCACGCGAGAGGCCTATGTCCAGCAGTGGACTACTGCAAGCTGTTATGTGTGTACGTTATATAAGTGTAATGTATAAGTCGAAAGTAACATAAGCTTTTGTCGGTGCAGCATCTAAGTAAGTAAGCTTAGTTGTGTAACAGCCTTCGACTAAATGCTGCCCCCTGCGGCTCTTCTCGCGGTTTTGTAGTTAACGCGAAACCCTAATTATTGTTTCTAAAATAATGCTAGCCTTAGTTACACCTTACAACATCAGCTACCGCCAGTGAAAGTCCCGTCAAAATCGGTCCAGACGTTTCAGGTGTCTGTCCGTTTGTTCCGGCTAATCTCTGAGACGGCTAGACCGATTTCAACGGGACTTACACTGGCAGAAAGCTGATTTTTTTGTGGCGTAACGTGGGATCGTAGGCTACTTTTTATTTTAGAAACATATTCACATATATTCCTCCAATACAGAGGTAGACAGAAGTCTAGACGATTAAATCCTTCCGACCCACCTTTCACCGAAGATTTTGGGACAACGTGACAGGTAGCGACGAGCTTATCGTTGTTTTTGCGTAGATTGTTAAAGAAATAAAACAGTTAAAACATGTCAGTTTCCATTTATTATAAAAATATAACACAATACAACAAATTATTAGTAAATTTCTTAGTTCGGAAAGGACATAGTTTTAATTAGAGTTTCAGCTCAATTTCAATATCGCATCGCATCGTTCGTGACTAGATCCAGGGCTCCCAATTGGACCTGGTGACGCCGAGGACGTGGGGGTCCGTGCAGTGGCGCAGCAGCTCGGATACCTGGCGAGGAACGTGCAAATATCTTAACGTTTTAAATGTTTATATATCATTTAGAATATTAATTATGTCATGGTTAGGAACTAGATATCAGTTACGTAACAAAGTGCTCTGATATATCCTGTTATTCACATCCATTCACATCTTTACGAGTATATTATCTTAACCGGTGTTAGGAGCTAGCCCAAACAAAATGAGCTAATCCTGCAAGTGATACTGATATCACAGAACGGGCTCTACCGATTTCAGTGATACTATTCATTGTGTTATAGTGCTACGAACGCGGTTAGTTTGAGTATATACATAAAAACAGCCTATGAAAGTCCATTTCAGGATTGATTCTACAGGCTTCTCGCGATCATTCAGGCGGATTGGCGATCGCTTTGTCACCAGTTTGCTCATTTTAATCTGGTATTTTTCGAGATAGGTAGGGTAGGTAGGGCTCTCCTCTGTCGCCTCTCGAGACACTCACGGACAGAGAGGATTCGTATGCACATGTAAATCATCAACCCCTAGCTTCGAAGGCGGGGTCGCTAGCAACTAAGCTACGGGGTCAGTTTGTGACCTGCTCCTCCACGCTGCAGCTGCGCCCGTCCCGGGAGTGGGCGCTGCCCCTCCCGCCGCGCACCAGCCCCGGAACTGCGACAGCCGTCCAAGTGCACCGACGTACATAGAGTATTTAGAGGTGCCTTCACAAGCCAATCCAAGAAAGTCACGATAGCCAATCTTTAATCTTGAAACTACTTGAAGTTGTTATAAGTTTAAATCCTAGAAACTTCTAACTCTGCCCTCACTGTACATATTATAAGTAGCTACTTATCTCTGTTTTAATAATGTTAATGTTGAAAGATACACGAAAACGCATAATAAGTATGAGATTGCGATATCTATATGTACACTGGTGTGCATGTGATAATGTTAGTAAAATGAGTGTAATTTGCGTATATGACAGGTCATATTCAATAATAAAATACTAAAAAGTATAAAACATCAAAATCTCAATATATTTAAACAGAAACATACATCTAAAGATGGTAGACCAATCGATAAATGTTGTCATTCAATAAATGACCTTTCATCTAACAAAGTGTAATTGCAATATCTCATGTGACATGTACTTCTTATCATGATCATCGTCATCATAACAGTCTAACAGAAGTCTACTGCTGAACATACGCCTCTCCTAAGGATCGCCACATAGAAAGGTCCTGTGTCATTTGCACCCATCGACTTCCCGCAATGTTCTGCAGGTCGTCGCAGCATCTTGCGGGAGACATTCTAATACAGACAGTTGTATAATCATTGACTAAGAAAGATATATTAATTAATAATAATACAAAATTAAATAAGTAAAGAATTCATTAATTAATTTAAAGAATTCATTAGTTAATTTATAATATACTTAATATAATATACTTTATAGAAATATGTATATATATCAACAAAAATCAAATTGCTATATACTCTTTCAAGGTGTGTAAATATTTTTAAGAACTTCAAATGGGAATTTTATATTCTTTTCTCCAATGTATGTACATATACAAGCAAATAAATAAATAAATACGTTAATATGACACCTAGAACTGAGGTGATCGTGCCCGACTAATGTCTAGGAAAAGAGTTAATATTGTATTTCCAACATTATAAAAATTTCTTTCGCCTGTTTTATCTCCGCTAGAGATAGACTCTGTGTCGATAGACGAATTTAAATTCTTATTCCAATGAATAAATACACACATACTGTTGTCAAGGGTCAGACAAATCAAAATCAAACTTAGACTTCAATAAATGTTTATTGATCCATACTAACAACATTAATTAAAATATGAAAACAAATGTAGTTTTTAATTGTATGTTGCGTCTAACATCAAACATGGTTGCAGCATCGAATAACCCCGGCTAGTTTGTCAATACAACATCCCTTTTAAGCCAATGTTAAAATAATATTTTTACATTAGAAATATTATTAAAAGTACCATTTTATAAATAGGCCGAATATTAATTTAAATTAAATGTTTCACTATTAATTTATACAATTATCTATTAAAACTTAGTAAACTATAATTGACCGTTTAACTTGAACACTGAACATCTTTCAAAACAACGTCCCTTTTAAAACCAATGTTAAGATAGTATTATTATATAAGAAATCTTATTACAAATACTGTTTTTATAAATAGGCCGAATATTAATTTAAATTAAATGTTTCACTATTAATTTATACAATTATCTATTAAAACTTAGTAAACTATAATTGACCGTTTAACTTGAACACTGAACATCTTTCAAAACAACGTCCCTTTTAAAACCAATGTTAAGATAGTATTATTATATAAGAAATCTTATTACAAATACTGTTTTTATAAATAGGCCGAATATTAATTTAAATTAAATGTTTCACTATTAATTTATACAATTATCTATTAAAACTTAGTAAACTATAATTGACCGTTTAACTTGAACACTGAACATCTTTCAAAACAACGTCCCTTTTAAAACCAATGTTAAGATAGTATTATTATATAAGAAATCTTATTACAAATACTGTTTTTATAAATAGGCCGAATATTAATTTAAATTAAATGTTTCACTATTAATTTATACAATTATCTATTAAAACTTAGTAAACTATAATTGACCGTTTAACTTGAACACTGAACATCTTTCAAAACAACGTCCCTTTTAAAACCAATGTTAAGATAGTATTATTATATAAGAAATCTTATTACAAATACTGTTTTTATAAATAGCCTCAGTATATTAAAATTAAATATTAAAAACAATGGATTTATAATTATCCATTAAAACTATGTAAACATTAATTAACCCAACAATACATACGTAGAAACATACATTGATAGGTTGAAAATCACATACATTGCACCGATGTCTCATGCGTAAGTAGCAAACTCACTTGTGTTATGGAATAAGAAACAACGAATGGGCCACAAATACCCAGTCCCGAGACATGTAGAAAAAGTAGATTTACTCTTTAAGATTTTCCCTTTAGTCTATATGCCCCAAGGAATAATATCATCATAGATGCCCCAAGGAATAATACCCGTCCTAAGTACAAATGTTAGGTTAGGTTATGTTAGGTTAGGTTGCGAGGTGTC
This sequence comes from Sericinus montela, assembly GCA_029286605.1. Taxonomy (NCBI): domain Eukaryota; kingdom Metazoa; phylum Arthropoda; class Insecta; order Lepidoptera; family Papilionidae; genus Sericinus; species Sericinus montela. Next base: position 25,516 of record JAGSMR010000086.1, on the reverse strand, counting down.
TGGTAGTGCGATCGCCAATCTGCCTGCCAAGCGTGGCGATTACGGCACGCGAGAGGCCTATGTCCAGCAGTGGACTACTGCAAGCTGTTATGTGTGTACGTTATATAAGTGTAATGTATAAGTCGAAAGTAACATAAGCTTTTGTCGGTGCAGCATCTAAGTAAGTAAGCTTAGTTGTGTAACAGCCTTCGACTAAATGCTGCCCCTGCGGCTCTTCTCGCGGTTTTGTAGTTAACGCGAAACCCTAATTATTGTTTCTAAAATAATGCTAGCCTTAGTTACACCTTACAACATCAGCTACCGCCAGTGAAAGTCCCGTCAAAATCGGTCCAGACGTTTCAGGTGTCTGTCCGTTTGTTCCGGCTAATCTCTGAGACGGCTAGACCGATTTCAACGGGACTTACACTGGCAGAAAGCTGATTTTTTGTGGCGTAACGTGGGATCGTAGGCTACTTTTTATTTTAGAAACATATTCACATATATTCCTCCAATACAGAGGTAGACAGAAGTCTAGACGATTAAATCCTTCCGACCCACCTTTCACCGAAGATTTTGGGACAACGTGACAGGTAGCGACGAGCTTATCGTTGTTTTGCGTAGATTGTTAAAGAAATAAAACAGTTAAAACATGTCAGTTTCCATTTATTATAAAAATATAACACAATACAACAAATTATTAGTAAATTTCTTAGTTCGGAAAGGACATAGTTTTAATTAGAGTTTCAGCTCAATTTCAATATCGCATCGCATCGTTCGTGACTAGATCCAGGGCTCCCAATTGGACCTGGTGACGCCGAGGACGTGGGGGTCCGTGCAGTGGCGCAGCAGCTCGGATACCTGGCGAGGAACGTGCAAATATCTTAACGTTTTAAATGTTTATATATCATTTAGAATATTAATTATGTCATGGTTAGGAACTAGATATCAGTTACGTAACAAAGTGCTCTGATATATCCTGTTATTCACATCCATTCACATCTTTACGAGTATATTATCTTAACCGGTGTTAGGAGCTAGCCCAAACAAAATGAGCTAATCCTGCAAGTGATACTGATATCACAGAACGGGCTCTACCGATTTCAGTGATACTATTCATTGTGTTATAGTGCTACGAACGCGGTTAGTTTGAGTATATACATAAAAACAGCCTATGAAAGTCCATTTCAGGATTGATTCTACAGGCTTCTCGCGATCATTCAGGCGGATTGGCGATCGCTTTGTCACCAGTTTGCTCATTTTAATCTGGTATTTTCGAGATAGGTAGGGTAGGTAGGGCTCTCCCTCTGTCGCCTCTCGAGACACTCACGGACAGAGAGGATTCGTATGCACATGTAAATCATCAACCCCTAGCTTCGAAGGCGGGGTCGCTAGCAACTAAGCTACGGGGTCAGTTTGTGACCTGCTCCTCCACGCTGCAGCTGCGCCCGTCCCGGGAGTGGGCGCTGCCCCTCCCGCCGCGCACCAGCCCCGGAACTGCGACAGCCGTCCAAGTGCACCGACGTACATAGAGTATTTAGAGGTGCCTTCACAAGCCAATCCAAGAAAGTCACGATAGCCAATCTTTAATCTTGAAACTACTTGAAGTTGTTATAAGTTTAAATCCTAGAAACTTCTAACTCTGCCCTCACTGTACATATTATAAGTAGCTACTTATCTCTGTTTTAATAATGTTAATGTTGAAAGATACACGAAAACGCATAATAAGTATGAGATTGCGATATCTATATGTACACTGGTGTGCATGTGATAATGTTAGTAAAATGAGTGTAATTTGCGTATATGACAGGTCATATTCAATAATAAAATACTAAAAAGTATAAAACATCAAAATCTCAATATATTTAAACAGAAACATACATCTAAAGATGGTAGACCAATCGATAAATGTTGTCATTCAATAAATGACCTTTCATCTAACAAAGTGTAATTGCAATATCTCATGTGACATGTACTTCTTATCATGATCATCGTCATCATAACAGTCTAACAGAAGTCTACTGCTGAACATACGCCTCTCCTAAGGATCGCCACATAGAAAGGTCCTGTGTCATTTGCACCCATCGACTTCCCGCAATGTTCTGCAGGTCGTCGCAGCATCTTGCGGAGACATTCTAATACAGACAGTTGTATAATCATTGACTAAGAAAGATATATTAATTAATAATAATACAAAATTAAATAAGTAAAGAATTCATTTATTAATTTAAATTAAATGTTTCACTATTAATTTATACAATTATCTATTAAAACTTAGTAAACTATAATTGACCGTTTAACTTGAACACTGAACATCTTTCAAAACAACGTCCCTTTTAAAACCAATGTTAAGATAGTATTATTATATAAGAAATCTTATTACAAATACTGTTTTTATAAATAGGCCGAATATTAATTTAAATTAAATGTTTCACTATTAATTTATACAATTATCTATTAAAACTTAGTAAACTATAATTGACCGTTTAACTTGAACACTGAACATCTTTCAAAACAACGTCCCTTTTAAAACCAATGTTAAGATAGTATTATTATATAAGAAATCTTATTACAAATACTGTTTTTATAAATAGGCCGAATATTAATTTAAATTAAATGTTTCACTATTAATTTATACAATTATCTATTAAAACTTAGTAAACTATAATTGACCGTTTAACTTGAACACTGAACATCTTTCAAAACAACGTCCCTTTTAAAACCAATGTTAAGATAGTATTATTATATAAGAAATCTTATTACAAATACTGTTTTTATAAATAGCCTCAGTATATTAAAATTAAATATTAAAAACAATGGATTTATAATTATCCATTAAAACTATGTAAACATTAATTAACCCAACAATACATACGTAGAAACATACATTGATAGGTTGAAAATCACATACATTGCACCGATGTCTCATGCGTAAGTAGCAAACTCACTTGTGTTATGGAATAAGAAACAACGAATGGGCCACAAATACCCAGTCCCGAGACATGTAGAAAAAGTAGATTTACTCTTTAAGATTTTCCCTTTAGTCTATATACCCCAAGGAATAATATCATCATAGATGCCCCCAGGAATAATACCCGTCCTAAGTACAAATGTTAGGTTAGGTTGTTAGGTTATGTTAGGTTAGGTTGCGAGGTGTCTGGTAGTGCGATCGCCAATCTGCCTACCAAGCGTGGCGATTACGGCACGCGAGAGGCCTATGTCCAGCTGTGGACTACTGCAAGCTGTTATGTGTGTACGTTATATAAGTGTAATGTATAAGTCGAAAGTAACATAAGCTTTTGTCGGTGCAGCATCTAAGTAAGTAAGCTTAGTTGTGTAACAGCGTTCGACTAAATGCTGCCCCCTGCGGCTCTTCTCGCGGTTTTGTAGTTAACGCGAAACCCTAATTATTGTTTCTAAAATAATGCTAGCCTTAGTTACACCTTACAACATCAGCTACCGCCAGTGAAAGTCCCGTCAAAATCGGTCCAGACGTTTCAGGTGTCTGTCCGTTTGTTCCGGCTAATCTCTGAGACGGCTAGACCGATTTCAACGGGACTTACACTGGCAGAAAGCTGATTTTTTGTGGCGTAACGTGGGATCGTAGGCTACTTTTTATTTTAGAAACATATTCACATATATTCCTCCAATACAGAGGTAGACAGAAGTCTAGACGATTAAATCCTTCCGACCCACCTTTCACCGAAGATTTTGGGACAACGTGACAGGTAGCGACGAGCTTATCGTTGTTTTGCGTAGATTGTTAAAGAAATAAAACAGTTAAAACATGTCAGTTTCCATTTATTATAAAAATATAACACAATACAACAAATTATTAGTAAATTTCTTAGTTCGGAAAGGACATAGTTTTAATTAGAGTTTCAGCTCAATTTCAATATCGCATCGCATCGTTCGTGACTAGATCCAGGGCTCCCAATTGGACCTGGTGACGCCGAGGACGTGGGGGTCCGTGCAGTGGCGCAGCAGCTCGGATACCTGGCGAGGAACGTGCAAATATCTTAACGTTTTAAATGTTTATATATCATTTAGAATATTAATTATGTCATGGTTAGGAACTAGATATCAGTTACGTAACAAAGTGCTCTGATATATCCTGTTATTCACATCCATTCACATCTTTACGAGTATATTATCTTAACCGGTGTTAGGAGCTAGCCCAAACAAAATGAGCTAATCCTGCAAGTGATACTGATATCACAGAACGGGCTCTACCGATTTCAGTGATACTATTCATTGTGTTATAGTGCTACGAACGCGGTTAGTTTGAGTATATACATAAAAACAGCCTATGAAAGTCCATTTCAGGATTGATTCTACAGGCTTCTCGCGATCATTCAGGCGGATTGGCGATCGCTTTGTCACCAGTTTGCTCATTTTAATCTGGTATTTTCGAGATAGGTAGGGTAGGTAGGGCTCTCCTCTGTCGCCTCTCGAGACACTCACGGACAGAGAGGATTCGTATGCACATGTAAATCATCAACCCCTAGCTTCGAAGGCGGGGTCGCTAGCAACTAAGCTACGGGGTCAGTTTGTGACCTGCTCCTCCACGCTGCAGCTGCGCCCGTCCCGGGAGTGGGCGCTGCCCCTCCCGCCGCGCACCAGCCCCGGAACTGCGACAGCCGTCCAAGTGCACCGACGTACATAGAGTATTTAGAGGTGCCTTCACAAGCCAATCCAAGAAAGTCACGATAGCCAATCTTTAATCTTGAAACTACTTGAAGTTGTTATAAGTTTAAATCCTAGAAACTTCTAACTCTGCCCTCACTGTACATATTATAAGTAGCTACTTATCTCTGTTTTAATAATGTTAATGTTGAAAGATACACGAAAACGCATAATAAGTATGAGATTGCGATATCTATATGTACACTGGTGTGCATGTGATAATGTTAGTAAAATGAGTGTAATTTGCGTATATGACAGGTCATATTCAATAATAAAATACTAAAAAGTATAAAACATCAAAATCTCAATATATTTAAACAGAAACATACATCTAAAGATGGTAGACAAATCGATAAATGTTGTCATTCAATAAATGACCTTTCATCTAACAAAGTGTAATTGCAATATCTCATGTGACATGTACTTCTTATCATGATCATCGTCATCATAACAGACTAACAGAAGTCTACTGCTGAACATACGCCTCTCCTAAGGATCGCCACATAGAAAGGTCCTGTGTCATTTGCACCCATCGACTTCCCGCAATGTTCTGCAGGTCGTCGCAGCATCTTGCGGGAGACATTCTAATACAGACAGTTGTATAATCATTGACTAAGAAAGATATATTAATTAATAATAATACAAAATTAAATAAGTAAAGAATTCATTAATTAATTTAAAGAATTCATTAATTAACATCCCTTTTAAGCCAATGTTAAAATAATATTTTTACATTAGAAATATTATTAAAAGTACCATTTTTATAAATAGGCCGAATATTAATTTAAATTAAATGTTTCACTATTAATTTATACAATTATCTATTAAAACTTAGTAAACTATAATTGACCGTTTAACTTGAACACTGAACATCTTTCAAAACAACGTCCTTTTAAAACCAATGTTAAGATAGCATTATTATATAAGATAGTATTATTATATAAGAAATCTTATTACAAATACTGTTTTTATAAATAGCCTCAGTATATTAAAATTAAATATTAAAAACAATGGATTTATAATTATCCATTAAAACTATGTAAACATTAATTAACGCAATAGCTATGAACACTGAAAAATTAGACAAAACAATATCTCTTTTAGGCTTATGTTAAAATACCATTGGACACATGGCCATAAATGGCCTTAGTTACATTTGGATTGAATAATTAAGTATGAATTTGTAATTATATCTCAAGGCTCTCTTAACATTAATTAACCCAACAATACATACGTAGAAACATACATTGATAGGTTGAAAATCACATACATTGCACCGATGTCTCATGCGTAAGTAGCAAACTCACTTGTGTTATGGAATAAGAAACAACGAATGGGCCACAAATACCCAGTCCTGAGACATGTAGAAAAGTAGATTTACTCTTTAAGATTTTCCCTTTAGTCTATATGCCCCAAGGAATAATATCATCATAGATGCCCCAAGGAATAATACCCGTCCTAAGTACAAATGTTAGGTTAGGTTATGTTAGGTTAGGTTGCGAGGTGTCTGGTAGTGCGATCGCCAATCTGCCTGCCAAGCGTGGCGATTACGGCACGCGAGAGGCCTATGTCCAGCAGTGGACTACTGCAAGCTGTTATGTGTGTACGTTATATAAGTGTAATGTATAAGTCGAAAGTAACATAAGCTTTTGTCGGTGCAGCATCTAAGTAAGTAAGCTTAGTTGTGTAACAGCCTTCGACTAAATGCTGCCCCTGCGGCTCTTCTCGCGGTTTTGTAGTTAACGCGAAACCCTAATTATTGTTTCTAAAATAATGCTAGCCTTAGTTACACCTTACAACATCAGCTACCGCCAGTGAAAGTCCCGTCAAAATCGGTCCAGACGTTTCAGGTGTCTGTCCGTTTGTTCCGGCTAATCTCTGAGACGGCTAGACCGATTTCAACGGGACTTACACTGGCAGAAAGCTGATTTTTTGTGGCGTAACGTGGGATCGTAGGCTACTTTTTATTTTAGAAACATATTCACATATATTCCTCCAATACAGAGGTAGACAGAAGTCTAGACGATTAAATCCTTCCGACCCACCTTTCACCGAAGATTTTGGGACAACGTGACAGGTAGCGACGAGCTTATCGTTGTTTTGCGTAGATTGTTAAAGAAATAAAACAGTTAAAACATGTCAGTTTCCATTTATTATAAAAATATAACACAATACAACAAATTATTAGTAAATTTCTTAGTTCGGAAAGGACATAGTTTTAATTAGAGTTTCAGCTCAATTTCAATATCGCATCGCATCGTTCGTGACTAGATCCAGGGCTCCCAATTGGACCTGGTGACGCCGAGGACGTGGGGGTCCGTGCAGTGGCGCAGCAGCTCGGATACCTGGCGAGGAACGTGCAAATATCTTAACGTTTTAAATGTTTATATATCATTTAGAATATTAATTATGTCATGGTTAGGAACTAGATATCAGTTACGTAACAAAGTGCTCTGATATATCCTGTTATTCACATCCATTCACATCTTTACGAGTATATTATCTTAACCGGTGTTAGGAGCTAGCCCAAACAAAATGAGCTAATCCTGCAAGTGATACTGATATCACAGAACGGGCTCTACCGATTTCAGTGATACTATTCATTGTGTTATAGTGCTACGAACGCGGTTAGTTTGAGTATATACATAAAAACAGCCTATGAAAGTCCATTTCAGGATTGATTCTACAGGCTTCTCGCGATCATTCAGGCGGATTGGCGATCGCTTTGTCACCAGTTTGCTCATTTTAATCTGGTATTTTTCGAGATAGGTAGGGTAGGTAGGGCTCTCCTCTGTCGCCTCTCGAGACACTCACGGACAGAGAGGATTCGTATGCACATGTAAATCATCAACCCCTAGCTTCGAAGGCGGGGTCGCTAGCAACTAAGCTACGGGGTCAGTTTGTGACCTGCTCCTCCACGCTGCAGCTGCGCCCGTCCCGGGAGTGGGCGCTGCCCCTCCCGCCGCGCACCAGCCCCGGAACTGCGACAGCCGTCCAAGTGCACCGACGTACATAGAGTATTTAGAGGTGCCTTCACAAGCCAATCCAAGAAAGTCACGATAGCCAATCTTTAATCTTGAAACTACTTGAAGTTGTTATAAGTTTAAATCCTAGAAACTTCTAACTCTGCCCTCACTGTACATATTATAAGTAGCTACTTATCTCTGTTTTAATAATGTTAATGTTGAAAGATACACGAAAACGCATAATAAGTATGAGATTGCGATATCTATATGTACACTGGTGTGCATGTGATAATGTTAGTAAAATGAGTGTAATTTGCGTATATGACAGGTCATATTCAATAATAAAATACTAAAAAGTATAAAACATCAAAATCTCAATATATTTAAACAGAAACATACATCTAAAGATGGTAGACCAATCGATAAATGTTGTCATTCAATAAATGACCTTTCATCTAACAAAGTGTAATTGCAATATCTCATGTGACATGTACTTCTTATCATGATCATCGTCATCATAACAGTCTAACAGAAGTCTACTGCTGAACATACGCCTCTCCTAAGGATCGCCACATAGAAAGGTCCTGTGTCATTTGCACCCATCGACTTCCCGCAATGTTCTGCAGGTCGTCGCAGCATCTTGCGGGAGACATTCTAATACAGACAGTTGTATAATCATTGACTAAGAAAGATATATTAATTAATAATAATACAAAATTAAATAAGTAAAGAATTCATTAATTAATTTAAAGAATTCATTAGTTAATTTATAATATACTTAATATAATATACTTTATAGAAATATGTATATATATCAACAAAAATCAAATTGCTATATACTCTTTCAAGGTGTGTAAATATTTTTAAGAACTTCAAATGGGAATTTTATATTCTTTTCTCCAATGTATGTACATATACAAGCAAATAAATAAATAAATACGTTAATATGACACCTAGAACTGAGGTGATCGTGCCCGACTAATGTCTAGGAAAAGAGTTAATATTGTATTTCCAACATTATAAAAATTTCTTTCGCCTGTTTTATCTCCGCTAGAGATAGACTCTGTGTCGATAGACGAATTTAAATTCTTATTCCAATGAATAAATACACAAATACTGTTGTCAAGGGTCAGACAAATCAAAATCAAACTTAGACTTCAATAAATGTTTATTGATCCATACTAACAACATTAATTAAAATATGAAAACAAATGTAGTTTTTAATTGTATGTTGCGTCTAACATCAAACATGGTTGCAGCATCGAATGCCCCCTGGCTAGTTTGTCAATACAACATCCCTTTTAAGCCAATGTTAAAATAATATTTTTACATTAGAAATATTATTAAAAGTACCATTTTTATAAATAGGCCGAATATTAATTTAAATTAAATGTTTCACTATTAATTTATACAATTATCTATTAAAACTTAGTAAACTATAATTGACCGTTTAACTTGAACACTGAACATCTTTCAAAACAACGTCCCTTTTAAAACCAATGTTAAGATAGTATTATTATATAAGAAATCTTATTACAAATACTGTTTTTATAAATAGCCTCAGTATATTAAAATTAAATATTAAAACAATGGATTTATAATTATCCATTAAAACTATGTAAACATTAATTAACGCAATAGCTATGAACACTGAAAAATTAGACAAAACAATATCTCTTTTAGGCTTATGTTAAAATACCATTGGACACATGGCCATAAATGGCCTTAGTTACATTTGGATTGAATAATTAAGTATGAATTTGTAATTATATCTCAAGGCTCTCTTAACATTAATTAACCCAACAATACATACGTAGAAACATACATTGATAGGTTGAAAATCACATACATTGCACCGATGTCTCATGCGTAAGTAGCAAACTCACTTGTGTTATGGAATAAGAAACAACGAATGGGCCACAAATACCCAGTCCCGAGACATGTAGAAAAGTAGATTTACTCTTTAACATTTTCCCTTTAGTCTATATGCCCCAAGGAATAATATCATCATAGATGCCCCAAGGAATAATACCCGTCCTAAGTACAAATGTTAGGTTAGGTTATGTTAGGTTAGGTTGCGAGGTGTCTGGTAGTGCGATCGCCAATCTGCCTGCCAAGCGTGGCGATTACGGCACGCGAGAGGCCTATGTCCAGCAGTGGACTACTGCAAGCTGTTATGTGTGTACGTTATATAAGTGTAATGTATAAGTCGAAAGTAACATAAGCTTTTGTCGGTGCAGCATCTAAGTAAGTAAGCTTAGTTGTGTAACAGCCTTCGACTAAATGCTGCCCCTGCGGCTCTTCTCGCGGTTTTGTAGTTAACGCGAAACCCTAATTATTGTTTCTAAAATAATGCTAGCCTTAGTTACACCTTACAACATCAGCTACCGCCAGTGAAAGTCCCGTCAAAATCGGTCCAGACGTTTCAGGTGTCTGTCCGTTTGTTCCGGCTAATCTCTGAGACGGCTAGACCGATTTCAACGGGACTTACACTGGCAGAAAGCTGATTTTTTGTGGCGTAACGTGGGATCGTAGGCTACTTTTTATTTTAGAAACATATTCACATATATTCCTCCAATACAGAGGTAGACAGAAGTCTAGACGATTAAATCCTTCCGACCCACCTTTCACCGAAGATTTTGGGACAACGTGACAGGTAGCGACGAGCTTATCGTTGTTTTTGCGTAGATTGTTAAAGAAATAAAACAGTTAAAACATGTCAGTTTCCATTTATTATAAAAATATAACACAATACAACAAATTATTAGTAAATTTCTTAGTTCGGAAAGGACATAGTTTTAATTAGAGTTTCAGCTCAATTTCAATATCGCATCGCATCGTTCGTGACTAGATCCAGGGCTCCCAATTGGACCTGGTGACGCCGAGGACGTGGGGTCCGTGCAGTGGCGCAGCAGCTCGGATACCTGGCGAGGAACGTGCAAATATCTTAACGTTTTAAATGTTTATATATCATCATAGATGCCCCAAGGAATAATATCATCATAGATGCCCCAAGGAATAATATCATCATAGATGCCCCAAGGAATAATATCATCATAGATGCCCCAAGGAATAATATCATCATAGATGCCCCAAGGAATAATATCATCATAGATGCCCCAAGGAATAATATCATCATAGATGCCCCAAGGAATAATATCATCATAGATGCCCCAAGGAATAATATCATCATAGATGCCCCAAGGAATAATATCATCATAGATGCCCCAAGGAATAATATCATCATAGATGCCCCAAGGAATAATATCATCATAGATGCCCCAAGGAATAATATCATCATAGATGCCCCAAGGAATAATATCATCATAGATGCCCCAAGGAATAATATCATCATAGATGCCCCAAGGAATAATATCATCATAGATGCCCCAAGGAATAATATCATCATAGATGCCCCAAGGAATAATATCATCATAGATGCCCCAAGGAATAATATCATCATAGATGCCCCAAGGAATAATATCATCATAGATGCCCCAAGGAATAATATCATCATAGATGCCCCAAGGAATAATATCATCATAGATGCCCCAAGGAATAATATCATCATAGATGCCCCAAGGAATAATATCATCATAGATGCCCCAAGGAATAATATCATCATAGATGCCCCAAGGAATAATATCATCATAGATGCCCCAAGGAATAATATCATCATAGATGCCCCAAGGAATAATATCATCATAGATGCCCCAAGGAATAATATCATCATAGATGCCCCAAGGAATAATATCATCATAGATGCCCCAAGGAATAATATCATCATAGATGCCCCAAGGAATAATATCATCATAGATGCCCCAAGGAATAATATCATCATAGATGCCCCAAGGAATAATATCATCATAGATGCCCCAAGGAATAATATCATCATAGATGCCCCAAGGAATAATATCATCATAGATGCCCCAAGGAATAATATCATCATAGATGCCCCAAGGAATAATACCCGTCCTAAGTACAAATGTTAGGTTAGGTTATGTTAGGTTAGGTTGCGAGGTGTCTGGTAGTGCGATCGCCAATCTGCCTGCCAAGCGTGGCGATTACGGCACGCGAGAGGCCTATGTCCAGCAGTGGACTACTGCAAGCTGTTATGTGTGTACGTTATATAAGTGTAATGTATAAGTCGAAAGTAACATAAGCTTTTGTCGGTGCAGCATCTAAGTAAGTAAGCTTAGTTGTGTAACAGCCTTCGACTAAATGCTGCCCCTGCGGCTCTTCTCGCGGTTTTGTAGTTAACGCGAAACCCTAATTATTGTTTCTAAAATAATGCTAGCCTTAGTTACACCTTACAACATCAGCTACCGCCAGTGAAAGTCCCGTCAAAATCGGTCCAGACGTTTCAGGTGTCTGTCCGTTTGTTCCGGCTAATCTCTGAGACGGCTAGACCGATTTCAACGGGACTTACACTGGCAGAAAGCTGATTTTTGTGGCGTAACGTGGGATCGTAGGCTACTTTTTATTTTAGAAACATATTCACATATATTCCTCCAATACAGAGGTAGACAGAAGTCTAGACGATTAAATCCTTCCGACCCACCTTTCACCGAAGATTTTGGGACAACGTGACAGGTAGCGACGAGCTTATCGTTGTTTTGCGTAGATTGTTAAAGAAATAAAACAGTTAAAACATGTCAGTTTCCATTTATTATAAAAATATAACACAATACAACAAATTATTAGTAAATTTCTTAGTTCGGAAAGGACATAGTTTTAATTAGAGTTTCAGCTCAATTTCAATATCGCATCGCATCGTTCGTGACTAGATCCAGGGCTCCCAATTGGACCTGGTGACGCCGAGGACGTGGGGGTCCGTGCAGTGGCGCAGCAGCTCGGATACCTGGCGAGGAACGTGCAATTATCTTAACGTTTTAAATGTTTATATATCATTTAGAATATTAATTATGTCATGGTTAGGAACTAGATATCAGTTACGTAACAAAGTGCTCTGATATATCCTGTTATTCACATCCATTCACATCTTTGCGAGTATATTATCTTAACCGGTGTTAGGAGCTAGCCCAAACAAAATGAGCTAATCCTGCAAGTGATACTGATATCACAGAACGGGCTCTACCGATTTCAGTGATACTATTCATTGTGTTATAGTGCTACGAACGCGGTTAGTATGAGTATATACATAAAAACAGCCTATGAAAGTCCATTTCAGGATTGATTCTACAGGCTTCTCGCGATCATTCAGGCGGATTGGCGATCGCTTTGTCACCAGTTTGCTCATTTTAATCTGGTATTTTTCGAGATAGGTAGGGTAGGTAGGGCTCTCCCTCTGTCGCCTCTCGAGACACTCACGGACAGAGAGGATTCGTATGCACATGTAAATCATCAACTACTAGCTTCGAAGGCGGGGTCGCTAGCAACTAAGCTACGGGGTCAGTTTGTGACCTGCTCCTCCACGCTGCAGCTGCGCCCGTCCCACTCCCACTCCCGCCGCGCACCAGCCCCCGGAACTGCGACAGCCGTCCAAGTGCACCGACGTACATAGAGTATTTAGAGGTGCCTTCACAAGCCAATCCAAGAAAGTCACGATAGCCAATCTTTAATCTTGAAACTACTTGAAGTTGTTATAAGTTTAAATCCTAGAAACTTCTAACTCTGCCCTCACTGTACATATTATAAGTAGCTACTTATCTCTGTTTTAATAATGTTAATGTTGAAAGATACACGAAAACGCATAATAAGTATGAGATTGCGATATCTATATGTACACTGGTGTGCATGTGATAATGTTAGTAAAATGAGTGTAATTTGCGTATATGACAGGTCATATTCAATAATAAAATACTAAAAAGTATAAAACATCAAAATCTCAATATATTTAAACAGAAACATACATCTAAAGATGGTAGACCAATCGATAAATGTTGTCATTCAATAAATGACCTTTCATTTAACAAAGTGTAATTGCAATATCTCATGTGACATGTACTTCTTATCATGATCATCGTCATCATAACAGTCTAACAGAAGTCTACTGCTGAACATACGCCTCTCCTAAGGATCGCCACATAGAAAGGTCCTGTGTCATTTGCACCCATCGACTTCCCGCAATGTTCTGCAGGTCGTCGCAGCATCTTGCGGGAGACATTCTAATACAGACAGTTGTATAATCATTGACTAAGAAAGATATATTAATTAATAATAATACAAAATTAAATAAGTAAAGAATTCATTAATTAATTTAAAGAATTCATTAGTTAATTTATAATATACTTAATATAATATACTTTATAGAAATATGTATATATATCAACAAAAATCAAATTGCTATATACTCTTTCAAGGTGTGTAAATATTTTTAAGAACTTCAAATGGGAATTTTATATTCTTTTCTCCAATGTATGTACATATACAAGCAAATAAATAAATAAATACGTTAATATGACACCTAGAACTGAGGTGATCGTGCCCGACTAATGTCTAGGAAAAGAGTTAATATTGTATTTCCAACATTATAAAATTTCTTTCGCCTGTTTTATCTCCGCTAGAGATAGACTCTGTGTCGATAGACGAATTTAAATTCTTATTCCAATGAATAAATACACACATACTGTTGTCAAGGGTCAGACAAATCAAAATCAAACTTAGACTTCAATAAATGTTTATTGATCCATACTAACAACATTAATTAAAATATGAAAACAAATGTAGTTTTTTAATTGTATGTTGCGTCTAACATCAAACATGGTTGCAGCATCGAATAACCCCCGGCTAGTTTGTCAATACAACATCCCTTTTAAGCCAATGTTAAAATAATATTTTTACATTAGAAATATTATTAAAAGTACCATTTTTATAAATAGGCCGAATATTAATTTAAATTAAATGTTTCACTATTAATTTATACAATTATCTATTAAAACTTAGTAAACTATAATTGACCGTTTAACTTGAACACTGAACATCTTTCAAAACAACGTCCCTTTTAAAACCAATGTTAAGATAGTATTATTATATAAGAAATCTTATTACAAATACTGTTTTTATAAATAGCCTCAGTATATTAAAATTAAATATTAAAAACAATGGATTTATAATTATCCATTAAAACTATGTAAACATTAATTAACGCAATAGCTATGAACACTGAAAAATTAGACAAAACAATATCTCTTTTAGGCTTATGTTAAAATACCATTGGACACATGGCCATAAATGGCCTTAGTTACATTTGGATTGAATAATTAAGTATGAATTTGTAATTATATCTCAAGGCTCTCTTAACATTAATTAACCCAACAATACATACGTAGAAACATACATTGATAGGTTGAAAATCACATACATTGCACCGATGTCTCATGCGTAAGTAGCAAACTCACTTGTGTTATGGAATAAGAAACAACGAATGGGCCACAAATACCCAGTCCCGAGACATGTAGAAAAAGTAGATTTACTCTTTAACATTTCCCTTTAGTCTATATGCCCCAAGGAATAATACCCGTCCTAAGTACAAATGTTAGGTTAGGTTATGTTAGGTTAGGTTGCGAGGTGTCTGGTAGTGCGATCGCCAATCTGCCTGCCAAGCGTGGCGATTACGGCACGCGAGAGGCCTATGTCCAGCAGTGGACTACTGCAAGCTGTTATGTGTGTACGTTATATAAGTGTAATGTATAAGTCGAAAGTAACATAAGCTTTTGTCGGTGCAGCATCTAAGTAAGTAAGCTTAGTTGTGTAACAGCCTTCGACTAAATGCTGCCCCTGCGGCTCTTCTCGCGGTTTTGTAGTTAACGCGAAACCCTAATTATTGTTTCTAAAATAATGCTAGCCTTAGTTACACCTTACAACATCAGCTACCGCCAGTGAAAGTCCCGTCAAAATCGGTCCAGACGTTTCAGGTGTCTGTCCGTTTGTTCCGGCTAATCTCTGAGACGGCTAGACCGATTTCAACGGGACTTACACTGGCAGAAAGCTGATTTTTTGTGGCGTAACGTGGGATCGTAGGCTACTTTTATTTTAGAAACATATTCACATATATTCCTCCAATACAGAGGTAGACAGAAGTCTAGACGATTAAATCCTTCCGACCCACCTTTCACCGAAGATTTTGGGACAACGTGACAGGTAGCGACGAGCTTATCGTTGTTTTGCGTAGATTGTTAAAGAAATAAAACAGTTAAAACATGTCAGTTTCCATTTATTATAAAATATAACACAATACAACAAATTATTAGTAAATTTCTTAGTTCGGAAAGGACATAGTTTTAATTAGAGTTTCAGCTCAATTTCAATATCGCATCGCATCGTTCGTGACTAGATCCAGGGCTCCCAATTGGACCTGGTGACGCCGAGGACGTGGGGGTCCGTGCAGTGGCGCAGCAGCTCGGATACCTGGCGAGGAACGTGCAATTATCTTAACGTTTTAAATGTTTATATATCATCATAGATGCCCCAAGGAATAATATCATCATAGATGCCCCAAGGAATAATATCATCATAGATGCCCCAAGGAATAATATCATCATAGATGCCCCAAGGAATAATATCATCATAGATGCCCCAAGGAATAATATCATCATAGATGCCCCAAGGAATAATATCATCATAGATGCCCCAAGGAATAATATCATCATAGATGCCCCAAGGAATAATATCATCATAGATGCCCCAAGGAATAATATCATCATAGATGCCCCAAGGAATAATATCATCATAGATGCCCCAAGGAATAATATCATCATAGATGCCCCAAGGAATAATATCATCATAGATGCCCCAAGGAATAATATCATCATAGATGCCCCAAGGAATAATATCATCATAGATGCCCCAAGGAATAATATCATCATAGATGCCCCAAGGAATAATATCATCATAGATGCCCCAAGGAATAATATCATCATAGATGCCCCAAGGAATAATATCATCATAGATGCCCCAAGGAATAATATCATCATAGATGCCCCAAGGAATAATATCATCATAGATGCCCCAAGGAATAATATCATCATAGATGCCCCAAGGAATAATATCATCATAGATGCCCCAAGGAATAATATCATCATAGATGCCCCAAGGAATAATATCATCATAGATGCCCCAAGGAATAATATCATCATAGATGCCCCAAGGAATAATATCATCATAGATGCCCCAAGGAATAATATCATCATAGATGCCCCAAGGAATAATATCATCATAGATGCCCCAAGGAATAATATCATCATAGATGCCCCAAGGAATAATATCATCATAGATGCCCCAAGGAATAATATCATCATAGATGCCCCAAGGAATAATATCATCATAGATGCCCCAAGGAATAATATCATCATAGATGCCCCAAGGAATAATATCATCATAGATGCCCCAAGGAATAATATCATCATAGATGCCCCAAGGAATAATATCATCATAGATGCCCCAAGGAATAATATCATCATAGATGCCCCAAGGAATAATATCATCATAGATGCCCCAAGGAATAATATCATCATAGATGCCCCAAGGAATAATATCATCATAGATGCCCCAAGGAATAATATCATCATAGATGCCCCAAGGAATAATATCATCATAGATGCCCCAAGGAATAATATCATCATAGATGCCCCAAGGAATAATATCATCATAGATGCCCCAAGGAATAATATCATCATAGATGCCCCAAGGAATAATATCATCATAGATGCCCCAAGGAATAATATCATCATAGATGCCCCAAGGAATAATATCATCATAGATGCCCCAAGGAATAATATCATCATAGATGCCCCAAGGAATAATATCATCATAGATGCCCCAAGGAATAATATCATCATAGATGCCCCAAGGAATAATATCATCATAGATGCCCCAAGGAATAATATCATCATAGATGCCCCAAGGAATAATATCATCATAGATGCCCCAAGGAATAATATCATCATAGATGCCCCAAGGAATAATATCATCATAGATGCCCCAAGGAATAATATCATCATAGATGCCCCAAGGAATAATATCATCATAGATGCCCCAAGGAATAATATCATCATAGATGCCCCAGGGAATAATATCATCATAGATGCCCCAAGGAATAATACCCGTCCTAAGTACAAATGTTAGGTTAGGTTATGTTAGGTTAGGTTATGTTAGGTTAGGTTATGTTAGGTTAGGTTGCGAGGTGTCTGGTAGTCCGATCGCCAATCTGCCTGCCAAGCGTGGCGATTACGGCACGCGATAGGCCTATGTCCAGCAGTGGACTACTGCAAGCTGTTATGTGTGTACGTTATATAAGTGTAATGTATAAGTCGAAAGTAACATAAGCTTTTGTCGGTGTAGCATCTAAGTAAGTAAGCTTAGTTGTGTAACAGCTTTCGACTAAATGCTGCCCCCTGCGGCTCTTCTCGCGGTTTTGTAGTTAACGCGAAACCCTAATTATTGTTTCTAAAATAATGCTAGCCTTAGTTACACCTTACAACATCAGCTACCGCCAGTGAAAGTCCCGTCAAAATCGGTCCAGACGTTTCAGGTGTCTGTCCGTTTGTTCCGGCTAATCTCTGAGACGGCTAGACCGATTTCAACGGGACTTACACTGGCAGAAGCTGATTTTTGTGGCGTAACGTGGGATCGTAGGCTACTTTTTATTTTAGAAACATATTCACATATATTCCTCCAATACAGAGGTAGACAGAAGTCTAGACGATTAAATCCTTCCGACCCACCTTTCACCGAAGATTTTGGGACAACGTGACAGGTAGCGACGAGCTTATCGTTGTTTTTGCGTAGATTGTTAAAGAAATAAAACAGTTAAAACATGTCAGTTTCCATTTATTATAAAAATATAACACAATACAACAAATTATTAGTAAATTTCTTAGTTCGGAAAGGACATAGTTTTAATTAGAGTTTCAGCTCAATTTCAATATCGCATCGCATCGTTCGTGACTAGATCCAGGGCTCCCAATTGGACCTGGTGACGCCGAGGACGTGGGGGTCCGTGCAGTGGCGCAGCAGCTCGGATACCTGGCGAGGAACGTGCAAATATCTTAACGTTTTAAATGTTTATATATCATTTAGAATATTAATTATGTCATGGTTAGGAACTAGATATCAGTTACGTAACAAAGTGCTCTGATATATCCTGTTATTCACATCCATTCACATCTTTACGAGTATATTATCTTAACCGGTGTTAGGAGCTAGCCCAAACAAAATGAGCTAATCCTGCAAGTGATACTGATATCACAGAACGGGCTCTACCGATTTCAGTGATACTATTCATTGTGTTATAGTGCTACGAACGCGGTTAGTTTGAGTATATACATAAAAACAGCCTATGAAAGTCCATTTCAGGATTGATTCTACAGGCTTCTCGCGATCATTCAGGCGGATTGGCGATCGCTTTGTCACCAGTTTGCTCATTTTAATCTGGTATTTTTCGAGATAGGTAGGGTAGGTAGGGCTCTCCTCTGTCGCCTCTCGAGACACTCACGGACAGAGAGGATTCGTATGCACATGTAAATCATCAACCCCTAGCTTCGAAGGCGGGGTCGCTAGCAACTAAGCTACGGGGTCAGTTTGTGACCTGCTCCTCCACGCTGCAGCTGCGCCCGTCCCGGGAGTGGGCGCTGCCCCTCCCGCCGCGCACCAGCCCCGGAACTGCGACAGCCGTCCAAGTGCACCGACGTACATAGAGTATTTAGAGGTGCCTTCACAAGCCAATCCAAGAAAGTCACGATAGCCAATCTTTAATCTTGAAACTACTTGAAGTTGTTATAAGTTTAAATCCTAGAAACTTCTAACTCTGCCCTCACTGTACATATTATAAGTAGCTACTTATCTCTGTTTTAATAATGTTAATGTTGAAAGATACACGAAAACGCATAATAAGTATGAGATTGCGATATCTATATGTACACTGGTGTGCATGTGATAATGTTAGTAAAATGAGTGTAATTTGCGTATATGACAGGTCATATTCAATAATAAAATACTAAAAAGTATAAAACATCAAAATCTCAATATATTTAAACAGAAACATACATCTAAAGATGGTAGACCAATCGATAAATGTTGTCATTCAATAAATGACCTTTCATTTAACAAAGTGTAATTGCAATATCTCATGTGACATGTACTTCTTATCATGATCATCGTCATCATAACAGTCTAACAGAAGTCTACTGCTGAACATACGCCTCTCCTAAGGATCGCCACATAGAAAGGTCCTGTGTCATTTGCACCCATCGACTTCCCGCAATGTTCTGCAGGTCGTCGCAGCATCTTGCGGGAGACATTCTAATACAGACAGTTGTATAATCATTGACTAAGAAAGATATATTAATTAATAATAATACAAAATTAAATAAGTAAAGAATTCATTAATTAATTTAAAGAATTCATTAATTAATTTAAAGAATTCATTAGTTAATTTATAATATACTTAATATAATATACTTTATAGAAATATGTATATATATCACCAAAATCAAATTGCTATATACTCTTTCAAGGTGTGTAAATATTTTTAAGAACTTCAAATGGGAATTTTATATTCTTTTCTCCAATGTATGTACATATACAAGCAAATAAATAAATAAATACGTTAATATGACACCTAGAACTGAGGTGATCGTGCCCGACTAATGTCTAGGAAAAGAGTTAATATTGTATTTCCAATATTATAAAAATTTCCTTCGCCTGTTTTGTCTCCGCTAGAGATAGACTCTGTGTCGATAGACGAATTTAAATTCTTATTCCAATGAATAAATACACACATACTGTTGTCAAGGGTCAGACAAATCAAAATCAAACTTAGACTTCAATAAATGTTTATTGATCCATACTAACAACATTAATTAAAATATGAAAACAAATGTAGTTTTTAATTGTATGTTGCGTCTAACATCAAACATGGTTGCAGCATCGAATAACCCCGGCTAGTTTGTCAATACAACATCCCTTTTAAGCCAATGTTAAAATAATATTTTTACATTAGAAATATTATTAAAAGTACCATTTTTATAAATAGGCCGAATATTAATTTAAATTAAATGTTTCACTATTAATTTATACAATTATCTATTAAAACTTAGTAAACTATAATTGACCGTTTAACTTGAACACTGAACATCTTTCAAAACAACGTCCCTTTTAAAACCAATGTTAAGATAGTATTATTATATAAGAAATCTTATTACAAATACTGTTTTTATAAATAGCCTCAGTATATTAAAATTAAATATTAAAAACAATGGATTTATAATTATCCATTAAAACTATGTAAACATTAATTAACGCAATAGCTATGAACACTGAAAAATTAGACAAAACAATATCTCTTTTTAGGCTTATGTTAAAATACCATTGGACACATGGCCATAAATGGCCTTAGTTACATTTGGATTGAATAATTAAGTATGAATTTGTAATTATATCTCAAGGCTCTCTTAACATTAACTAACCCAACAATACATACGTAGAAACATACATTGATAGGTTGAAAATCACATACATTGCACCGATCTCATGCGTAAGTAGCAAACTCACTTGTGTTATGGAATAAGAAACAACGAATGGGCCACAAATACCCAGTCCCAAGACATGTAGAAAAAGTAGATTTACTCTTTAAGATTTTCCCTTTAGTCTATATGCCCCAAGGAATAATACCCGTCCTTTGTACAAATGTTAGGTTAGGTTATGTTAGGTTATGTTAGGTTAGGTTGCGAGGTGTCTGGTAGTGCGATCGCCAATCTGCCTGCCAAGCGTGGCGATTACGGCACGCGAGAGGCCTATGTCCAGCAGTGGACTACTGCAAGCTGTTATGTGTGTACGTTATATAAGTGTAATGTATAAGTCGAAAGTAACATAAGCTTTTGTCGGTGCAGCATCTAAGTAAGTAAGCTTAGTTGTGTAACAGCCTTCGACAAAATGCTGCCCCCGCGGCTCTTCTCGCGGTTTTGTAGTTAACGCGAAACCCTAATTATTGTTTCTAAAATAATGCTAGCCTTAGTTACATTTGGATTGAATAATTAAGTATGAATTTGTAATTATATCTCAAGGCTCTCTTAACATTAATTAACGCAATAGCTATGAACACTGAAAAATTAGACAAAACAATATCTCTTTTTAGGCTTATGTTAAAATACCATTGGACACATGGCCATAAATGGCCTTAGTTACATTTGGATTGAATAATTAAGTATGAATTTGTAATTATATCTCAAGGCTCTCTTAACATTAATTAACCCAACAATACATACGTAGAAACATACATTGATAGGTTGAAAATCACATACATTGCACCGATGTCTCATGCGTAAGTAGCAAACTCACTTGTGTTATGGAATAAGAAACAACGAATGGGCCACAAATACCCAGTCCCGAGACATGTAGAAAAGTAGATTTACTCTTTAACATTTTCCCTTTAGTCTATATGCCCCAAGGAATAATATCATCATAGATGCCCCAAGGAATAATATCATCATAGATGCCCCAAGGAATAATATCATCATAGATGCCCCAAGGAATAATACCCGTCCTAAGTACAAATGTTAGGTTAGGTTGCGAGGTGTCTGGTAGTGCGATCGCCAATCTGCCTGCCAAGCGTGGCGATTACGGCACGCGAGAGGCCTATGTCCAGCAGTGGACTACTGCAAGCTGTTATGTGTGTACGTTATATAAGTGTAATGTATAAGTCGAAAGTAACATAAGCTTTTGTCGGTGCAGCATCTAAGTAAGTAAGCTTAGTTGTGTAACAGCCTTCGACTAAATGCTGCCCCTGCGGCTCTTCTCGCGGTTTTGTAGTTAACGCGAAACCCTAATTATTGTTTCTAAAATAATGCTAGCCTTAGTTACATTTGGATTGAATAATTAAGTATGAATTTGTAATTATATCTCAAGGCTCTCTTAACATTAATTAACGCAATAGCTATGAACACTGAAAATTAGACAAAACAATATCTCTTTTTAGGCTTATGTTAAAATACCATTGGACACATGGCCATAAATGGCCTTAGTTACATTTGGATTGAATAATTAAGTATGAATTTGTAATTATATCTCAAGGCTCTCTTAACATTAATTAACGCAATAGCTATGAACACTGAAAATTAGACAAAACAATATCTCTTTTTAGGCTTATGTTAAAATACCATTGGACACATGGCCATAAATGGCCTTAGTTACATTTGGATTGAATAATTAAGTATGAATTTGTAATTATATCTCAAGGCTCTCTTAACATTAATTAACGCAATAGCTATGAACACTGAAAATTAGACAAAACAATATCTCTTTTTAGGCTTATGTTAAAATACCATTGGACACATGGCCATAAATGGCCTTAGTTACATTTGGATTGAATAATTAAGTATGAATTTGTAATTATATCTCAAGGCTCTCTTAACATTAATTAACCCAACAATACATACGTAGAAACATACATTGATAGGTTGAAAATCACATACATTGCACCGATGTCTCATGCGTAAGTAGCAAACTCACTTGTGTTATGGAATAAGAAACAACGAATGGGCCACAAATACCCAGTCCCGAGACATGTAGAAAAGTAGATTTACTCTTTAACATTTTCCCTTTAGTCTAGATGCCCCAAGGAATAATATCATCATAGATGCCCCAAGGAATAATATCATCATAGATGCCCCAAGGAATAATATCATCATAGATGCCCCAAGGAATAATATCATCATAGATGCCCCAAGGAATAATATCATCATAGATGCCCCAAGGAATAATATCATCATAGATGCCCCAAGGAATAATATCATCATAGATGCCCCAAGGAATAATATCATCATAGATGCCCCAAGGAATAATATCATCATAGATGCCCCAAGGAATAATATCATCATAGATGCCCCAAGGAATAATATCATCATAGATGCCCCAAGGAATAATATCATCATAGATGCCCCAAGGAATAATATCATCATAGATGCCCCAAGGAATAATATCATCATAGATGCCCCAAGGAATAATATCATCATAGATGCCCCAAGGAATAATATCATCATAGATGCCCCAAGGAATAATATCATCATAGATGCCCCAAGGAATAATATCATCATAGATGCCCCAAGGAATAATATCATCATAGATGCCCCAAGGAATAATATCATCATAGATGCCCCAAGGAATAATATCATCATAGATGCCCCAAGGAATAATATCATCATAGATGCCCCAAGGAATAATATCATCATAGATGCCCCAAGGAATAATACCCGTCCTAAGTACAAATGTTAGGTTAGGTTATGTTAGGTTAGGTTGCGAGGTGTCTGGTAGTGCGATCGCCAATCTGCCTGCCAAGCGTGGCGATTACGGCACGCGAGAGGCCTATGTCCAGCAGTGGACTACTGCAAGCTGTTATGTGTGTACGTTATATAAGTGTAATGTATAAGTCGAAAGTAACATAAGCTTTTGTCGGTGCAGCATCTAAGTAAGTAAGCTTAGTTGTGTAACAGCCTTCGACTAAATGCTGCCCCTGCGGCTCTTCTCGCGGTTTTGTAGTTAACGCGAAACCCTAATTATTGTTTCTAAAATAATGCTAGCCTTAGTTACACCTTACAACATCAGCTACCGCCAGTGAAAGTCCCGTCAAAATCGGTCCAGACGTTTCAGGTGTCTGTCCGTTTGTTCCGGCTAATCTCTGAGACGGCTAGACCGATTTCAACGGGACTTACACTGGCAGAAAGCTGATTTTTGTGGCGTAACGTGGGATCGTAGGCTACTTTTTATTTTAGAAACATATTCACATATATTCCTCCAATACAGAGGTAGACAGAAGTCTAGACGATTAAATCCTTCCGACCCACCTTTCACCGAAGATTTTGGGACAACGTGACAGGTAGCGACGAGCTTATCGTTGTTTTGCGTAGATTGTTAAAGAAATAAAACAGTTAAAACATGTCAGTTTCCATTTATTATAAAAATATAACACAATACAACAAATTATTAGTAAATTTCTTAGTTCGGAAAGGACATAGTTTTAATTAGAGTTTCAGCTCAATTTCAATATCGCATCGCATCGTTCGTGACTAGATCCAGGGCTCCCAATTGGACCTGGTGACGCCGAGGACGTGGGGGTCCGTGCAGTGGCGCAGCAGCTCGGATACCTGGCGAGGAACGTGCAAATATCTTAACGTTTTAAATGTTTATATATCATTTAGAATATTAATTATGTCATGGTTAGGAACTAGATATCAGTTACGTAACAAAGTGCTCTGATATATCCTGTTATTCACATCCATTCACATCTTTACGAGTATATTATCTTAACCGGTGTTAGGAGCTAGCCCAAACAAAATGAGCTAATCCTGCAAGTGATACTGATATCACAGAACGGGCTCTACCGATTTCAGTGATACTATTCATTGTGTTATAGTGCTACGAACGCGGTTAGTTTGAGTATATACATAAAAACAGCCTATGAAAGTCCATTTCAGGATTGATTCTACAGGCTTCTCGCGATCATTCAGGCGGATTGGCGATCGCTTTGTCACCAGTTTGCTCATTTTAATCTGGTATTTTCGAGATAGGTAGGGTAGGTAGGGCTCTCCTCTGTCGCCTCTCGAGACACTCACGGACAGAGAGGATTCGTATGCACATGTAAATCATCAACCCCTAGCTTCGAAGGCGGGGTCGCTAGCAACTAAGCTACGGGGTCAGTTTGTGACCTGCTCCTCCACGCTGCAGCTGTGCCTGTCCTGGGAGTGGGCGCTGCCCCTCCCGCCGTGCACCAGCCCCGGAACTGCGACAGCCGTCCAAGTGCACCGACGTACATAGAGTATTTAGAGGTGCCTTCACAAGCCAATCCAAGAAAGTCACGATAGCCGAGTGGTTGGGTGGTCGGAATTTCGAGTCAATAGACCCGAGTTCGATCCCCAGTTGGTAGGCTCGTACCA